>REGM01000055.1:857706-915631 GCA_004194415.1 Aurelia aurita | reverse complement strand
CGATTTTGAAAATCGTGAATTTTGGCCGAAAAGTAAGGCTATAGGCTTTGGTTTTTCGGTAAAATAGGCCGATTTTGAAAATCCTTAATTTTGGCCTATATGTAAGGCTAGTCCGATTTTGAAAATCCTTAATTTTGGCCGAAAAGTAAGGCTATATAGGCTTTGGTTTTTCGGTATATAGGCCAATTTTGAAAATCCTTAATAGCAACTACTAGGACTCAACTTATTAACTCTAGGGGGACTCTGTGTGGTCACTTAGCATAGGAAGATGAGAACTAAACACCAAACATAGACAAATGTTATACAAAAACTATTGCTATTTTCATAACACGAAAACATCTATCTATAAAGAAAAATCATACATAATAAGATTACGAATAAAAAGTAATTAATTTTCATACCCAGTCAAAGATGTTTCAAATGATTTATCAGAATAAATAAGCATCATTTAAATATATGACTATTCACAAACTTTATATAAAACGATACAAATGTGTAATAAGGTCTAAAATATGAAGACTTCTTCAAACTACGGGGTGAGCAAAAAAACGATCCCCGTTTGAAAGGCCACTGTTCTCTGGATATCAAGACAATAATATTGGCAAATATACCATTTAATAGTGGACATGTTAAAATGAATTTTAAATTTTACCTGACTGAAATCGGCCACTCCGTTCTGAAATGATGAAGGATTTTCTCGAGAAAGCCCCTTCACGAAACCTTCAAAAACGGCAAAAAATCATGAGCAAATTTCGGTAATATTTCTACCTTTCACTAATGACTTGTACATGCTTTGGCGCGCGTTACCCCTTTGGGAGGACAAAAGTGCAATCAGTCATAATTTCAGAAAGGAGTGGCCCATTTCAATCAGCTAAATTTTAAAGTACATTTAAACATGTCCATCATTAAATAACATATTTGCCAATATCATCGTTTTGATATTCAGGGAGCAGTGGCCTTTCAAACGGGGATTGTTTTGTTTTACTCACCTGTTATATAACGCAAATGCAAAAACATTCTATTGATACAAGCTGCCAAACCGTACAAGAATATCCTGAGATCCTCTAAATGTAGAAAAATACTAAAGGTATCAACGAGGGGTTAATATTTCTCCTTCGGTAAAGTGGAGATAATGAACAATATTTTAATGGTTCTTACAAACGGAAGATGTAAACTGTCAAAAACGAGTATTTTAGTCAAAAGTCTGTTAGACTATGGTAATTAATTAATGCTTCTAATATTCGATTATTAGGTGTATTTAATTATGAATAATATGAATTTTAACTATTGTACCTAATATAACAGTTTAAGAAACCAAAATTTTACTCTATTGAGTTTGATTCTAATAACTCAAATTTCAAAATCATGTTCTTTTTGCATATATCTATTAAATGCCCAGACGTCAAGCTATGTCTAAGATCATCAGGAGTTTAAGACAATTATTTTCAAGATATGAAATATATCAAATAGTTAAATAATTCACTGAATTATAGCATTTTCACGGAAATAATTTCATATTCACGAGGTGAATAATTTCATTCTAAAAAACGCGTTTGAATCACGCAAACAACCAAGAATGAAGCAGATCAGCTTGATGAACCTCGTAATCACACTCAAATAACCTTGTAATCGCACTCAAATACGAAATTCTTAAATATGGCACATATAGAATCAGCCCTGGTTGATTTCGTATAAAACAGAAAGTGCCGAAGGCGTTTTTTGTCACAAACAAAACTTTGATACAAACTTGCCTTGCTGCAACTATTTTTCTGGTATACATACAGCCTACAATTTCCCAAATACCTGAAGAGTTTTGACAGATTTTGATAGACTTAAAACGCAAAATTTGAGCTGATTGCGGCAATGACTAAATCTACGAAATTTTCAAATTAGTTTATGTATGTCTTTCTATTCCAACTTTCTGCAGTTCCTGTCACAGCGTTATTCGACTCTTCAAACGCATATGCACTTACAGTCAGTCTTGAGGAAGTCAAGAATTTTATTGTTTTACCAAGGGCGTCACCAGGGGGTGGACTGGGGTGGACATGTTTTAACTTCGTATAAAAATTCATTAACTTCATATAAAAATTCCATGAGCATTTTTGAAACAGAAGCACAATGCACAGGAGTACATTTTCAAATTGAGTGTTTAGAACTGTATGCGCATCGTAACGCGTACTTTTTTTCAAGCTTCACTTCTTTTGGCAGTCGTTCATTTTTCATCTTTCGTTTTGCCATTTTACCCATACGAAATCGTTGCAGATATTGTTGAAAGGATAGCTTACTTGATGGAGTGGCAATAACAATGCTGGCACAAACCACAGTGCAGCCAGCTGTTCTTGGAGTTTACATTGGTATTGCAGTCATTCTCTCTGCATTCTCTCCGCAGGAGCGTTCGCAGTCCAACTTCTCTTGCATCCTTCTCGCAGTTTACACAATGACTGTTTACTTTCTCGGGCACATTTGCGGTCGAATACATCGATTTCTATGCCAAACATAGCCAGCATTACAATGACAACCTTGGACACAGGGTTTATAGCATCTTGTTCTTTTTCGATGTGTTTTGCATGTTGGTTGACAAGCAGGCCCACAGTAACTGAATCTGCTACCACCAGAACACTTTGCATCTGTCAAAAAGATGAGACATTGATATATCAAATAAGCGATCACTAGTGTCTGAAAACATGCCAGATTCCCTTCGAATCAAACTGTGCCAACAAACATTTTAAATATATAGAAACTACCGGCTGACACAAAAGTGCTGAATTTTGAAAAAGAAAATAATTGTATTGAGGTCAAAAATAATTTCAGGAGATGACAATCTCTTTGATCTAGTAAGAAGAAGAATATAAAGTTATAGATTAACACTGTTATTTCATAAACTAGATCGGATGTACCAAAAACTTTGAACAGATTTGCTGAAGTCTGACGACCAAAGTTTTGCTGCAACGAACTGGCAATGGGGTTTCTCAACCTCTTTCCCAGGGTGTTCTTACGTCATATGTTAATCACGAAGCTGAATAAACACCCTGGTACACATTGCACAAATTCGCCCAAAATAAGGGCATATGCGTTAGCAGCCATTATGGATTTGTGGTTGGCCAGGCAACGCTAATTATGCGACCTCGATTCCAAACAACAAAGTAACATGGTAATGATTGTTGCTTGGTAAATTATGTTGCTATTATTTGAATAATTAGTAAGTTTTAGAGAAATAATTTATATTTTCTATTGTGCTTTCGAAAAACCAATCAAATTGCAGAACGGCCACTTGTATCCCAGAGTAGAGGAAAAGCAGCGAACTCACTCTGGGGACGAGATTGGGGGTTCATTGCAATTCACTGATAGTTAGCTTTGATATATTAGATACCGATATTTGTGACTTGGTTATGAAGATATTTATCATCGAAGTATAAATTTGCTACTACCTCAAAACCAGTGCCTGGCACAAAAGACCTAACCAAAATTAGACTGAAACGAACCACGTTTTTCAAATTTATTATAGCAAAGTGTTGGCCGTCAGGATTGAGCAAATTTGTTCAAAGCTTGTCGGGGAACCCGGTACAATTTAATACAAGATAATTGTGTAATTTCATATCAAAGGTTGATTCTTACATGATAAAAGAGCTTCATCAAGGATGGAAGCAACCAAAGCAAAGTCTGTTAGTAGAGTAGATAAAAGGTTAGATTCCGATAATCATCTCTTGCATCTTCGTAGTTAGCATGCTTCCAAGTCAGGTAGCTAGCTCTTGAAAATGCAAATTGTGATTAATTTAAAGCTCTTCCAACACTGGGTGCTCCAAAAAGAACTTTACATCTTTGACACCTGCAAGAAACTTGATTGAACTTAGAAATGGAGCTTGGTTTTCATTCTACACCTAACTTCCCGAAAAATAATTTTGAAACTTATTCGAGTCTTTAGGCCAACAAAGCTGCCAGAAATGGTAAATTCTTTTTGGGGCACCCGGCATATCAACGATTTCTAGAATCAAATTGGTTCTTCAAACAAATTCACGAAAAAAAATTCAAGATCAGTTGGATGGAAATGACCCAATCAGATAAAATATTCCTGAAGATTGTCAAAACTTTTACTTAGAAGATTTTACAGCATTTACATTCAGCTTCTCTGAATCATTTCCATAGCTCGACAACATTTTTCATTTCCATTTGATATAGAAATTGCGTTGGACTGAATACGATTGCTACGTTTAGGTTTGACCGTTCTCTAGCATATTGGTGGTGATTACTAAGAGTTAAAGGGAGGCCTAAAGATTGCCTTTAGACTGACGACGTAATTCCTCGTATTCGTTCAATGTTTTTAATCTGATGTTTTATTTCCTCTCATACAAGGACTTACGACCAAACAGATTCTAAACAGAGACTACAATCTGAAGAAAATCGATTGTCTTCTACCCTTCGAACGTCGAAAAAAAAAGTCAAATGTTGCTTCGAACGTAGCATCGAACGTCGCTTCGCTTCGAAAAGTCGAACATTGATCTAATCAGCCAATCAAACGCCAAGAATAGGCACGTGGTCTAACGTTATTAAGAAAGTCGAGATTTGATTGGATGCGCCCTAAATGTGGCGCATTTGGCCTAAGTAATCTCTGTTTTGAAGCTGTATTGTCATGAGTCTCAGTTTGAAGCCATAGCTATAATTCATTTCAATGCTGAAAACTGAGATTCATGCAGTCAGTCTAGATTGCCTACTGGAAAATATACAAACTCGTTGTATTACTTTGCTTAATCATCCAAAGACAGCTTTGATATCCAACCTTTGATACCGCAAATCAAGCAAGTCATAAAGGAAGGGCATACATACCAATTGTCTCAAAAAGCTTTTGGCTACTTGACAGTAGACTTATTACGTTGAGTCCTAGTAATCGCTACCACCTACCCACCCTACTAGCAAGTAGGGTGGGTGGTAGCGATTACTAGGACTCAACGTAATAAGTCTAACTTGACAGTCCACATAAAAAAGCTATATACTCTACCTATTTCAATATTTTTACGTGAGTCTCTCTTGACTGTACAAAAAGAAACAAGTTTGAAAATAGGCAAAGTAGAGAGCTTCTTAGTACCCACGGTATTTTTTCTATTTAAAATTCTGGCGACTTATTGTGAAAAATTAATAGAAGTAGGAGCCATTGCAAAAGTGAAGCTCTTTTTAACCATTCCAGAAATGTGCGAAGATGTAACTTACCGCAAATATCCTCACTCCTCCATTTAACTTTGCCTTTAACACGTCGTTTACATTCAGACATATACGCCTTGATAGCACCACATTCGCATCTTTTATTGAACGGGCATTCACAAACATCAAACACACACGATTGATGGTACACCGATGGGTTGACTTTAGAGTGACATTTCCTTAACTTCCGATCTCTAAACACACGGCAAATTTTATGAGCATGAAGCAATTTAAATCCTCTGCAACGATTGATCGGTAGAAATGCTGCTTTATACATTTTATGACAGCTTGGATCTTTACCAACTAGCCACTGTGATGCAAATGTTCGCGGGCTCCCTCGCAGGCCATTCTTTAGATTTAAATCATCTTTTGAGTTACCGTTGAAGTTTCCGCACAGTCCATTCACCCGATTCTTATAAACCTCCGGAAGAGTTACTGATAAAAAACTGTCCCCATCCCAAGTTAGCGATAAACCAATATTTGTATATACATTGACGTATCTCTTGTTTTCTCTGATATCCAGAACCGGGTAATCAAGAAATGGAGTCCGGACCCGTTGTCCATTAACCCGGACTTTAAGCTTCTGTTGTAAGCTGATTGAGTATTTTCCAAACTTTAAAAGCACCGCTTTGGTCCATGAGAATCTGCCAGTATATCTTTCACTATTTCTAACTTGAACTGTAAATGTGTTATTTGATTCTTTTGTGAAATAATATTTACATGTTCCTTGGAATGAGTAGAATTTTCCATCAAATGTTTGATAATGTGGATCTCCGTATGTAAGGCAATGGTGTTGTTCTGTTAATAATAAGATAGCTCATTACTCATAAGGATATGACATGAAAATAAAAAAATTTCCGTTGCAATATGAAAGATTATTTCCGAAATTATTATTACACCTCTTCAATGCTCGCTAAATATCATTCATTTGCTTGACTTTAAAGAAGGTTTGAAATTGACTCTTAAATTTCGAATTTTCAGAATTTTTCACGAGGTGAATAAAACAAAAAGTGTGTTTCAAGGCCAAGAGAAAAACAACAAAAACATGAATTTTAATGAAAGTTCAACTCATTCCGTTACAAAAATGAACAAAGATCTCTTTAAAATCAGCAAAAACCTGATCAGGTTCTACTTCATCATTTTCAGATGATTTGGAATTCCTCCTAATTTCTAACTCTTCACCTGCAAATTTCTTGTTACTAGTATGTGAAATTGATAAAATATAAATTTGAATTTTTGGGAAGCTTTACTGATCAGATTGAATGACACTTTCACCCCTAGGACCTTGGAATGAAGCACCGTTTTCCTCTGTGTAGCTGAGGACCATTTTAAGACGAAGAAATANGAGAAAAACAACAAAAACATGAATTTTAATGAAAGTTCAACTCATTCCGTTACAAAAATGAACAAAGATCTCTTTAAAATCAGCAAAAACCTGATCAGGTTCTACTTCATCATTTTCAGATGATTTGGAATTCCTCCTAATTTCTAACTCTTCACCTGCAAATTTCTTGTTACTAGTATGTGAAATTGATAAAATATAAATTTGAATTTTTGGGAAGCTTTACTGATCAGATTGAATGACACTTTCACCCCTAGGACCTTGGAATGAAGCACCGTTTTCCTCTGTGTAGCTGAGGACCATTTTAAGACGAAGAAATATCATTCTAAAGAATGCATCTAGGCATTACCATCGAGTGACTTCTTACTTACTTTCAACGCATATCTTGCAACAAGATCCAACTTTGTATCCAAGAGTTTTACCCTTCAAAGAGACAAGTCAATCAATTTCCTTCTTTTTTGCAAAGTAATTGTAATTGTACGAGATAAATAGGAAATAACTAAGTCGACCCACCACTATCTTGAATCATCAACTAGGAAATGCCCCTCCTGTTATACAAAGTGCATTTCGACATCAGCAAGACACCAATGGTACTTTAGGAATGGTTTTGTCCAATACCAATCATTCTTTTGTTGAAAATTGATTCATTTGGATACAGCAGGATTACTTACGAGACCTCAGGCAGAAGGTGCGAACAAGACTGACATTGGACGGATGACCCTTAGCATACTTTTAAACAGTATCAGTGGACTATGTTTATAAAGCAATGATTGAACCTGGGAGCTTCGTTAAAGAAAATTCACTCGCCACTTGGCCCAAATCTACGTTAAGGAATTCAATTTAACTAGGGGTTACAAGAGATATCTAATCATATTTATGGTCTATAGATGATAAACAAATGACTTCGCCTTACCCTTGGGCATCTTCTTGGCTCGTCTCTGCATAGTTGTCTTCTGCAGAAATTCTTTCCACCGTTACAACTACATTCGACACAGCTCTTTAAGTACCACTTGTCACCATTCTAAAATATCATAACAAGAACATATTAAACCGATTAAAATTAAGTAAAATTGAGATGGCCTCTTTGTCAGTGAAGTATTTTCATTTTTCTTAGATTTTCATTGGAGGCACTTCTGAATAATAGTTTCGAAGTAAATCCACCGAAAAATTTAAATAGTTTCAAACATATGATAAGAACAAGTAGGATTGCTTAAACTGCAATGCTTGTCAGCATGCGTCCGAAACTTACTTTTCTAGAATATGTAAAAATATTTATGTATTATTCATTCATCAATTTTGATTGGTTTACTGTGCACATTATTTTATATAGCAAGCTAGATTTGATTAAATAATCGATATAAAATATGATGACAAACACACAAACTTCTAGTTGTGGAGACAGGTTCTGACTTACTCGATGCACTATTTCTAGTACGTCCAATGATAGGGTGTGTTTGATTGGTACCAATTCTGAAAACGGTAGACTTGGTAGACTCGGAATTCGCGTTTGATTGACCTCAAAATTCTGAAANTGTTTCAAGGCCAAGAGAAAAACAAAAAAAACATGAATTTTAATGAAAGTTCAACTCATTCCGTTACAAAAATGAACAAAGATCTCTTTAAAATCAGCAAAAATCTGATCAGGTTCTACTTCATCATTTTCAGATGATTTGGAATTCCTCCTAATTTCTAACTCTTCACCTGCAAATTTCTTGGTACTAGTATGTGAAATTGATAAAATATAAATTTGAATTCTTGGGAAGCTTTACTGATCAGATTGAATGACACTTTCACCCCTAGGACCTTGGAATGAAGCACCGTTTTCCTCTGTGTAGCTGAGGACCATTTTAAGACGAAGAAATATTATTCTAAAGAATGCATCTAGGCACTACCATCGAGTGACTTCTTACTTACTTTCAACGCATATCTTGCAACAAGATCCAACTTTGTATCCAAGAGTCTTACCCTGCAAAGAGACAAGTCAATCGTCAATCAATTTCCTTCTTTTTTGCAAAGTAATTGTAATTATACAAGATGAATAGGAATTAACTAAGTCGACGCACTAAAATCTTGTATCATCAACTACGAAATCCCCCTCCTGTTATACAAAGTGCATTTCGACATTAGCAAGACACCAATGGTACTTTAGGAATGGTTTTGCCCAATAACAATCATTCTTTTGTTGAAAATTGATTCATTTGTTTACAGCACGATTACTTACGAGACCTTAGGCAGAAGGCGCGAAAAAGGCTGAAATTAGACAGATGACCCCTGGCATACTTTTAAACAGTATGAATGTATACTATAGTAAACAGTATACTTGTTATGTATAAGTATATATATACATAACAGTATAGTAAGTATAAGTATAAGTATTGTATGGAATCCTTTTAAACTATACTGGACTATGTTTATAAAGCAATGATTGAACCTGGGAGCTCGTTAAAGAAAATTCACTCGCCACTTGGCCTAAATTTACGTTAAGGAATTCAATTTAACTAGGGGTTACAAGAGATATCTAATCATATTTATGGTCTATAGATGATAAACAAATGACTTCGCCTTACCATTGGGCATCTTCTTGGCTCGTCTCTGCATAGTTGTCTCCTGCAGAAATTCTTTCCACCGTTACAACTACATTCGACACAGCTCTTTAAGTACCACTTGTCACCATTCTAGAATATCATAACAAGAACATATTAAACCGATTAAAATTAAGTAAAATTGAGATGGCCTCTTTGTCAGTGAAGTATTTTCATTTTTCTTAGATTTTCATTGGAGGCACTTCTGAATAATAGTTTCGAAGTAAATCCACCGAAAAATTTAAATAGTTTCAAACATATGATAAGAACAAGTAGGATTGCTCAAACTGCAATGCTTGTCAGCATGCGACCGAAACTTCTTTTTCTAGAATATGTAAAAATATTTATGTATTATTCATTCATCAATTTTGATTGGTTTACTGTGCACATTATTTTATATAACAAGCTAGATTTGATTAAATAATCGATATAAAATATGATGACAAACACACCAACTTCTAGTTGTGGAGACAGGTTCTGACTTACTCGATGCACAGACCAGGCGGAGAAAGGGGGTATCGTCCCCCGAAGGAGAAATTTATGAGACAAGGTGGATTTGGTCAATCTTGGGCGCTGATTTCGAAAATCGATGTTATACGGGAAAATTCGGGGGCTTTCAGCCTCGTTTTGATGTCGAAAGTCTCGTTTTCAAAATATCGAGCAATTTCTCCTTTTAATTGTCTTAGAACGTACCAACTGCTGTTTAAAATGACTAAAAATGATAAAAGAGAGAGCCTGTGAATAAACAAATTGTTACTGTAACTTTTTTGGCAACATTTGTCTCCTTCTTGCCTCATTTTCATGTTTAGATTCAACGTTTGTAAGAAAATCAATCTCCTTTCATGTATTTAGGTCCATTTACCAATGAAGGCAGTTCAGATCAGTTCAGAGAAGACTCACAATACGCGATAGTCCTATTTCAACTCCCTTTTGATCGTTGTTAGTTAAATAAAGGACCAGGCCTCGTTCTCACGTGGCGGTAAAAGCTGCAAAGGGAATATTACGATCACAAATTCTTGATGTGGTATAGATTTGCAACTTTTTCTTAGGAGTTTTGCAACTAAGTGTTGCAATTCTGGAATGGTTTCAAAAGTGAATCTGAAGTTTCAAATGATATTTCAATAATACATTCATCATAAGATAAAGATAATTTATTGCTGAACGGTATTGCATTTGCACGTATAGGAGCATACAGTTCGGCTAAAGTGTAGCTTTCTAAAGATATCATAAAAGTGTACACATCTCAGTGTCTGCTTCATCGATGTTGTCAGGTGTTGGCACCCTCGATGATATCTACTTCTTACTCACTGCTATTGCAGCTGTAGCATCTAACAAAGCATCAGGGAATAAAATTCACCATATTTGTCAAAGTTTTCGGCCTGAGGAAAGGAAATTTTACTCAGCGGGTAACATAAAAAACTGCACCTTGTTTGAAACTGCTAAAAGGGCCCTTCTTGGTACAATCGCATTNAAGATAATATTGCTGAACGGTATTGCATTTGCACGTATAGGAGCATACAGTTCGGCTAAAGTGTAGCTTTCTAAAGATATCATAAAAGTGTACACATCTCAGTGTCTGCTTCATCGATGTTGTCAGGTGTTGGCACCCTCGATGATATCTACTTCTTACTCACTGCTATTGCAGCTGTAGCATCTAACAAAGCATCAGGGAATAAAATTCACCATATTTGTCAAAGTTTTCGGCCTGAGGAAAGGAAATTTTACTCAGCGGGTAACATAAAAAACTGCACCTTGTTTGAAACTGCTAAAAGGGCCCTTCTTGGTACAATCGCATTCAAAGAAATCTTTCGTGTCAGTGACTTAAGGTAGAGTATCCCCCAAAACAGAAAAAAGCATGTTAGGCAGAAGCTGGCAGCATATTATCATGTAGAATAATTGAGTTAGCTATTTTTGTTTAAAAACTTGCAAGAATTTCTTTTCTTGTTGTCATGGCAACAGTTTTTGTCTCGAAAACACGCGAAACATGTACCATCAAAAATTCCATTATTTCTGTATTCTGTTGAGAAATTTCCTTCAAATTTTCAGTGAAGTTTGTTTGGGCACTGGTCTGTGTTGTGTAGCAGAATGAAGGTTATTGGGATTTCCCTGCATTAAAATTTGAAATTCTGAAGATTGATCTTTTTTTAAGGATCACTTTTCATTACCTATGGCAAATATGAATGCCTTTCTGCTACACAACACTCCTCAATGTCCAATGACTCTATCCTGAAAATTTCATTGAAGTATCTTATAAAGAAAAGGAGATATGGCTTCCAAGCTGATTTCGGTAACGAGAAATCGCATTTTGAGAAAACATACTTTAAAGTTGAGCGAACAGTTTCATTACACTAAAAGTTGTCTGAACTGTTTCTTGGTCCCTCTTTTTCAGTAAATTTGTCATGATGTCCTTTTCTCTTGCTTCCGAGCTTTTTCCTGGCTAGTTTTGAAGAGTCCTTTGCATTATACTCAATATATACTTTGGATTTATCAATTTGCTCACAGCCTGCTGTCGTATATTTTCCGGGGTCAATTTTGACCTTCTTTAGGATCAATTCTTTTATCTCCAGAAGGGGACCTTACCATCACATAGTCACAAAGGCGACATGACATCAGCAGCATGTCCAAGGGCAAACAATTTGTGTCGTCATTACATCCAAACATTTCAATACTGTGACTGGCGATTATATTTTCAGTCACGTTGGTGCTTTTTCCGAGGAGTCGATGCTTGCCTTTTTACGGATCTCTCCCAATTTCTCACCTTTGCTTTGTCCTCAAGAAGTATTTGGCAATGATGATTTTTCTAAGTATATTAAAAATGGTGGTTTTATTGCAGTGTGATGTTGAAAATGTTTAATTCGTAAATGCTTTTTTAGAATTAGTACTGTTTGCTATGGTTTCAGTAGACCACATTCATGTATTGGAGAAATGCGTCCTTCGTTTAAATGGCAGTCGAGAGTGTTCATGCATCTGCTTGAGAAGAGGCCAAGCAAACAATCAACCTAAGCCTTCTTTCGTCATGAAGAATGAAGTTTGCAGTTGCTACAAATGATGATTTGAAGTAAATCAACGAAGTTAAAAGTAACTTAGCTAGGGGGACTGGAGCAATCTGAATATAACTTATTGTATTTGATATTCTCAATCGATGAAGACAATGGGAACATAAGTGGCTCGTGTCCGTGTTTTGTTCCATGTTGGAACATATCGCTATATCTCCGTTCATTTACTGTAGTTCTTTCCCATACGCCTAGCTAATCAATAATCAACTTGTTTGTTAAGCCAGAGCGTTTAGGTAATGTTGGATGGGATGCAGATCGCAACAAATGGAACAATGATAGCTGTTCCCATAACTTCGCCGATATGTTCCCATAACAGGCCCGTCGGAAGCGGGGGGGCTGGGGGGGCTTCAGCCCCCCAATAATTTGCCAAAGTTTGTTCCTTTTTAGTGAAAAAGGCTGTTAAAAAGTCAAGCTTATGGAAATGAAGGTTTAAGCGTATTTATACTAGAGGAAGTTATCAGATTATCAAGCTATCATGCTTCTATTTCATAAAATTAAAAAATGTTCTATTTCTAAGTGATTTTGAGGTCCTATTTTCAAAATTTCCGAGAAAGCCTTCCGTTAGTCGCGATCCTTTGCTCCTTTAGATGGCAAATTCTTCATAATAGAGGCGTTTTCCAACGATCTAAAGGGCGTGGTCACAAAAAATTTTCCCGGGGAAAAGGCCCCGGGCCCCCAGTTTTGCTCGCTCCGCTCGCATCTCGTTTCAGCCCCCCCAATATGAATTTCGTTCCGACGGGCCTGCATAACTTCGACTAACGGCTGCAATAGCAGTAAGAAAGAAGTAGATATCATTGAGGGTGCCAATACCTGACAACATCGATGAAACAGACACGAAGATGTATACATTTTTATGATATCTTTAGAAAGCTACACTTTAGTTGAACTGTATGCTCCTATATGTGCAATACCACTAAGCAATAAATTCTATGTACCTTATGATTATAAGTTGAGTTGGATGTATTATTGAAATATCATTTGAAAGTTCGGATTAACTTTGCAACCACTTCAGAATTTCAACACTTAGGTGCAAAACTCCCAAGAAAAAGTTGCAAATCTATACCACATCAAGAATTTGTGATCGTAATATTCCTTTTGCAGCTTTTATCGCCGCATGAGAACGAGACCTGGTCCTTTTTATCACTAATAACGATCCAAAGGGAATTGAAATATCACTATCGGGTACTGTGAGTCTTCTCTGAACTGATTTGAACTGCCTTCGTTGGTAAGTGGCCCTAAGTATATGGGAGAAGATTGATTTTCTTACAAATTTTGAACCTAAACATGAAAGTGAGGCAAGAAAGAGACAAATATCGCCACAAAGTTATAGCAACAATTTATTTATCCACAGGCTGTCTTTTATCATTGTTAGTTATTCTAAACATCAGTTGGTACGTTCTAAGACAGTTAAAAGGAGAAATTGTTCGATTGCTTGAAAACGAGACTTTCAACATCAAAACGAGGCTAAAAGCCCCCGAATTTGCCCGTATAACATCGATTTTCGAAATCAGCGCCCCAAGAGTGACTAAATGCACCTTGTTTCACCCCAAAATTCTGAAAATGGTAGGTTTTGTATGTTTGGAAGTCAGAAGGTTTGGCAGACTTTGGGAAGATTCCGATTTTCATTAGCAAAACCCTGGTGGTGAATCCGAAACCTGCCGTTTTGAAGATTTTTGTGTTTGATTGGGGAATATATTTCCGTCTTTGCGAAGTCTACTGTTTTCAGAATTTGGTAGATTTGGAATTACCAATCAAACACACCCATAATATCTCATTGATACCAAAACCAACCAGAGGCTAATGTTTATTGACAAACGATTGTTTGTTTATTTGTTTGTTGGTTATCTTTTTTATCAAGGATATGGTATCATGAAAAATCTAAATAATGTTTATTACTATCCCGAAGAAAGGTTCATACCATCTGTTGATAAATTGTTTAACTTTATCAATGATACCCTACTAAATAATAACTGATAAAAATTGAATTAGTGGAATGAAATGTAAAAAAATCAAGAACAAGAGAAAGTACCTACCAAATATTTCTTACCCATGAAGATGCAGACTGATGTATCTGGAAAATTAGAATATGGTCAAATTCTAGCCTATCAGATATCAGTATTTCCTGTTGACGTAGATCAGTTGACCAAATATGGTTCGGCACGTGTCGAGGTCCATTGTCTTTGCATGGCTATTTTTATCAAGGGCTTATATATGCTTAGATTCCCTTTAATGAGTCATTCACGATTATTTCTCAAAAATGATACTAACGAAGATTTTTCGATACAATTTCCTGAATTTTTCGACAAACTTTCTTCTCTTTCCAGCTAACGTGGTATACAAATCTTATAGCACAAACAGATACTATGGATTTTAGGCATTCTATACAACTCCAGAAAACCAAATTCTAGCTACCTTTGAGGGATAAAATCAAACATTTACAGAGCACCTTGGCATATGGTGTAAGAAAGGCACAAACATGCATCTGGTATTGCAATGGATACTTTGAATAATAGGTCATAATTCATTTTTCCAGCGAATACNTAGTGTATCATAGCATAGCATTACCGTGTTAGACATTGTACCAAACATGATATTTTTTTCGAAATCAGTAATGAAGCCAGTAGTTGTGCACAGGGAGAGCTGCCTACATCCCTCGAACATCTTTCATGCGGGCCTTTAGTAGGCTTTAATTTATTAAACCCACTAAAATTGCTAACAGAAGTATGCAAAATGAGTGGCTTTCAGTCTTATCCTTTTTCTTTTTCGATTTTCAAATTCTAAATTAGCAGACCACTTTTGCTCCGGCAACCATTGGTTCTCTAAGATTGATAATTTGGAAACAAATATGAAAATCGGCACAGTAGAATTGCAGTAAAGTACCCAAAGCAATGACGTCAAAATTTGGTGGATTGGGATAGTTTTCTCAGAGTGGCATCGGTGTAAAAATGGCTGGGTATACCTTTCAGAACTAAATTCCTTACCAAAACCATCCCACTTTTTTAGGGCTGGCAACGCCTGTCAAAGTTCCTTTCAAGCCATTCAATCGGAAGAAAGATGTAATAACCATTTACAGTATCCTTTTAGAGACCTGAGACGAGATCAGACTCTACTTCCAAGGCCAAATTCAAATGGTGCCACCACATAATAAGAGCCTTTTGCACCAGATAATCACATTGTAATCAGGTTGCCAAAATAAAGCTTTTAAATGCTCACTGAATTCATCATTTCTCCTGGTTCAATTATATAATTCATAAACCATTTTATCACCATCTGTTTGTAATTATTTACCGACGACCGATTGATGCTCTTGGATTGATAAATTCTGGAACTACCGATGAGAGAATGACCACAAGCTCCAAACTACTGTCAGGAATATTTCCATCTTTCATTCCTCCAGTCGACATGACGTCATACAAACAGTGAGCACATGACGCCAAAACACGGCAGGAAATTTCAATAGATTTAGGTACGAAATTTGCAAGGATCTATATAAATTCGCTCGTATAGGCCTATTCTCGTTTGCGATAGTGAAAAGTTCAAGTAGTAATCGTCAGTCAGCCTTCCTAAACGGATAAAACATTGCAAGAACGTACTGATTTTGAAATCAATGCATTATTTTATTCCAATAAGATGCGAGTCTACTACACTTTTATAAACAGCTCCATGAACTATAACAGTAATAAAATGATGGTCGCTCCTGTAAAGTACTTTTTATGGCCTTCGGTTGTGTTCCTTTGACTGCTGTTGAAGAGAATCTAAGCATATGTAAGACTTTGATAAAAATAGCCATGCAAAGACAATAGGCCGTGACACGTGCCGAACCATATTTGGGTAACTGATCTGCGTAAACAGGAAATACTGCTATCTGATTGGCTAGAATTTGACCGCAAGTGGCTTGAGCCACATTTAATATGCTTAGATTCCCTTTAATTATCTGCTGCTGATGTTGATTTTTATTAACCTATATTGCGACATACTCATTTCGAACGGCTTGAGTTATCCCCAGACCTCTTTTCTGAGAAAGAAAATCACGTGGCACGTCGACTGGGACAATTAGGCTGCTACCCAGCAAAATGTAGTTTATGTGACTTTTCACTAACATTAATTGAATCCTGTTTTAACATCCCTTAATAAAAATGTACATGATACAAAAAGAACTCTTACCATGACATTCTTGACAACACTGCGAAGAATTTTTGGGCTTCAAAGGATGTACAAGGAAGTATTGGGCAAATTTTAGTTCGACATATACTGGTGCCATTCTGAAATAAAAAAATGGAATATCAGGTTGATCATTTAGACTATTTTTAAGTAACAATAATTTTAATAGATCTACCAAGTATTAGCCTGCGTACAGACTTCGTTGGTCACTGGGGAGGAGGGGAAAGAAAGGAACTTCTTTCCCCTCCTCCCCAGTGACCAACAAAGTCTGCACGCAGGCTACCAAGCATCGTCAACAGAGACTTTCTAAAGTCGAAAGAACTTGCACTTTTTGGAAAATTATATAAATTAATCTAATAGACCGATCTCAAAGATTCTTTTTCATCTATCGATGAACATGTAACTTAGACCCCGTTTACACGGTAGCGGATCAAAAGTGTTGCGGATCAAAGTGTTACGGATCACCCTCCCGTCTACACGGTGTGGGATCAAAAGTGTTACGGATCACCCTCCCGTTTACACGGTAGCGGATCACTTTTAATCCGATACAAAAAGTGTTGCGGATCAGCCTCCCGTTTACACGAGCTCGAAGTAATCCGATACACTTCTGCTCCGCTATTCAAACTGCAATTATGATTAAACCTCGTTTGTATGAAAAATACCCTCGTAATGAATCCGAATCAAAATTGATGCGGATCACTTGCGTTTACACGGTGCAGAGCAAAAGTGATCCGATACAAAAGTGATCCGATACAAAACGAGTTTGCTTTCGTAGCAGGATCAAAATTGATGCGGATAGCGGATTTAGAGACCGAATCTTTGAGATCGGTCTATTAGATTAATTTCTGCCATTTTCCAAAAGGCGCAAGTTTCGCAAACCTGTAAATTCTTTCTTTGATACAATCAACAAAAGAAGACAATAATAAAGGAAATACTTACAATATTCCGACAAAATGTGCATGGGTCATTGCTTGATTGGTGCTCTTCAAGTTGCTGTAGTGACGTCGATGTATTTGCATTTGGTATTGTTAACGACGCTGAAAGTACGATAAGAATTAACCATAAGGTACTAAATAAGGAAACTGATAATTCCAAAGGTAAAAATACATCTTGATAATACCACGTGCAGTGAGAATTGGCTTGCTAACTAGTAGTTTCGTAGGTGCGGAGATCGTGAATCGATTCGAAACTCATCCGGACAGTCATAATTATTTCAGTTTTAAAATCTATTAAGAGCACACCAAAAACTAATGTAGATTTGATTAGTTTTCCTCAACTGTTGTTAGATTTGAAACATTCGAGAGAAAAAATATCAAGCAATTTTGGAAGCAAAGACTTAAATTTAAACTGACAGCTGTACATACCATTCCGTGAGATGCAGCATATTTGGCTATTTCTCGAACCATTGACTTTTGACGTTGAACTTGAATGACACCTTTCCAAATATTGCGATACGATACCTTCCTAAAAAGGCAGAAGAAAATTTGTTTAAGTAAAAGAATCATTACTATGATCATTTTACGAACTGTCTTACCATTAAAAGGAGCGTGATAAAATATAAAAGAAGAAATGCTAGTTTTATAATTGTTGAACAAACAAGTCAATGACATTTTTCTCCCTGAATAGCGGGATATTTACACATCTGCATCCAAACTTCCTAAATATACATTGGTGACAAGATAAGGTAAAAACATGATTTGCTCACTCTGCATATAAATTTTTGACATGGTTGCCTTCGGTCAGACCAGGTCTCGCTATCCTTATAACTTGTGCCATTATAGAAGCAAGCTGAAAAAACAAAATGTATATCAGTTATTTTTAAATTTGATGAAAGTAGCTGCATGATTCATAAGAAATGTTTGCAGCATAATAAATTCTAAACTGGTCATAAATGTTATATAAAGAAAGTACCAAAATTAATGCTCCTAGGGCAAGATTCGCAATGTCTCTTGAAGGGTAAGGTTCAAATAAGGTCTTTAAGATCCCATTATATACCTTTTCACGAACGGGAACGAAAGGTTGTTATTATCTATTAATAACAATTTATTTGATACTGTAAATACATGCACAGAAACAAAATCATAATGTTGGTCTTTGACTTTAATCTTGGTGACTTTTGAAAGGCTTATATTTCCTTTTGAGACAATACGACAAAAAAGAACTTTGCATTCTCCGTAGTAAACTGAAACATTGAGTAAGATCATTCAATTTATCGCCTTTATAGAGAATTTAAGGAATGATAATGCAACTACCAGTTTTGGGCGGGATTAACCATTTATGCTTTCATAGACACATCTTGTATTGGGAGAAGAGTAAGTCAAATGATCAAGTTCCATCAAGTCAAAGTTCGTTTCTTCAACTTACATTTACATACTCTGCAACATTTTGAATATTTCGGGTCATAAAGGACGCATTTGTTTGGAGGGCATTGTGTTCTTCTTATTTGACATTTCTCTAAATCGTTCTTGAAAAAATAAGACAAAACATGATCAATTCTCGTATATTTTATGGAAAAGGTTAATCAATAAATAAAAATTCCAAATTTTAAAGAAACCGATTTCACTACTTCACATAATACTTTGTTTTCTTTCCCTAGAGATGGTCATGTTCTTTATCGCTTTTTGAAGATGAAAGTAGAACAGATTTGAACGACATTGCTAGTCAGTTTCATGAATTTCAGATACAGCTTCCAAACAGAATCCTTCATAACTTTAGCACATGACTGATTTTAGTCAGTTAAACAAATGTTCAGACCTAAGTTAGCAATTCCAGTATAGAACAGTCTGTGACTCGTTTACATTGATATACCGGGTGTCCCAAAAAAGTACTCCCGTTTAATAAAAACTCGATTATCAAACATATCATAAAATCTTCTTTTTTACCTCTTTTGTCAATGATCCAAATATATTTAAATATGACAAAATGTTTGTTTTCATTACTTGAAGGGCATAAAATTACAGGTTGAAAAACCTCATTCTGAGCTATACACTCTCATTTAAGTTCAATTTTAAATTTAAGCAGCATCTCAAATCTCGCCCAAGAGCCATTATTTTGAGATTTTTCATTATCCTTCGAGTCTACAACGATATTTTGCATTTTTATGACATCTATGACCAAACTAGAAGCTTAATAAACAAAAAGAAATTCATCTAGTAATCATCAGCACTTTCTGCAGTATGCTTCAAAACCAGGCTGCATTAAAAAGAGCTAAATTTGCTAATTTTAAACAAATCACAAGATTAGCTATACCTGGGAAAATAATTTCGTCTTTGATCTACTTGTCAAAAAAAGAAATTTAAAGATCGGCCATTTAATCAAATTTTGGTGATTTTTCAAACAGGAGTACTTTTGGGGACACCCGGTATAATTCTTCACCAGTGAAATATAGACCAATTTCGTGGGATACATTTGGGGAAACCCTGAACAAAGAGAAAAAATGTAAAATGAAAACGAGGCCACTTTTGAAACCGGGATACATTTCGGGAAACCCTGTAAAAATTCGGATTCGAGTGGTAGGCATAAATATCAAAAGAGCTTGTGTTTAAAGGGTCTGTTTCAACCAGCATGCCTTGCGCGTGTCATCTGTTTGTTGGCCTTTGTTGTCGCCATTTTCATGGCTCATGAACATGGTGACAACAAAGGCCAACAAACAGATGGCACGCGCAAGGCATGCTGTTTGAAACGGACCCTTTAAAGGTAATGTACGGAAATACGTAAACTAATGTTTTGAGTTGCCTACCTCGATGAAGCAAACGCAATCTAAACATGGGATATTGTACCATGCTGGAAACAGGGCACCAAACTTGTCAGATTCTCCAGACACGCACCTTGAGAAATCTGAAATTTGAATAGAAAAATGTTATAAAATGGTTGGCTATGCAAAATGTGAAAAATAACATTGCTATGATATATCTAGCTCCTACAATCAATCGAATTTTAAAATGCTACAGCTTCTAAGGCCCCAATCTGGAAAGAGAAAGAAAATGTTTCCGGTTTCAACGCTATTTCCAATTTCAAAGTTTTGGTAGCCCGTTAGGCTCCTTTTCGATCTCGTCGGTTTGGGTAAATGTGGTTATTTTCAGATGAACAACCTTTAAAGTTCTGCAGTTTTTAATAATCTTTTAACATCGGTTTGCGTGCGGAAACTGGCCAACGGAACTACCTGACCTTGCTTCTTTGTATAAGAAGTGTGATATCTCGCTCGGAGGCATAAAATGAGGTATGAAGCGTGCAACATCTAGAAGAAACTTTAAAATCATCTGTTGGTCTAAAACAAGCAATGATGAATCAAAGAGATCAATTGATGAAAATCTATCACCTATTGAAATTGAATGGGGATAAATAAAAACATTGTACTGGCAAGTTTTTTGGGAATGTTTTAGCCCCATCAGATTTTACGGATTTACCTCCTGATGCTTTAGTGAGCATATATGCAGTGAAGCGAAGGGTCATAACCTCCTTTGTGGGTTTGGTGGTTCTGTGGAGGTTGAAGGAAAAGAAGCGGGCCAAGATATAATCCTTGGGGAGCCCCTGCATCCCTATTGGCAATTTTGGAATCAACCCCTTTGATTCTGCAGAATGTCCCCCCTGAGAAAGATCTCACAGGAACCAAGGATGTGCCCTGTGTTGCATACCATAGATTTCAAGTCCGACTGCCATTCAGCTTTATCAAACACTTGTGCACTTGTGTGTGATTTCACCCCTCCCACTTTCGTTCAGCTTCGATTACTCTATTTGAAGTTAAAATTGTATCTTGTTGTGGTGGTAAATGCAGGACGACACTCACGGGCGTGTATCTGCGTTCAACCATATGACTATGGTGCAACGATCAATAAATCTCTCTCAAATATTACAAATGACCACTGGCACCTGTGGCTTCCTTCCAGCGCATTAAATATGTGTACTTTAATCAGCATACACGAGGAATCACCCTATCAATATTTCATTAACATAAGTGTTGATTGCTATTTCATTTCATTTCATTTCATTTATTTCATTTATTTCATTTAATTCATTTAATTCATTTAAGGAGGGTTGCCCTTCAGCAAAGGATGATTTTCAAGGGGCCCTCCAATAAAAATTTTTAATTACAATATACAATAAATTAAACCTACATTATAAAAAACCATAAAGCTAAAAACCTATTTACAATAATTACAGTTTCTAAAGTGAAAGGAAAATTCAACCCTTAATAGAATTTTTAAAACTATTAAGGGAGGATGCCTTCTTTGACTCAGCTGGAAGGCTATTCCACAGCTTAGCTCCTCGGAAAGAAAAACATTTTTGTCTATTTGCTGATTTTTTCTTTGGTAACCTCAAGTCAGTGTCTGTGTTACGGAGGTTACGGGAGGAGCATTGTGAGTTTTTGGTGAAAAGGTTACACAGGTATTGTGGAGCCAACTCATGAAGAGACTTGAAGACCATAATCTTAGACTCATTGCTAATGAGCTATGGTGTGGCTACAGGGCTCCAGCTGCAATGAGAATGTGACCGAAGCTGTTCTGCGAGCGAGAGGACACTAGACTCTTTACAATTGTCGTAGCTATTAATTGAACTGATTGAAGCTCAAAGTGGAACTCTTAAACATCCAAACCGAAGACTGGACAAAATCAGTGGAGGACACTAGGGGGCGAGGGAGTACGGTCGCCCCCCAATGTTGGGGAGAAAATGATCTTTGTTTGAAAACAACAGAAGTAAACAATGCTGTTTAACTGAAAGAACAGCTTTGCCCCCCTCCAATGGCACAGTGTCCGCCACTGGACAAAATTTGCAGCCTCAGTAATCCTCGATGACAAAACGGCAAAATTTGAGTTTCAAGAGCTGTAAGTTGGAAAAACAAAATTTAATTTAATTTGAAAGAAAAATGTTTCTTTAAGCTATAATGTGGAAAAAATCTCACCATTATCAGCGACATAAGAAGCTAGTAACGAAATTTTTAGTACTAAACTATGAGCATTTTGCCGAAAATTTCTACGTATTTTCTCATACAAAAAAAAAACAAAGTTGCAGTTCTACCAAGAAATCACGGCAAGGACAATCCAATGTCCTAAAACTATGCGCCACAAACGCCTCTGTGATTTTGGCTCCAATCTATGGTCGCAAAACTTTGATTATATATTGCGATAAAATATATTTTAGGGGCATTGAAGCTGTTTTATGAAGTTGCTTCCAAGTGGTTTCCTCTTTGTTCTATTGTCATGATCAGGGGTTTGGGACCGACTGTTAGTAGGGAAATTCAGTCATTCATTCAAAACATCACATCGAATTTCGCGCTAACCATAAGGCGAAATAGGAAGGGAGAGGCTAGGCTAAGATCAGGGTGAGGCCTGGAGAGAGGCTTAGCCATCATAAGGTTCTAGCCTGGAAGAAATAAAGCCATATGATAATTAATTTAACAGCATGCTGGCGCCGTTTTATAGGGATAAGGAAACGTTAATAGACAAGGTCCTAAGGTAGCAGTTTGCAAGCGAGTCTCAATTAGCTCTTGAAGACGTATCTTATCTAAAATCCCCGTTGTGTTTACATCCCCCTCGCCGAGACTGACTCTAAACAAGTGAGACCAAAGCATAGGCCGTGCTGAAAGATTGAGCTGAAACTGAACTGTTCTTTACATGGATTCTAAATAACGGACCACACATTAAGATTAAAAATCTGTTCCTCCTAAGCGAAGAAATCTAGCTAACTGGTAAGAGTTGTTGGTAGTATTTCAATTGATGTTTCAAACCGTACTTTGTCGAGACTTCTCGGTCAATAGACCAACCACATTTCCCTTCCCCTATTTCCGTTACAAAAAGTCTAATTACAGGCCAAGATCTAATGGGTTCAAGAGTAGGCCATCCGTCGGAAGTCGAAAAAAGTAATGGATTTTTTCTTGACTTCAGATCCAGCACAGAAAAGCCATTGTTCTTACAGGACGCTTTGGTTCGGATTGTGCAATTGACAGAACATTTCTTCAGAAGCTCTTTGAAGAGCCTTGAGTTATGCATGTTTTTGTTTGGAGTCTAGTAAAGAGGATCGATTTCATATTTCATTCTTTTCGAATCGATGAAGGGGTTTGATGTTTCCCCGTTCAACCGCAACGCCATCTGCTCTCTTTAGGCATTCTTGGTGATTCTTGAAAATTAATTGGAATTAGTATTACTTGCAATTTTGGGCAGCTTTCATGCCAAAGGAAAATCATTGTGGGTGCTAAGGTGTACCCCTTTTGCTTGCCTCTTTGCCTTTGTCATTTGTTCCCCTGTGAGATGAGGTTGAAGATGGTTCTATCTTGGGCTATTGGCAGCTTTCAAACTCGAGTTTCATTCATCAAGATACTCAATTAGAATATGGTAAACATTTACTAAGTAAACACACCCAAAATGTTGTGAATGATGTCAGTTCCTCGAAAAACAAATTCGGAGGGAAAAATCCAAAGTTATTCTGCCCTGTGTCATGATGTAAATTAACCGCTATTGACAGCATGCAAAACATATGTTGGAGATCGAAAATTGACGAACTCATCGCCTGATAGTGTGAGGTCCGGAACGGAAAACATAAAGAGGACGCCGCCTAATAAACATCAAATAAAGAGCACGGTTTTAAACATTATTTGAAAATGAAACACACAATTATTGCTAGATCAATAGTCATTATGATATCCATATGAAAATTTCCTTTTGGCACTGTGTGGGTAAATATGACAGCTCCAAACAAATAAAATCCGTGATGGCGCTGTAAAACCATGGGGCTCTGCAGGAATGAAATATAACTTCATAGTCCAATAAAGAATCTATCCACAGTAGGCATAGGTAAGGTAATATTTTGGAGTTATTTTAAGACCTGGGAAATCCTTCTTAGAATACACGTTTTCAATAAGAAATTTGGGTCCGCCTTTAGTACAAGAAGTTTCTTAGTTTTTCATAAAAATGCCCATAATTCAATAATAAAAATTTCTTTATTTGATTCTTATTTTTTGGATGAAAAAATTAAGATTAAGTTTCTAAGATCACTAATGAATAAATTTCTTTGCATATGAGATCATATTTAGTGAGGAGAAAAGAGAGAGATTAGCATCAAAACATAAAATGGTAAGTAAAATTATTTAGCAATAAAAGTGCTATGATATCTTTTTATAACAAGCATTGAAATTTAGCATTTAAATGCTTCTTAGTGCTTCCTAAAAGAACTTCTTTAGTTTCTTGAATTTTTTGCCATTCTAGTTTTTATAAAAGGAGTTTCTGGTTAAAAAAGGTTGTAAATTGCATTTTAAAGAGGCTTATCTGCTAAAGAGGGTTAATAGAAATTTCAATGGGGTCTATTTTTATTGGTTTTCGCAAAGTAGATAGGAACCTCTCCTGCCCCCCCCCCCTCCCAATCGTCTCTTTAGTTCTTGCATACATCCTTGATAGATATTTTACAAACTTGCCTTTGCCTAAACCTGGTTGAAAAAGTCAAAGAACATATAGAGATCATCAGAACATATCAAGATTTGCATTCTTTAATTTTCAAGGACATAAGGCTTTGCTTCGGAAAATAGGCTCTGTCTAAATCAATATTTTATGTAGCTTAAGTTTGGCCTGGAATGATGATGAATTTTCACAATCCAATTTAATTCCCAAAAGTTATTCATTGTCCATGTGAAACTTCTCAATTGTCTTCCATTAAGAAACTTACAATGAAATAATCTGTGATGGCTAGACAAAACCAACTTCATTTAAGATTGTATTGATGTCAAGTAAAATGAAAATACAGTTTTACGCCAGTCATTTCTTTGGCTCATATAAAAATAAAACAACAAACCTGAGCTATATACATATTAAATAATTGATTAACTTCAGACAATTTTCTAAATTGCTTTGGAAACCAAAACTAAGATGAAATATCCTAAAACATTTACCAGAAACTCATCACAGTATTATTAAATGTAATGATATCAACTGAAAAAGCAGCATAACTTTTTAGACTCAGGTGTGTCTGAAATGGGAGATTTTTACTCTGTCATATACCAACATCTAATGGAGAACCAATGCGGTGCAAATCCTTGAAACCTTGGCTGATTTACTTTATTGCCAATGCATGGTTGTCCATTTGGGGGGGGGGGTTAAATTTTATTTTAAAAACAGGCCAAATCCAGTTCTAAGTAAATTCTTTCTGGTTTTTTTTTTTTTTTTTTTTTCNTTTTCTAAATTGCTTTGGAAACCAAAACTAAGATGAAATATCCTAAAACATTTACCAGAAACTCATCACAGTATTATTAAATGTAATGATATCAACTGAAAAAGCAGCATAACTTTTTAGACTCAGGTGTGTCTGAAATGGGAGATTTTTACTCTGTCATATACCAACATCTAATGGAGAACCAATGCGGTGCAAATCCTTGAAACCTTGGCTGATTTACTTTATTGCCAATGCATGGTTGTCCATTTGGGGGGGGGGGGGGTTAAATTTTATTTTAAAAACAGGCCAAATTCAGTTCTAAGTAAATTCTTTCTGGTTCACCCCAATTCTAAATTGCATATGACAAAATGGAACCTAATAATTTTCTCAATCATATTTTGCAAACTTTCAACACTAGATAACATGAAACAGAGTGAGAAAAACCTAACGAAAAGGATTTTTGGATGGCACATTAAGACGGGCATAAAATTGTGTTGCATTTGGTTCATTGTTATCACCGTTATCATTATTTATTAGTTTGTTATAAGATGTTTCATACTTTGGTCAGTGTCCCATAAACTTGTCTCAGTTCGATCATAGTTATTCTCTTCAAGCTTTTGTCTACTTTTATCTACCAGAAGAATGTAGAATTTTAGCGAATTTTCCAGCAAAATTCAAATAAAATCAGAATTAGTTTCTGTTTAGGCGACTGTCTCAAAAATGTTTGGTTAGTGTCATTTTGATTGCAAAATATCGGTCGGTCGGTCGGTCGGTCGGTCGGTCGGTCGGTCGGTCGGTCGGTCGGTCGGTCGGCAAAATGATCAGCAATCCAGTCGGTCGGCAATCTTTGTTGTTGTTTTCCTATATAAAATTTAGACGCCCAATCCAAAATTCTGATTTTTTCATTTTTAGAAGACGGTCGGTCCGGTCGGGCGACACTAACCAAACATTTTTGAGACGGTCGCCTTCTTATTTATACCAACTCCAAATCCCCAATTCAGTTTATTTTATTTCAATCTATTCAGTTTCAATTAAATGCCTTTGAAAATGAGTAGGTCATTGACACTAGGCCAAACCAAACATTTCTACTTGCCGTGCTTCCCTTGTGTGTGGTGTGTTATGTTTTAAAATTTTAGGCCTAAAAACACAAGTGGAAACTGGCCTTAAGTATTAAGAATAAACTACTGATTCTTTCAACTTTGCTTCCATTATGCTTTGAATTTAAACGCGATGTATTTACCTCACGCTTTAAAACGTTGAAACCAATGCCTTTTCATCACCAAAATTCATTTACCCCCATCGAAGCTGAACGAGTGGCCAGCTATGGCCAGAAATGGCCTAAGCGAAAAGAATTCCATCGCTCAGACAGGGGGATCTGGTAACTAATTTACTTTTCGCGCCCTTTTACAACGGGGCCTACCCAACGGGGCCAGGCCTAGGCGTAAATAGATGGTTCGTATTTATACGAAGTTTACTAATTGTTGGGTGAATGAGGCTTTGCGAGAAAACTAACTAAAGGCCATAGAAAGATTGCCAAAAAGATTGTTATATACGACACGAATTCCCATTAATCCAGAAAACTGATGCAAAGCAAGAAGTTAAACAGTTTACCCAACACCCCCATCCTCGCACAAACAAAGGGCCTACTGTTTCACAAAAAATAGAAATTGAAAAAAACCCCAATGAGTAAAATTACGCCTTAAAACTCAAAAGATGTTTTCCCTCTTGGGAAGGATTCAAAAATAGCAGAATTCTTTCAAAGCTTGTCAAGACCGTACAAAGCACTGGGGCAGCATGGGCAGTTGCCCCCCTAAAAGTCCTCAAAACACGATATGAAAAGATATAAATTACAGATACTTTGTTCACTTCTGAGGACATTTTCCTTTCTTGACCCCCCCCCCTGAAAATTTTGAGCTGTGTACGGCCATGAAGCTTGTAAAATGTCATGAATGCATTGAGAAGTTCCTAATTGTAACAGACAGACTGGAAAGCTTTAGGCAGACACTGAATTGAGACGTTAAAAGCTTGAACAAGCGGGGACAACCTTACTATCTGGACAATTGCCATCATTTAATAAGGACAGAATATCTAACAGGCAATTCAAGTTTTCTTTGAAGAGAGCGTGAATATCTGGTGCTTTTATCTACAACTAATATAAGAAATTGCCACTTAATAAGTTCTGAAGTCATAAAGTGAACTGCTTTGCCAAATAGAAGTACCGAATTATCACTCTCTGAACTACAAAAACGGTTGCCTCTTTAATTTATGGGAGGGATTTGAAACTGGTCAATGGTGGAAAGTTTTTATGAAATTCAACCCAGGTGTTGGTTTAGAGCCATGTTGAAGTTTCCTTTTAGAGCGGTCGTTAAAATATTGCACATGTAGGGTGGCAAAATTCCTGCAAATGGCTGAGATTCGCGGTTGCACACAACAAGGTTCGAAAGTCACATATCATTTGTTATTGGCACGTAATGAAGGACAAGAGAATGAATACTTGCGCAAGAGAATGAATTAACACACATATAAGGGAGACATAGGGGGAGAGAAAGTTCCTTGATTTGCTCTACATCTACGTTAAAATATTGCTCAACCCAAGACAGGGAATCCTATCCCATTCGAGATGGGATAGCCAATAGCACTACCCTCCTCTGCCTTCTGTATAAGTTCTCCGTATTTGCTCTCTTGCTAAACTTTTTACAAGTAAGGAGAATCTAAGGATCTAAAATGCCTCCAAAGTATAATGCAAGAATAGACCATTTTGCGTGCGTCCTCTACGTTTTCAAGAGGGTGACAAAGTTGCAAACTAGGGGGTTTATGGTACGACAGCGAAGACAATTGCGTATGGCATGGAAAAACTAAACCAGTTGTTTCCTTTGCTATTTTCCCGTCACTTTCAAAGCAGAATTGTTCAACCGACAGGCAGAGAGTTTGGGGGTATTGAGGGCATCAAACATTAGAAAAAGGGAGTTTTCAGAAAATTTTGGCCACAATCAGATATTGTGGGCACTTCCTTGGCGTTTAAATCGATATTTAAAATCACATTTCTACCACTAGTCTAACCCATCTTTCCTCTGAAAGTGACAAATTGAAGGTGCCGAGGAATGAAACTTCAAATGGGACACCATGGGACAATATGGCAAAATATGCAGGAGTGAACTTAGAAGGAACAAACAATGTTTAACAGTTGCCCATGGCGATTATTTCATCATTCAGAGCATTTGTTCTAAATTTTGGCCCCTTACTCCTGCATACTTAGGAGAGGCTGAAGAACATAGATATATTATCACCACCAGGGGTGGCGCCAGAAATCTTGCGACAGAGGGGCTGGAACTTCCGACACTGGGGCTATAATGACTAAAAAATGCAGTTTTCATACTTCATTTTGCCAAATTCACTCCGAAAATAACCTAAAATTCCTACCGGCCGGGGGGGCCTAGTTGCTAGATACAGAGGGGCTCTAGTCCCCCTAGCCCTCCCTTGGCACCATCCCTGATCACCACTAAATGAAACTGTACATCATGGAACTCGTTAGCCTGCGTGCAGACTATACTTTTCCACTGCGAAGGAGTGACAAGAACCTCTATATCACTCCTTCGCAGTGGAAAAGTATAGTCTGCACGCAGGCTAGGAACTCGTTCTCTAATGAAACGAGAACGAATATCGGTCAACAGTGTGGTCATAACGAATATTTAAAGTTTGCTGTTAGATTCCGTGATACTTAGTCAAACAATGAGAAGAGATGTCGATGTGAACACTATGATATAATCTGTCCAGTCAAATTCAATATTTATCGAAGAGAAGTCTAAAAAGGTTACACGACTGTATTAATGTTTAAGCAGTTGGTCACACATACTATTTGTACAGCAAGTGGGAATTCTCTATCCAGGAACTATATTGGAATGGGAATAAGTTTTAATTATTTTTACTACTAAAATATACACATACTATTTGTATAGCAAGTGGGAATTCTCTATCCAGGAACTATATTAGAATGGAAATGAGCTTTAATTATTTTTACTGCTAAAATATAAGCTCGTGATTCATTTGAACTAAAACTCTCCTTTTGTAAGTTTTCTCGTATTCCTTTTCCCCACCCTGTATTCCGATAAACTGTGAATCTCGAAAGACCTGACCCATGGTGGACCTCACTAAAGGCTCTAGCTAGCGGCAGGGGCCTCTTGATTCTAATTTCTGATCTATCAGTTAGTTAATTAATAAGGACTCCCATCTCTATCTTGATAAGAACAGTTTTTAGGGCCAGGATGTACCTTCGGGTAGGGTGTCTATAAAATCTAACAGTAAAAATGGGTTTGGCAACTGGCCTGCCTGGCTTACGAACTAATATCTCCACGAAAATTAAAGTTATTCACGCCTCTTCTGGCACTTTCTAAAAGGGTATTTCACCTTCAGTATCGAATCTTAACGCCTTGTCTATCTATATCTGTTACACTCACCTTGAAGTGTTATTTCACATAAACTATTTTTGTAAATCATTGAGTTGTAAAAGCTTCACGTTACCGAACCAAATCTAATCGGCAGTTCCCAATTAGCAATTAATGTTTACGAAGTCTCTACTGTCAGGTTCGGTATGGGGCATTCCCTCTAAGAGTATCTGCTGCGAAAGTCTTTTAGCACCGAAAATGACAGCGATGTGGGCAGTAAACAAAGTTACGAAGAAGTTAAACAGACAGGGGTACGTTGATGTGAGAAAAATCACCCACCTTTTACTTGACAAATAACATTGCATATTATCTGAAACTTTGCTAGTAGGTCCATCGAGAAGAAATTAAAGTGTCTGTCCTAACTCTCACAAATGAATCATAGACTTCAGGTCTTGTAGAATATCGGCCTCTTCTGTGAATTCTCGACTGTTGATATTGTAGAATATCGGACGAAACGCAATTATGTAGAACCAAGTGCTTCAGGAAGTGAATTTTGGCAAAGTACACTGTAGTTCTTCAGGAATATTGAACGATTTGCTTTGCCTTTTACGTAGAATCCAGGTACCAACACGAAATCAAATTAGTTTATTTCTATGCAAACTCTCAAACTCTAGACTGTGGATCTTCTATGAAAAAAGTCCCTGGACTGTTCATTTTGTGGAAATTGAACTACACACTTTGACGTAGAATAAAGTACCAAAACAAAGCCAAATTAGAATGCTCCTTTCTCCAAAACAAAAGTTTAGTCTGTAAACCTTTGAATCAAGTACCCACACAAAGCCTAGATGATCTATACCCCATCAAGACCAGGTGGATCTACTATAAGCTGAAAAACTAACGTTTGAAAAGTAACAGTTACACGATTTGAGGGACAAAACAAATTGGATAAAGTTGTTTAAATAGTAGACTTACCTTGCTGTACTTGTGGGCTGGCCATTACAATAACTAATCTCAAGGAGAGATTGACCAACAACAGATCGACGACTGGGAAAGTCATTCTGAAAACAAAAGACATCTCTTTATGGAAGGATCTTCGATCTCTTAAACCACTTGTCGATAAGATGCATTTACAGCAGGCCACTGATATTGCGACCACTAAATTCGATGAATTAAAAATACACACACACCAACTATTAACAGCCAGTAAAATAACTCACTTGTATATGTGAAATTATGTTCTACCCTCGTGTGCTATTTCTGGTCATATTAAAGAGCCTATGATTCGCAAATACGCAAATAGGAAGACAATCAAATCGCAAATAACAAAAGTCTTCTAACTCCTGGTATCTCACGACATCTCTTGAGCAAACACAATATGACAAAGCGAGGGGATGAAAGGACGAGATAAACAAGACAAGTGCAATAACTTCTATCATCACCCCCCTCGTCAAATAACTCGCATTCCGAAGCGGCAAAAAGTTTTGTCGCACCTTGTCAATCGCAAAAGCAAAGTAACTTATGGTATTGACCTGGAAGAAGACTCATGGTTTAGACTTATTACAATCGTCATAGTTATCGCTATTGAATTGAATACAGGAAGCTCAAATCATTACTCATAATCGTAAACATACATGAAACCGGAATAACTTTGCAACTTGCAAGTCTCATTTTTACGTCAGATAGTCCAAGTAAACACTGATACCAAAGTGCCTCAAAATTCAAATTTCCAGAGTTGTAACGCAAGAATGTCAATCGAGGGTAGCAAAATGAATGTCTCAAAATGAATTCATAGATTGGAAAATAATTAATTTTGATGTAGCAATTTTTCTCTGTGGAAATTGAACCGACGTAGCACCGATACATTTATATATTTGCTCCCAGTTTCTCATTTGAAAGGAATATATTCATCTGCCAATCAGAAAGTTTATTCATAAAATACGTCGCTCTGATTGGGGCGACAAAATTTGCTGCAGCTATAAAGTTTAGTCACGTTTTGGTTTTTAACACGAGTCTCAGTTTGAGAGGTGACTGAGTTAAATTACAATTTAGCAATGATTAGGACGGGTGTAATAAGTCTACTGGCTGCAGCTCGCTTCGGTTGTGCCTCTGGACATGTTCCTTTTTAGCACAGTGCTGAAAAGTCACAAATCAAAACCAAACATTTATAAAGTAAGATTAGATCTCTTTAAATAACCACTTTGTCCAAGGACACCACAGTGAAATCAGTTAGGATATGGTTCTTTAGAACGTTGACCTTTGGTACAGACAGAGCCTTCCAAAATCCAAATAAGATCGAGGAAGTGCCTTGAAAAGACAATTTTAAACTATTCTCCAAATACATCTCCAGCAAATCCCAGTCACTTTCTGTTAACACACACTTCGTAATGAAAATCCCAGAAGAGCTAATCGCCTTTCGAAGGGCTTCTGCTGTTAGCACTTCAACAATCTTACAAGTATCATCCAAAGGTGGGCATGTGCTGTGTTCTTGGTGGTCCTATGGATGTCTTGGAAAAATTATTTCACCAACCCATTTTTTCAGCGAACCAGTACAAATTGCGCTTGTAAAAAGACTGGTTTTGGGACATACATTTTCATAATACTCCGATAAAACAAATATTGAGGACAAATATTGACCAACATCCAAGAACATGAACAGTCCAAGTTAGTTGCAAAATGATATGGGATAAACCTGATTTTAGGGACAGACATTAACGTAGTATGGGAGAAATAAACCAGTTATGTGGACATACATGGGACCGCTGTCCTCACTGCAACATGCCCACCCTTGTATTAACCTAGCTCTCCTCGGTAAGTAGAGCTCTGGCCCAATAGCACGTTTTTGGCCTTCTTGGTTGTGGCTACGAAGAGGTCTAACTGCACAAAGATCGTAGGAAAAGAGTATCGATTAAAAGAAAAATCAAATAAAAACTTTAGTAAGACACTTGAGACAGACTGTATACTCAAAACTGAAGTAGCTCGTGCCCAGACCACCAATCAAGGTCGAATCTAACGGCTTTCATATAACTGCCCTAAAGGCCCTAAAGAAGTCAGTCTCATCTACGCTGTTTGAGGGCAATTTAACGCATGTTTTCCCCAAATTTTTTTATTATTGGTCAGGATAGCCCTACTAGATACTAACGTGAGTCATCGCTCTGATAAATGGTTTTTAGAAAAGAGAAAGAGACCAATATCAGGGCCTAGAGGCAAACCATTCTATGTCATGAAATCAACACCTTGCTCCGCTCTCGTTACAATATTTCGGCCATATTTGGAGATTCGTATTGAGAAACGTGTACCCCCATGGATATATTCAATTCTGATAAGCTTCACAACCGGGGATTGGGCACAGGCGCCAATATTTTCCTGAAGTTTGAAAAAACTATCAGCAAAAGTTGAAGAATGTTTCAGATGAATTTCCTGGTTTTATCCGAAACCTATATTCTGTCGAAAAATATTTTCACTGAATGCCCTCCAAAATCGTTCATTCTTGAGAAAATGTTTATAAATTCAACTTACAATTTTCTCCTGTTCGGCATTCTGGCAGCTTTCCGTTTTCTTTCTTTCTATCATCATAGAATGTATATAGAGTGCATAGAGTTGTTCCCTGAAAGTGAATATAAAGCGTCAACGATTTCAAGTTGCTGGGAAAAACTATCGTTGCTCTCGTTGTCTTGTATTTCTACTTGTTTGAGGTTGTGACGGCTTCAAATTTCTAAATCGTAAGCCAGAAGAGCGACTGACATGTTCTTTCCACCTTATCTTTATAAACTATGGTTTTCTCGAAATTTTTACCATTATTCTTTTTTAAAAAATAAAAGCCCTGTAGTTTTGAAAATAATCAAGATATCAAAAAAGTTCATGGTAGACTTACAACAAAGCACGTGAAGATCTTTTCAAACCATTCAGTTCAAAGAAAAAGGTACTAGCCATTTTCACCACATTTATTAAAGATTTAGAGCCTATATGTTAACCTTAACAGCACCGTTGAAAAACGTTTTAAGCTTGGAAGATCATCCACCCTCTTTCCAAGCTCCGACTTGCTTCAAATATAAGTAAGTTCGAAGTCCCTTCTTAGCTGTCTTTGGCTTGTTTACATCGAATCTTAACGGCCCCGTTAAAAACTTTCTGAGCCAGAAGATGATCCACCCTCTTCCTAAGCTCCGACTTGCTTCAAAATGTCAGTAAGTTCCAAAGCCCTTTAAACAAATGGTGAAAGCAGTTTAGCGTTGGACGCTCATTACTTTAAACATGGAGATGATCTGAGCTAAAGGAAAGCCTCTGATCTTGTTAAATTTGAATACAGGAAGAGGCCGACAAGCAGATCCACTTGACAACTGAAAAACTGAATATGAATTTGAGGAGAGACTAAAGTCTATGCAGTAGTATAGCTGCCTGCTGTCCTGTTGTGAAGTCGCCCAGATATAACTACGGGTATATGTCATTGTCAAAAAGAAGAACCGTGCAAGAAAACCATAATAATAGGGCCTAAAATCAACATTATACAAGCTAATATTTTTGCTAATGGATGTGTAGATATGATGTATACATGAAACTTGAAGGCCTTCTCTTATCAAAATACTTTCTCGATCCCTGCCAATCTGCCTCCCTCTGTGAAGTACACGGCTCCACGAATAGCCGCAAAAACCAAACCGAATCAATAAAACACCGCGTCCCCAGAAAGATCAACTCCATCATATAAGTCTGTACCGTTTATCATCCCTGAAAAAGGTTGTAAAGAGTTTTCTCAATAAAGCCACCCTGCCACTCTTCCTCCTTCCGTGAAATACCCCTTAGTCAGTAGTCACCTTACCGGGCTCCAGGCAAGTAGTGCATCCCCTGAAAAATGAACCCAGGTTATTCTGTAACATTTATCACCCTTGAGAAAGGTTTGCGTTTTTTAAGAACGTTCATGAGCACTGCCTTCTTTCTGTCAATTACCCTATTCACATTACCACACTCCAACAGTAACCTAAAAATAAACCACATCAATCCCATACTGCTTCCCCGGAAAGATCAACGCTGTCAAGACTGTACTATTTATCACCCCAGAGCAAAGTTTGCGTTAGAAACAACCATTAAAAAAACGTTCTTGAGCACTGCCAGTTGCCCTCCTTCTGTGAATTACCCCTAGCCAGGCTTCACCACTAACCTCAAGCTAAACCATTTTGATAGCTTCTCCGGAAAGATCAACGTTTGCAAGTCTGTACTATTTATCACCCCCCAGAGAAAGGTTTGCGTTAGCAATAACTGTTTAGAGCATTTCTAGAGTAATGCTAGTCGCCCTCCTTCTGTGAATTACCTTATTCGAATTACCAATCTCCATCACTAACCTCTAACCAAACCATATCAATAAGATACCGCGACCCCCGATAGATTAACTACGCTTCTACGGAGGCGACGAAGATTTACGATTGATAGTTAGCAGGAAATGGCGAAGGAGAGTCTGCCTCGATTACAAATGAGGTGGTCGACTTTTTGCTAAGCTGTTTAGGCCCTGAATCGGGTATAGAAGGATAACCACGTCGCGAGACATGTAGCGTTCAGCCGTTAGATATTATCAAGCAATATGGTAACTAAGAGCTTCAAATCTGGTGTTCGCTCTGTTAATGACGTTCTATTGGACACTGTTGTGCAGCTGCTTTGGTTTTCTCTTTTTTGTTTTGTTTTTCGGAAGAGTTAATAATGTAAAAGTCGGTAAAAGTACTCTCATTTAATTCAAGGGGCAAACATGAACACCTACCCTTGTGAGATGTTCCGCAGGGTCATGCAGCCTGTCAATGTGGCAATCAGTCCTTATTATTCATAGGGGTATGCAATGTACTCTCTGAGTTAAAGAACAGTATCTTCGTTTGCCGAAATTTACAACCATGCATTTTTCATCGATGTCAATGACTAACACATCCATTTAATGCTGAAAGACCAACCTAGATCTCAAAATTTACCTTACTAAAATTGGACGATTTGTTCTGGAAAATTGTTACGTGGAATCTGCTTGTGGCTAAATACTACAAATTACGATCAACTTTCGTCAAGTTTTCACAGCTTCAGGATTGTAGTTACATCAATTTTCTTTCAAGAACCTGGCTGGAATAATATCATTGTAAATAATTAAATTGTTCGTTAAGTTCTGCAGCGAAAAGAGTTCCAAGTTTGAAAATATAAGAACATTCTTTGTTGACCTTGAATAAGTAACGCATATACTATAGTCCTGAAGCATAGGAAGATAACTCACACAAACAAGAATAACCCTTAACCCTGGGAAAGTATGGCCGATTTTAGGGAAATAACTTCTACACCAACAGTAAGTTTGCGACTCTGGTACAAGATGGTTGGTAATTCATTAAAATCGGTCCATAATTCATAATTAAACATTTCGGCAAAGACCAATACATAATTGTCGGACACCCAGTACACATCACTGTTAACATGCTTGCAGACTATGCAATGCAAATCTTTATACTAGGCCAGTAACAACATCAGCAACCGCACAAATAATCGCCCAAAAAGTATTTCGACAGACTGGCTAAATTCTGATTACTTCTGATACATATTTCAACAGCTAATGACCTAAAGGAAGACACTGTTGGCCCTGGGAGCGAGGTTGCCAATTTATGTTGTTACGATTTCAATACAACCAAAGAAATAGCAACAACAACAGCAACAACATCAGCAACAACATCAGCAACAACAACAATGAACATACAGATAATCGCTCAAAGACCATTTCGACAGACTAGCTAAATTCTGATAGATATTTCAAATGTTCATCCAATTCAAAGGTTAATATAAACTTGCTTTATGTTCTTTCGATTTTAATACAAAAAAAAATAGCAACAACAACAGCAACAACATCAGCAACAACAACAACGAACATACAGATAATCGCTCAAAGACCATTTCGACAGACTAGCTAAGTTCTGATTAGTTCTGATACATATTTCAACAGCTTCATCCAATTTAATGATTAATATAAACTTTCTTTATGTTCTTTCGCTTCAAAACAACCACGTAAATGCAATTTCGTGGCAACTGTATTGTAAGGGTTGCATGCGATAATCTCATTTATCAAGAGCATTTGCGGGACCTGTTTCATATTCTGCATTTCATATCTTGCGGTTACGTGGGTACAGCTGCCTTTGTGCGCAAGCTCAAAATGGCTTACTGCTTGCAAAACACGTAGATGCCCAACAACAACAACAACCAGCACAGGCACTACACCTTGATTGGCTTACCAATTAGACACACCTCCTGGAATTGGGCCAATAAATTGCGTGAAAACCAAAACAAACGTTAGCTTAGGCCTATTTCTCAAGTTTTTATCATCCTTTGCAATACAATTTTCTGCGACAGGGAAATTTAAGTAGCTTTCAAAATACTTTCTAACAAACTTACTCGACATAATCCAGCGCAAACTTGTACTTCGGGGAAAAGACATTGTAAATCATTGTATCAAGCTTTCTCCTAAAGCGCCCTTATAAAGAGCACGAGGTATAAAACCAGCTCAAATTCATCTCGTTGTCAATACATCCTTTCCCATGTAGCTTAACCATTAGAATTTCCAATCTTGTCAACCTAACTGTCTTGAAACCAGTTAGCAATTTTACATTAAACAACTATTTTTATAGGCACAAATAGAACACTATAAAAGTGAGCTGTTTAAAAGCAAAAGGATAAAGACATCCTTTTCCATTTAGCTTAGCTCTTAGATTTCCCAGTAACTCTTTAATCTTGTCTTGTTAACTTGACTGTCTTTAAAACAGTGAGCAATTTTACACTAAACGACTATTTTTATAAGCACAAATAGAACACTATAAAAGTGAGCTGTTTAAAAGCAAAAGGATAAAGACATCCTTTTCCATTTAGCTTAGCTTTTAGATTTCCCTGTAACTCTTTAATCTTGTTAACTTGACTGTCTTTAAAACAGTGAGCAATTTTACACTAAACGACTATTTTTATAAGCATAAATAGAACATCATATAAGTGAGCTGGTAGAAAGCAAAAGGTTAAAAACATCCTTTTCCATTTAGCTTAGCATTTAGATTTTCCAGTAACTCTTTAATCTTGTCAACCTAACTGTCTTCAAAGCAATGAGCAATTTTACACTAAACGACTATTTTTATAAGCATAAATAGAACATCATATAAGTGAGCTGGTAGAAAGCAAAAGGTTAAAAACATCCTTTTCCATTTAGCTTAGCATTTAGATTTTCCAGTAACTCTTTAATCTTGTCAACCTAACTGTCTTCAAAGCAATGAGCAATTTTACACTAAACGACTATTTTTATAAGCATAAATAGAACATCATATAAGTGAGCTGGTAGAAAGCAAAAGGTTAAAAACATCCTTTTCCATTTAGCTTAGCATTTAGATTTTCCAGTAACTCTTTAATCTTGTCAACCTAACTGTCTTCAAAGCAATGAGCAATTTTACACTAAACGACTATTTTTATAAGCATAAATAGAACATCATATAAGTGAGCTGGTAGAAAGCAAAAGGTTAAAAACATCCTTTTCCATTTAGCTTAGCATTTAGATTTTCCAGTAACTCTTTAATCTTGTCAACCTAACTGTCTTCAAAGCAATGAGCAATTTTACACTAAACGACTATTTTTATAAGCATAAATAGAACATCATATAAGTGAGCTGGTAGAAAGCAAAAGGTTAAAAACATCCTTTTCCATTTAGCTTAGCATTTAGATTTTCCAGTAACTCTTTAATCTTGTCAACCTAACTGTCTTCAAAGCAATGAGCAATTTTACACTAAACGACTATTTTTATAAGCATAAATAGAACATCATATAAGTGAGCTGGTAGAAAGCAAAAGGGTAAAAACATCCTTTTCCATTTAGCTTAGCATTTAGATTTTCCAGTAACTCTTTAATCTTGTCAACCTAACTGTCTTCAAAGCAATGAGCAATTTTACACTAAACGACTATTTTTATAAGCATAAATAGAACATCATATAAGTGAGCTGGTAGAAAGCAAAAGGGTAAAAACATCCTTTTCCATTTAGCTTAGCTTTTAGATTTCCCAGTAACTCTTTAATCTTGTTAATTTAACTGTCTCTAAACCAGTTAGAAGGTCTATTTCAAGTGAATTTGAAGCACAAGGATAACCCATAAGTATAAACTTGACAATGAACTGATTGAACTATGACGCAAAGCTACAAGTATAAACTGGTTTACAATCAACTCTTGAACGGGATTTCCAACATTGTTTTGTTTATCTTTCCGTTTTTCTGGTAACTATACCTCGTCATTCTAGCTGGCAGCACCAGTATGAACTGGATATAGCATGATGGAATGATGAGGAGGAATAGGTCTGAAAATTTGCTCAAGCTCCTGCTGTCTTCTTTCTACAAGCGTATGGGTCAACGGCACTGAAAAATTGTTGCTCCACTCCGTTTAAGTGTGTTTATCTGATGAGGGTGTGGCATATTCAGAAAATATATCAGCCTAAATAGAAGCACAATTTTTAGGCATTCGGCCAAATTTCGTAGACAATAACATGTATCCAGACAGTCCCGCTAGCGTTTCGTTTCCCATACGCTTACGCTTCCCGTCTTTCAGCAACTCCATGACATTAGCAAAATGTACGCAGGCCTCACGGTCCTCAAACTGGCAAAAATTCATCCTGTTCCAATCTAGGAGCTGGGAGATGAGGCACACACAGGGGCTCTTCGCACTCCAGTTTCTGTAAAGGGTCCCATTTAAACCTCAAGTTGCCTTCAGTCGTGAAAGCCTAGTTTTCTTTCTAATGCCCTAAAATGGGTTTTCAAAGTGTCTCTCTCGTTTCAATTAACACTGTCACGAAAGTTGTGCTAGCGCCATGAGCAAACTCAGACCGGTCTGAGTTTCAGATCGGGGTAGTGTCTGCTAATTTGCCTCCCCCTCACATGAAAATTTTCAAACCGGTTTGAGTTCAGCTCACTTACTCTGCACATGCGCATTTCACAAAATCTTTCCTGAACATAAACAAACATGGCGCCAATTGGTTTGAGAATTCATTTCGCCCCGAAACGAAAAAAATTTCTGCTCACATGAAAATTTCAGGTCGACCTGAAAACTCAGACCGACCTGAGAGACCGAAACGAATTTCAGGTCGACCTGAGTTTCATTTCGCCTTCGTCATGTGAGCACTCCAAGGGCTTCGACCGTAGACCGAAACGAATTTCAAACCGATCTGAAACTCAGACCGGTCTGAGTTTGCTCATGTGAGGGTAGTCTAAGTTCTGTTCTCTTTCGTGTTTATTTTCCAGTAACTCCATAATCTCATCGACCTAACTGTCTTTAAAAAGTTAGGAAATTCCGATTTGAAGAGGGCACAACTCTTGCATGGCACTTCAAAACACAACATTGTGGTCAGGAGAATAAAATGTCTAAGTACGCTAAAAATCTCATTACCTACAATGAAATAATACTGTAAAAGTTGATTGAGATTACCTTTTGTGTCGCTTGAGCAGCTCATGACCAAGTTGCTTAACTCTCAACCTTCAAATTCGATTAATTTTCTTCCTTTATCGATTCAAAATCATTATACGAAAATTCTCCGCGATTTCACCCTTCCATATGACACTCTGTTTTGTTTTCGACTATCTCACATCCTGCTTTCCTATACTTTTCTCGGCTTAGCTGCAATCCTTTGCCTCAGCATCCAAATTCAAAGAATTCAACGACAAAGATTTGTTTTAATTCCGATGATCCAAAGCCACATCAATGGGCCATGCTGCCATGGCCCCCCTTAATCTTCTCAAATTTTGTGTATTTGAAACGTTTTTCGGGACTTGCTTGTTGCTTTGTATCGAATCTTGTTTCAACTTTATTATTTGCAACACCATCAATGAGCAGAGAAAAACAAGATGGGTAAGGCGGGTAGCATTTCCAAATCTTTAAAAATGTGACGTAAATAGCTAGTACCTCTTTCTTGAATTTAATGGCTTGAAAAGGTCCTTGTCTGCTTTGCTGTACTTCTACCGTGAATTACGTTAATACCTTGATTATTTTTACATGGCAGAATTTCTATACTTCAACTTTTTGGGGTTGTGACGTCATCAAATTTTCAAATCGCAAATGAGAAGAGCAACAGATTTCTGCTAGCTCAAACCTTCATAAATGATGATTTGCTTGAAAATTCTACACATTTTCCTCAATCGATTTGGAAGCACGATGATTTAAATTGTTTTCTTTTAATTTAGATTCCTTTAGAAAACAAAAACGCTGTACCTTTGAAAATAATCATAATATCAAAACAGTTCCAGGTAAAATTGCAGTCAAATACCCGAAGTTCTTTTCAAGCCAATCAATACACCACTTCGACGAACGGCCGCCATTATGGAAATTTTCCAAATTTCATGACACAAAATTTTCGACTCTAGATTCGGATTCAGCAATCAAAATATTATCCAGGTGCAACGTTTCAGCTTTTTAATCCTTGTTATATTGATTTTATGGTGATACAAAGCTCTGTATTTTTTATATGAAAAAAGCTTGGGGGTAAAAGTCTACCCCGAACGATTTTTGCGGTCAAATCCTTTATGAAATTACAAACGTCACAGCACCGTAAAATCAATACAAAAGGTTCAAGAGGATGAAACGTTGCACTTAGACTATATGTTGAGTGCTGAATCTGAATCTGCAGTCGAAAATTTTGTATCATAGAATTTAAAAAATTTCCATAATGGCGGCCATTCGTCGTCGAAGTGGTGAATTCAAAGAAAGACGTAAAAGCAATTTACGCTATCTTGTTTAAAGATTTGAAGCCTATCCTACGAAGTAGAACATGACATAACTCACCAGAAACTTGTCTGTAACAGCAAACCATCTTGTATCTCATGACATGAACCCTTCCTACAGAATATTTTCCAAGGTCAAAAGCGACGAATCCCAACTTCTTCTGCCTCGACTGAAGTCTTCTTTGTGACAATCCTCAATTTTGATAGAAAGTAGCTGTATTGCCTTGGATCTTTGCAGAATAGTACAACCGTGCACGTGACAGGTCCACAACTGATGTCTCCTTGATTCGCTCTCACGTTTATCTACAATTAAAGAAAAGCCTTTATATTCAATTGGCTGCACATCCAATGATTTAGGAGAGTCTTATTTCGAGGGCTTACTCATTAATACCTTATTAGCTATCAATTAAGGAAAGGGAAATGTGATTACAAAGCGTTCAGACTAATTATTTTGAAGAGATTGTGGAGAAAGCAAAGAAGAAATTGTTTAAGACATCTAAGTCAAATTTAATGCATCAAACAGATACACGAAGTGACCTCGAGGTAACACGATGTATAGGGTCTAAAAATACCGGGTGAGTCATAAAAATGTTTACACGTTTGAAAGCCTGTAGCTCTCAAAACATTTATCAGATTCCTACAAACTGATAATACCTGCATAGCTAAGACATCAACTTAGAATGGAAAAATTAGTTTGTCAAAATCGCTCATATCGCTCTCATATTATAAGCGATTTTATACAAATGCTTCATCTGAAAATCGTTCATAACAGACCTAAAATCTTAGATCAAATTCGCTGAAAATGTAACCCTACAGCTATCATAATCAAACTTTGTCTGTGTCTATCTTGTCGCTCAAACATTTACTAGGCATACATAAAGAGGCTGCTGTATAATCGCATACATTTGGGACTGTCGTGCTGGCTTTCTTCGCCTGTTTTATATTTTCACGAGGCAGGATTGCTAGAAAATCTGATCAAGGATTTTAGGCCTATTTTGAAAGACTTTGAGATAAGCATCTTTATAAAAACACTTGTAATTTGAGAATAATATGATTGATTTTGGCAAACAAAATTTCCCTATCTAAGTTGATATGTTAGCTATGCAAGTATTATCAGTTTATAGTAATCTGATAACCGGTTTGAGAACTACAGGCTTTCGAGCGTCTAAACATTTTCTGATTCACCCAACCCGGTACACAAGAAAAATTTGCGTCTACGAAGTGGCTGTAAGAAAGTGCATATGTTTGTAAGACAAAAGTTTCAAAAGGTAAGTAAGCAGGGCCGTAGGAAGCATCTTGAACTTGGAGGGGCACGACACTTCAAGGGCACTTTTTTCAGTAAGCTAAAGGGGCATTTCCTGAAGCAAAAAGGGCACTTGATTGTTTATTTCAAAATCTTGGGGGAGCACGTGCCCCCAGTGCCCCCCCGGTTCCTACGTCTCTGTAAGTAAGACAAAACTTCCACTCTAACTGATTTTTCATAAAAATTTGCCTCTTTCGTAGCATTATGAAAACGAAACTAAGCGCCTTATTTAACTAAAGGAGGGCTCACCTTAAAGTTAAAAGACTGAAGTATTTTGTGTGAAAGTTTGGTTATCATCAAAGAAGTAAAAGACCTTCCGTATGAGGATCGGTTACGTACTCTCGACCTACCAACGCTCGCATACAGACGCTGTCGAGGAGATATGATTTTAACATTCAAAATTTTTAAAGGACATATTGATGTTGATTCGGAGATATTTTTCCAGCTGAATGACAATGTCACAAGATAAGAAAACCGCCTCACAATAAACAAGAAAAGAGCAAACACAGCAGTTCGCAAAAACTTTTATTCCCAGAGAGTTGTAAATAAATGGAATGACCTTCCAACTACCATCGTCGAATTATCTTCAGTCCTGGAGTTTGAGAATGCGTGCAATAGACACATGAGCGAAAATAAGTTTGTAGTTATTTAGCGAAACTTTACATTGGGCTTACATGGGCTTGTTAGCCTTTCATACCCATACATCTATATATATTATCTTATTACTATTAAGTAACATCTCGGATACTGTGCATTTTACTGATTGCCAGCCTTGAAGAACATCTGGAACGTACTGGGTAAGTTGGGTGAGTAGAAAAAACTTAAAAGGTTTGCAAGCCTGTAATTTACTGTATCCGTCAGATTCTTTAATCAGATTTGTCAACTTAGATAATAAAATTTATTTGTTTAAAATCAGTCGCATCTTTCTCAATCTACAAGCAATTTTAAAGAAAATTTGTTAGATCAGAATCGTTCAACAAAATAGGCCAAATCTTGGATCGAATTTGCTAATATTTCAGATCCATAGACACCATAACTAAACTCAATCAGGCGATCTTATGGTCTATCATTACTCATACAGCGGGCATAAGAACTCTGGTTGACCACGAATGGAGGGCGTAAATACAAGCCACCGGGCTGCAAATAACATTAAAGCCCACAAATACAAGCCACAGATGTGCAAATAACATTAACGCCCGCAAAAACAGTGCAAATGAATTCGAATGCGACAAGGTTCCAAAGGAAACCTTTTCTGAAGCAAAAAAGTAAAGTTTTGATTCGAATTGATTGATATGTTTCGACTTTGGTAAGCATATCATGCTATATTTTTATTACCAAGGATGAGTAATAATAATAATAACGTTGCTTTTTCTAATTTTTCTGCTAATTCTTCTGCCCTCTATTTTAAATTTGAGGCCCTCAGGTTACTATTTGCACCCTCCGCTTAGCGTAGCAAAACTTGGGCCTCAAATTTAAGATCTCGGGCTACAAATTAGCCCAATGCCCGAAAAAGCAACGCTATTGTTATAAGGACATCTGTTGTGTAGGTAGAGAGACTACCTCATAATGTTATACACTTGAGACTTTCTTTGGGCCGTTTCCCACCTTGTTTTTAGTATCATCAGGCTCAATTGTTAGCAAATGTGATCAGGAATTTTAGGCCTGTCAATCGACCCAGACCACTAATTTGGCCTTTGACCAAAGAACATCAGCATTGAATGCCACCAAAGAGATCATCCAGATAGTCGGACTAAAAAGTGTTCGACAAAAGTGCAATACACGTATTTTGTTATAAGAAACTAAGAAATTGAGCCAGTACTGAAAGTTTCTTAAAATTATCAAGATCAGAGTACTCAGAGTTTCTCACGAGTTCCATCACAATCTCCACGTTTACTTCCTGTGTCCTCGTGAACATTTCAAAATAAAGTTTTTGAAGCTTTTCCAATGTATAGACATTACTCAACCTGCCGAGTAATATGATGCAGGAAACAAGTGAAAATGAAGTATAAATATGCTAAGGATTTCCTTGACTAGAATGAGTAGCTGCTAAAATATGTTCTTCCAGGTACTAGAGTTTCTTAATTTGCAACGATCTGAGAGTTGAGCTTCTTATAAGCAGTTCTTACAAAAATGCGTGTATGTTTTCTGTGCTCAGAAAATAGAAGAAAAATGGCAAAAAATACTATAGCCTTTTGGCTATCAACTTAATTTTGATTCATTCCAATTGATCAAGTATTTTCTGTATGGTGAATTTTCAAATGTGTAAAGTTCTTTTTGGTGCACCCAGCACCCGCTCGATAGTATTAAACTTTTTAATTTCCTTAAATTTATATCAAATGCTTCGACCATCTGTCTTTTTTCCAAATTGTTTCCAAGATATAACAAGCAAACAAGTATTTAATTATTATAACTTGAAATAAAACGACATAGTTATCTAACTTCTAAATCTTTTAATTTCAGCAAAACTTCCAACCATCTGTTTGCTATAGTACTTTCCAAAAATATTCTTCGCCCATCTGTCTTTTTCCAAATTGTTTCCAAAATGTAACAAAAAACAATTCTTTAAATATTACAACTTGAAATAAAACGAAGTAGTTATCTAACTTCCAAATCTTTTAATTTAAGTAAAACTTTTAACCATCTGTTTTCTATAGTACTTCCAAAATTATAACCAAGCATTTTCTCTTTAAATAAGCATATCTATAAAAAGAACAAAGAAAACAGTCAGACACAGCATTGTTTCTTTGGCTATCTATTGTTCACGGCGCGCGTGCAACTTGGATTTGAATCGGATATTTCTCGATTTTATTTTGCTCTTTGCAAATGTAAGCTTGCACAAACCCTTTAAAGGACATATATCACGCACATTATTGGTGGAAACTAAGACAACTTTTGTTCTCGTGTTGTTTCTTGCAATAGAAATGCGGCCTCGTTCTGACAGTTTATAAGCGCTGTTTTGTTTTGTTTTGTGTTTTGTTTTGTTTTCTTTCAACCAATTATATGCGTGACACATGCTTTTTAAAGTAGCGACGCACAGTGACTCGCCAAGAGATCATTCTCTTTCGCAGATGCTCTATTTTAGAAACAGAGGAAGTCGAAAAGAAGAAGTTCCTTTCCCTATTTCACGTCTCGATCTCGAAAGGAAGAGCATCTATGGAGAAGAGTGACAACTGGCTACTTGTAACCCTTGTACATCCTCAATTTAACCTTTAAGTATTTTTACAGGTTTCGAAAACAGCTGCAAACATGGGAAATTTGATAAACAAATCAGGCCCAGCACAACCATTCTACTGGAGTTTGGTGTCTCTGGGGTCAGCAACAGCACTGCTAAATTTTCTGACATTTGCAATGTTGACCTTCTTTCGAAAGAAACCACTGGTGAGCACACATAACAGTATACTGTGTTCCCTGGCATTCGCTGATGCATTAATTGGATGTTCTGAGATTAGCCTGGCCGTTCTGCATATGTTAAAAGAAGAACAGGTGTACCAAAAAGTAACTGGATACATACTAAAGTTTAGCAGTGTATTTACAATTGTTCTTTCATACATGATGCTAACAGTTGACCGTCTCATTGCAGTAAAAGACTCGCCTATGCACTCTTCATCAAATTATAAGAAATTGGTCCGTAAATTAATCACTTTCACATGGGTTATTCAAGCTGTTATTATCACACAACAATCAGTGATATACAACTTAAAAGCATTAGATAAAAATCCATCTTTTGCGAAAGAAGAGTCTACGAGCGAACAAGAACCCCAACACAGATTTGAAGCTTCAAGGAGACAAGAACTGAAGCAGACTGGGATGCTTTGCCACGTAATTTTCGCAATGTTCCTTGTGCTCTGGTCTCCTTTAGCTATGTACAGATTCTGCTACGCAATCGGAATCAGATTCAAAGACCAACTGCAACTGCATTCTGCGTGTCAGTCACAAGCAGCCTTTTGAATCCGATCGTCTACTTCCTGACTATGAAGGAATTTCGTGCCTGTATGAGAGAGNTCGCTAAAATTCCGAAAAAGGATGGAAACATAATACAAGTTCAAGGAGGGCCTAATCATGGAACGGATGAAATAACAATTGAACGACTAGCCGGCACAGAAATTATCAACTTAAAAGCATTAGATAAAAATCCATCTTTTGCGAAAGAAGAGTCTACGAGCGAACAAGAACCCCAACACAGATTTGAAGCTTCAAGGAGACAAGAACTGAAGCAGACTGGGATGCTTTGCCACGTAATTTTCGCAATGTTCCTTGTGCTCTGGTCTCCTTTAGCTATGTACAGATTCTGCTACGCAATCGGAATCAGATTCAAAGACCCCACGTTTCATAGAACTGCATTCTGCGTGTCAGTCACAAGCAGCCTTTTGAATCCGATCGTCTACTTCCTGACTATGAAGGAATTTCGTGCCTGTATGAGAGAGATGTTTGGATTCTTGTTTTGTTGTAAGAAATAAGGGTTGTTAAAGCGTTCGTTGAAAGAAAGAGGAATACACGCGTGAAAGTTGTAAGAGAACCTCGAAGAGAACAGGGAATAAATCCAACCTGTCCCATCAAAGCTCTTCATCAAACAATTTATTGAACAATAAAACTCAGCAACAATCGAGACATCATTTATTTATCAAGGGAATTTCAAAGAAATAAAGATCTCGTTATATGTGGAAGCTATGCTTCTTTGAATGAAAAAACGCTCCAAGTATGAACATTTCCTAAGCGTTTCTACTGCATCGCAGCCCACCATGCTGCATTGCGCCACACCGTGTCGCTTCAAGTGTGAATTCTGCTTAACAGATTTGGAGACGCGGCGAAGTTGCCGTCAGTAAATTTGGCAATATATGAATTGTAAAATAGAAACCACAACATGACAATACACGTGATTGGATGTTTCAAATTCTATCTTCAACGTCAGTTTTATTTTTAAGAGAAAAAACAGCTGCTATTTCAAGGATTTAAAGGTGATTTAGAAATTAAGGCAAGGCTTTGGCAGGCTTTGAAGGGATTTCGCTTAAAGAGGGACGAATCTTCTTATGCTCATATTTTCAGATTTTTTAAGCAAATACCTGAACAATATTATTGAAGTGTTTAGAGGGGCGTATCGCTCCCTAGAAATCTCGTAGCATTTGACGGAAATCAGGAAAATATTTCATGACTTCAATAGATTTAGTAATATATAAATTGCAACACAGAAACTTCAAAGTTAGAATTGACGTAATTTGATGTTTCAAATTGTATCTTCATCGTCAGTTTCAGTTTTAAGAAGAAAATATCTGCAATTTCAAGATGTATCAGATTTAGTAATATATATCGGAGGATCAGAATGAAGACGACAATTGTGTTGGTTTTTATCTATTCGACATATCCTATATTTAATTTAATTCTATATTTAATTCGACAAAACCAGTATTTAGTGATGGTCTAAGACCATTTATATGTATATATTGTAAAATTAACACTTCATAATTACAATAAACTTTGTATTTATATAATGCAATTTGTTCAGTGAGTCATCTCCACTGAGATTTTTTTTGAGTAATCAAAGTACTAGCCAACGAGAAAATATTTAGTGACAAAAGGACATGATCATCCAATTGAAAATTCAAGGGTCTAAAGGATGTCCCAAAAAAAACATGTGTCATTTAAATGGCTTGTACGGAGGAGCTGTGACTCACTTGGGCTGTTTTGAAACTGTTGTATAGGAAAGGCTTCAATCTAGAATTTGAAATCTTATTTGTGTAAGAAAGTCAAAATTAGAGGTTGCTTCAAAAGCAGAGGCAGCAATTTTCATCACCAGTAACAAACTCAAGTAAATATTGTAATATAACTTGCTAGCATGGTTTGCTATTATGTTTTACATCACTCGCACGGATTCAAAATTTGAATATAGGTTCTTATTGTAGTACATATGAAGCAATTGCTAACAGATCTGGCATTTCTAGAAGTAGAAATGTGCAACACAAGAGCTACAAGCAATTTTCATGTGTAATTATCCAGTAATCTCCTTGCCAAAATCAGAAAATATACAGTTACGTTCACAAGCTTATTTGTAAATTTAATGTAAGACAGTTCCCACAAATTAGCCCTGCGGGTCTGTCTTATTGCGAATGAAATGTTAACTTGGAATGTTGTTGAAGTGAGGGGCCTCTGGTTTTGAAGCAACCTCTGATTTCGACTTTCTTGCATCACAATGCTTCTATTACTTGTTCGATCTACACAAATGAGGTCTCAAACCCTAAGCTGAAGCCTTTTCTATCACTTCGTGTAAAAACCAGAAAACAAAAATAACAGCTCCTCCACAGCAACAGTACTAACAGGGCACACGTTTTTTGGGACCCCCTATATTTTACCGCTCACTCCTTATCATATATAAGTTTCTCTTCTTGGATGATTACGATTATTCTACTACGACATCATGTAAGCATATTAGTTGATAAAACGAACAAATGCTTAAGAGAAAGGAACATGCTCAAACTTGGAAGCAAAAGCTATCTTTGACAGAAACCAAGTTGTTTTTGAAAATGCGCTGAAAGGTAAAATGTAAACAAACTTTTAATTTAATTTAATTGATTTCTAATTTTTTTCGAAGTTGGAAAGCATGATTTTTAAAAATTTTCATTTCCTTCCGACACAGGAAGTCTTCCGTTCAATTTTGTACAGCTAACCACCTATTGGTCATCCCTGAGGTCAGCCTTTGTTGAAAACGTGACAATCGCTTGATTATCAAATTTAGGAATTTCAAACGAGTTCGTATTTTTGGGCCGTCGAATTTCTAAAACTCACAGCACCGTTGAGGCTTTCTCACTATAAATTTAATAGTAATGAAACACAAAAGCTCGCCAAGAACTCCTATTTCTTGATAATTTGTTTTCCAGAAAAACAGAGTTTCTATTCAACACTTTTTCGCGAATGAATAAGGCGATGTGATTTGAAAATTTCAACGAGATGCAGAAATCAATACATTCCTGTACTGCTCATTAATTTTTAAAATTGATCCTAAAGAGAACGAAAATTAATCTATCTGAGTTTAGATTTCTTCGTGATTGAGCCAGGTGTATATAACAATATTGCTAAATTTGTATAGACATTTTCTAGTAAGAACGCCATTAGGGAGAATCGTATATAGAGGATTAAAGGGGCTCCGTAGCCTATTTTTAGACAAAACGATGATTTTTGCAGTTTTTTGAAAGGATATATCAGACAGGATTTTCATATTTTTTTCCAAAATGAAAGCGCAGTTTTGAAGATAAATCATTGTACTTCACTGAGGAGCAAACCAAACATTCATATCTTCTACGATTGCTCGGATATAAGTGGATTTTTAACTGTCACTTTTTTGTGGCTTGGGTGAAGCCACCAAACAAATTGCAGAAAACAATGGACGAACAATGGATAATTGGCGACACATGCGGGTTTGCAGATTTGTTGATGGTTTGGCGACGGAGCCCCTTTAAGAACTAACTCCATCAATAGAATTACATAAATAAACGCAGATGTTATACGGAGTGAGACGAAAAAGTCTCAGCGTTTCTTGAAAAGAACTTCAGGTACTTTGCTATAAGACTTCATTGGCAATCCTTGATATCTTTATTATTTTCAGAATTACAGCGTCTTTTTTTTTTATATTCCATTAAAAATTTTACAATACATATTACGGATTACACTACTTAAAATCTACTCTACAATACTACAAGGACGATACCAACGAGGAGCAGAAAACTACGACTACCTCGCGGCCATTACATGAAAAAACGTAAAGCAAGTAAGAACAAAAAGAAAAAAGAAACTACATACAAATAAACGCAATTACTACAAACGATTAAATACCTAAGTCTGTTTCACATTAGATGTCCAAGCCAAGTTAGTGATAAAAGAAAAGTCACTGGTAGAGAAACCTCTCTTGAAGTCTTCTGTGTTTCAAGCAGTATCCCGGTTGTGACGTCATCAAATTGCTAAATCGTGAATGAGAAAATCTATGGTTTTCTGCTTACAGCCATATTATAGACCTTCATAACCTATGGATTTCTTGAAGATTGTACCGTTTTTCCTCTTTTAATTTAGGATTTACAAAAAACATTTCCTAAGCTTTTCGTGAATTCTATCAATAAAAAGAAACACGCAATAATTTTGAAAAATAATCAAGATATCAAAGATTGCCAATGACCACTTATAGCAAAGTACCTGAAGTTCCTTTCAAGCCATTAAATCAAACGAAAGATGCATCAACCACTCGTGCAATGTTTTTTAAAGATTTGATTCCTATGCTCTAATTCCAATGAATTACATACATTTTAACATCAGAAAAGTTAATTTACCTATGAAAAGTTACTTCAGTCAAATCTGCTACCTTGTTTTAAATTTATGGGTAATTTTCATCTAAAGCAGTTTAAGAAATGCCTTGTGAAAGAACGACAGATTTGCGTCAAGTCTAATCCAAATTTCAGCTACAATCAACAATCAGAGCCGATCAGAGCTATCCAATCGAAAGGAAAAATGGGAACGTACTCTTTGTTGCTTCCAAGGGTACACTGGAAATCTTTTTTCAAATTTCGTCCATCCCTAGAGCTATGACTGTTTTTATGTCATTAGTAACTAAAATAACCCATGTTTATATTTTAACAAACAAGGAATAAAAATTAGCCATTCTTTTCTCCCAGATAAAGGGTGGACTTGCTCTTCTACGTTGTTCTGTAGTCGAAAACATTTATTCAAAATCTCTATTATTTTTTTAGAAACAGCCACATACACATACATTAATAAAACATCGCACAAGTGAAAGGAAGAACCGTAAATATTGTGTACTGTGATAGTCATAATCCATTAACGCACAAAATACTTCATAACACATTACTAATTCTCTTTCTCAATAGATGTCCTGGTCTTGAAAAGAGACCTTGAGAACAAGCATATGCTTGTTTCTCGTTCATTTTGATTGTAATGTGTAGACCCCCGGTGTTAAGCAATATTTTCCAATCTCTTTCGAACGGAAAAAGAAACGCCCAATCTTTGCAAAATTTGTCACTATCTTAGAAATGTTCCATCTAATCAGTGAAATATTAGAAAATTCTGCTCCAAGTGAGTGTCCAATCAAATAACGCAAACAAACACAATGTCATGTGGTGATAAAAATGGCCTTAAGTAAACAAGAATCGAATTTAGACAGCAGATGTTTCCCGACTGGTCGAATTTTGAATTTATGTGAAAAGGAGGGTTGGCTATCAGCAGTTCACAAAAAACGGAAAGGAAGCAATCAAATGAGCGAAATCGTATATTATCGATGCGAAGATCTCTCGAAATTAGCCAATCAGCAAATCTGCACTGCATGACGTGGGAAACGATTAAAACTCTTGGGAAAAATATAGTGGGAAACAGAGCATCTACGTTCTTGATGAAGAGGGCTGAAGTGTGAGACGTGTTGGTAGCTCTACTTTGAAAGTCGTATTAGCAAAAGAATTAGTGAATGTTCTCTAATTGAAAGGTGAGTTGTTGGCTCCTAGTTTTTGCAAATTGCTAGCTTCTAGGTTTTGCAATGAATCTAAAAGAGAGTTGCTGGCTTCTTGGTTTTGCAATAAATCTAAAAGGAAGTTGCTGGCTTCTAGGTTTTGCAATGAATCTCAANCAGATCTGCACTACATGACGTGGGAAACGATTAAAACTCTTGGGAAAAATATAGTAGGAAACAGAGCATCTACGTTCTTGATGAAGTGGGCTGAAGTGTGAGACGTGTTGGTAGCTCTACTTTGAAAGTCGTATTAGCAAAAGAATTAGTGAATGTTCTCTAATTGAAAGGTGAGTTGTTGGCTCCTAGTTTTTGCAAATTGCTAGCTTCTAGGTTTTGCAATGAATCTAAAAGAGAGTTGCTGGCTTCTTGGTTTTGCAATAAATCTAAAAGGAAGTTGCTGGCCCTTAGTTTTTGGAATAAATCTAAAAGGACGTTGCTGGCTTCTAGGTTTTGCAATGAATCTCAAAGAGAGTTGCTGGCTTCTAGTTTTTGCAATATATCTTTAAAGGAAGTGGCTAGCTTCTAGGTTTTGCAATATATCTTTAAAGGAAGTGGCTAGCTTCTAGGTTTTGCAATGAATCTAAAAGAGAGTTGCTGGCTTCTAGGTTTTGCAATGAATCTAAAAGAGAGTTGCTGGCTTCTTAGTTTTGCAATAAATCTAAAAGGAAGTTGCAGGCCCTTAGTTTTTGGAATAAATCTAAAAGGACGTTGCTGGCTTCTAGGTTTTGCAATGAATCTAAAAGAGAGTTGCTGGCTTCTAAGTTTTGCAATGAATCTAAAAGAGAGTTGCTGGCTTCCAGTTTTTGCAATGAATCTAAAAGACTCATAATATCTACTGGATGATGCAAAATATACAGGTGTGCAAAATATTTGTTGCTTCTTTCTTCACTTTCATCTGAAAGAAACCCAGATGACTGACTCAAACACAAACCTGTAGGATTAGATTTCAAATTTCAGAGTTTCATTAACTCAAAATAGCCTCATACAAGTTTAAACATGATAGTATAGGTTACTGCAAAACAAAGGACAACAAACATAACATTACGAACTAAAGAGAACTAACGGAGAGCTAGCTAACGGAAAGTTGATAAATAACAATGCTTGTGTTGCGAGTAGTACGTCGTTAAGCATATGTAAAATAATAGTTATTTAAAAATACGACAATGTACTAGAACAGTGATAATACACAACGTTTCGAGCTTAACTCTTCATCAGGTGTGAAAGTAAAGTAAAGAAGCTAACAGAAAGTGGTTCGAAGCCAAGTTGCCGATACAAGCGGCACTTGCAAAAGGAGGTGTATTGACAACAATTCAATCCAATTCATTTTCGTTCAACTAATTGACATACTCTCAATAGATGTACGATAATGAATGTACATTCATACGGATTACTTCACTTTCTCTTATTAGTGTACATTGAATTATGAATATGTCGTTGCTGGGTAGACTATTTTGTGGATAATCCCTACCACCAGGACACAGGCCAAGATAATAATATCATAGTATTGATATATAGAACGCTTTGAATTTTCCGAACCTTAGGTATACTACCTGTAGTCTTTTGTCAACAGGTTGAATTAACTTTGATGCTCAGACGTATGACCTGTCTAATTGTGTATCTAGATTTCAGGTCATAAAACTCAAGTTACAAAACAAAAAACATATGAAGAGTGGTTTTTAAATTAACTTGAAAGAATCTTTCAGCTGCGAATTNACTTCACTTTCTCTTATTAGTGTACATTGAATTATGAATATGTCGTTGCTGGGTAGACTATTTTGTGGATAATCCCTACCACCAGGACACAGGCCAAGATAATAATATCATAGTATTGATATATAGAACGCTTTGAATTTTCCGAACCTTAGGTATACTACCTGTAGTCTTTTGTCAACAGGTTGAATTAACTTTGATGCTCAGACGTATGACCTGTCTAATTGTGTATCTAGATTTCAGGTCATAAAACTCAAGTTACAAAACAAAAAACATATGAAGAGTGGTTTTTAAATTAACTTGAAAGAATCTTTCAGCTGCGAATTTTTTTAAGGTGAGTTGAATTTCGAATACAGTAAACAGTAAGCATTCGTTACTTGAAGATATCTAACATGATATGCAGCTATCATATATTATTTCAGTCTGTTTAGTTTTTTATCGATTATAAATACTCTTTTAATCAATTTGTAAGGTAGATAGTATGCCTAAATCAGCTTTAATTTAGCTACATTATTTGTAAGCCTACTGGAAATAAATTGATGATGATAATGATGATGAAGAAGATGACGATGATGATGATGATGATGGTAGTGATGATGAAAATGTGATGATACTTGAAAGAACTTGTCAGACTTGTCAGACTCTTCTCAGGGGAGTAGTTTACATTGTAATGAATGAAATAGGCAGTGAAAGCGGCGAGTAACATAACCTGAAAGAAGATTTTAGTTGGAGATTCTTCTAGTTTGAGTTGATTTTCGAATGCAGTAGGCATTGGATATTTGAAAGAAATTGCCAGTTGCAGACTCTTCTCGGGGAGGGGCTAATTTACGTTGTAATGCTTGATGTAGGGAATGAAATAGACAAGTAACGTCAAGTAAGTTGAAAGAAGAATTCAGTTGGAAATTCTTCTAAGGTGTTGATCGAGCGACCAGTTGACTATATAGCTAGCTAATTCGATTAAACTGGATTATCTTACCCTTCGTTCGTTTATATTTAACAGGCTTTGAAAGATAACTGCAAATATGGGAAACTTTCTTAACAAAACAGAGCAATCTCAAGCCTTCTACTGGAGTTTGATAGCACTAGATACATTAACAGCACTGGTCAACTTCCTAGTATTCGCCATGCTTATTTACTTTCGAAAGAAACTGTTAACGAGCAATCATAATCGTATACTATGCTCACTGTCCCTTGCTGATGCCTTAGTTGGATGTTTTGGCAATAACCTCGGCGTCATTCTCCTTTTAAAGGAGAAAAATATCTACTATAAAATGTTTGGAAACATTCCTATGTTCAGTAGTATGTTTACATCTGTACTATCACTCATAATGCTAACAGTGGATAGGTTGGTAGCAATACAGAAGCCATTTATATACTCTTTGCGAATTTACCAGCAATGGGTTCTCAAGTTAATCATTGTGACTTGGGTTATCCAGGCTTTTATTACACTGCAACAATCCTTGATATTCATCCTGCGATCAAGTAATTATGAACTAACATACAGGAGCTGTTTGTTTACTACATTTTTCACGAGTGGTGCTGTACTCTTATTAATTTCCAATGTCAAACTCTTTATCAGTTTGAGGAAATTTGCAAGAAGCCTTGATAACGATACAAGCACAAAGCGAATTAGTGGGTTCTCTAATTGCGCGATTGATCGCAGTTTGAGTGTAGACCCCGCAGAAGCGATCACTTCTGACGCAACAGGTATTAAGCAAGTGATGGACCCATCGAGAAGAGAGAGCGGCAATCAAAGCATTGAATTCAGTGCCATCCACGTCAGCCCTGTATTGGAAGTTGAGCGTGAGCGTAAAAACACGAGAAGTGAATCGACGAGAACACGCCGAGTCAAAGTTTCCAAGAGGCGGGATCTTAAACAAACATCCACAGTCTGCCTTCTCGTCGTTGCATTGTTTATTGTTCTATGGTCGCCATTAGCAGGGTACAGATTTGGTTATGCTATTGGCCTAGATTTAAATGTAGCCTGGTATCGTCGACTCGCTCTTTGCTTAACTGTGGCCAACAGCCTTCTTAATCCGTTCGTATATTTGCTGGTGAAGAAAGAATTTCGCAAATATATGAGAAAGATGTTATGTGCAGTGTTATGTTGTCGCAAGAGGGGCATTTTTTAGCATATTGAATTGGATGGACAATGGCCCCCCATACCTCTTCTTTAGTCCTATTGTATTTAACATTTCAAACAATAGGAGTATCATTCCTTTTAATCAAGGGAAAAATAGATTGCTCCCCAGCTACGGTCCCGCAAAAGAGGTTCTCAGTTAAACAGGAAATACAGGGCATTTCTAAAAGTTCCAAGATCTGCCTTTGAAGCCTCGTTTTGGGTCCTTTAAAACCTCATTCACAACTAACTCCTTGCCCTGCCTCGTTTACAACTGGCTCCTTTGAAGCCTCGTTTACAACTAGATCCTTTAAAGCCTCGTTTTTAATTAGATGCTTGCAAGCCTCGCAAAAAGCCTCGCTTACAACTAGATCCTGACAAATACCATTTACAATAGAACTGCATCATTTGAATCCTCTTACAACTGACTTCTTGCAAGCAACGTACAGAGCTTGAAGAGCCGGAAGAAAGCGCTTCACTTGTGTGTTAATAGCTCTGGGTTTTCGATAGTCCCTTTAGCAAGACTATTCGTGGCCTCAAGACAGTTTGACATTATCGAACTGAAAGCAGAGTTGGGGGCATCCATAAAGTACATACGCACTGGTGAGGGAGGCCGGTCTAGCCAAAGGCGCTCTTATATGAAATTGCATATTTTCCCTATTCAAAAAGCGTACAAGGAGGGGGTCCGAAAATAGGAAAATATTGCGTACGTAATTTATGGACGCCCCCTTGTTTCGATGTGCAGTTCAAAGTTGATTTATTGTATATATTTGGATAAAATATAAATTTCTATCAGTTATGACTGTCAACTAAAATGTTACCACTGTATTTATAAGCAACGGTGCTGGGTCGTAAAATGGCAAAAATAAAATCGAATGCAGTTCGCAGAGAGTTATATTTAGACTTTAGAAAATTGGGCCTACATGCGATGAAAGTTTATCTTGCACTGGGAATGACCGTTGACTGTAAAGCCAGATCCACACTGGCTGTAAAAATCAGGCTTTACAGTCAAATGTCGTTCCCAGTGCAAGATGAACTTTCATCTCATTTGAAAATTGGCGATAAGGGAAGCGATGATAGTTCATAGCATCGCATAATCCCAAATTGCTATCATTCCGGACTTTGATTCCGTGTCACCCTCTCCCCAGATTCAACGGTGCTTGAATCAAACGTCATCCACCCGTGGACAAATTGAATTAGGATGAACGGGGATCGAGAAGGTCCCAAACCTGCGTTTTCATTTGGAAACAAAACATTGAAATTGGCCTTTATCCCAGTGATGATGAGGAATCTGGGGGCTTCTTTTAAGAAAATCAAGGGAATTTGCAATGGTAAATAGGCTTGTCTATAAATAGAACAAAGAAAACACTCAGACACTGCATTGTTTCTTTGGCTATCCATTATTCACAACGCGTGTGCATCTTCGATTTGAATGGGATATTTTTCGATTTTTTTGCGCTTTGCAAATGCAAGCTTTTAACCTTGCACAAACCCTTTAAAAGCAGGCCAGCCCTTATGAACTTTGTACAGATGATGATATCAGTGTGTATATATATAACCGTCTAAAGGTTCATAGTGTAAGTTCAGTATGGTGTTAGTTTATTGCTTACTAATTTGAAATGATTGAAGTAGTGTTGTATTTTTCTCACCGAGTCTCCTGCACGTTGTTCCCGGCCTAGCAAGGCTCCTTAGCACTATCTGACCTGGGGGGGGGGGG
>REGM01000055.1:805683-856142 GCA_004194415.1 Aurelia aurita | reverse complement strand
TGTTGCTTAGTGACTAGATTATATTGTTGTTATTCGAATAATTAGTAAGTTTTCGAGAAATTTTGTGTTATCTATTGTTTTCGAATAGCCAATCAAATTGCAGAACGGCCACTTGTATCCCAGAGTAGAGGAAGAGCAACGAACTCATTCTGGGGACGAGATTGGATCTTCCTTAGATTCAAACAGTAATCCTTGTAAAAACTATCCTCATCGATACAACTGGTCAAAAACTTCGGAAACAATCGCAATATACCTCGCAGAGAAACTAAATTCATCGAGAATAGCAATTTCTTATCCAACTATGGTCCTCTGCGTGCTCTGTTTTATCAAAATGAAAATTTTTGTGGTCTACGAAAATGGCATCCTTAATAGAAATCTACGCGCAAAGGTTGCTGGTTGAACAAGAGCCTTTGATATCAGTACTAAATTAGCCACATTAATATCCAATGATCTATCTAGGAAATAACTTACCAGCTCTTTTGTAAGAACTTTTAACTGCAAAGAAGTGCGGCGGAAAGATCTTCCATTGCTCTTAGCAGGAAACTTTTCTAGTCTAGTTTTCTTAATTGAAATCATGTTACTATTAAATCCATTATGGCTAATAAAAGATCTGAAAAGATTTAAAACCTACAAATATAATCGGACCTGCCTACACGATTATAGCTAGAAAGAGGAAGACGATTTATATCGAAAGCACTTATAGAAAGAAAAGATTCTGCGCACAAGACTTGAAGTGATAAAAATACTCTTATCTTTGAAATAACAATATTCTTGAAACGAATATTCCCAGAGTTGAAATGACTGACAACTAATTGATAGAGAAAATTAGAATTTGGGTGTGGCTAATGATTATTAATGGCGTCTGCAAAATATATTACTACTTTAGGATATGCTGTTTCATGCACTTTCTCTAGCAATTCTATATTGGCAGAAACAATCAAAATATTCTGAAAGCAGAAGATTGCCTTCAACGAGAAGTAATTAAAAAGAGCTTTCCCTTATTTACAGCCACATAAACGATCTCAGAAATATTGTACTGAGGTTTTGTGTGCCGGGTAACTTTTTTATTCATTACCAGATAGCGGGGTTGGGTCCTTCCGAAACTTGCTACCAAGAATGAAGAGATTCGCCGATTCTGTGTACTGTACTGCGAGGCTAAATGGAATCACGGGTTGTGGCCACGTCGAGTGGAAGGAGTAGAACCCTGCTTCGATAAGCTTAGCTTCCCAGTACCCGAAAACTACCTTCAGATGCTGGTAGAAAGATGGAAGAAAATGCTTGCTACATGCTTTTTGCTGTGTAACGCGTCAGGGCGTTTTCCTGTCACCGCTGTGACTCGTCGGTCGAGTCAAAGTAAATATCTTCTGCAAAACCTCGATCGACAGTAATTAGGTCATCACGGTAGCCTATCAATTTGTGGCCTTCTAAACACTCATTTGAAGCATAATCAAAATGACCAATGAATAGGAATCAGATTTACGACACAGTCCTCGAATCTGTTTTGCTTTATATAAACACACTGTTAACCATTCTAGCTTCACCTCATACTTCACCTCAGTCTCTTAAAAAACTTCGAATATTAGATTTGAACATGAGAAAATACAAGTCCACCACAGTCGGATTTTTAAAGTAAATGAACGTAGATACAGCCATCTAGTCTAAGAATAGAACAAATAAAGGCCACGTGCCACTTATGTCCCAACTGTTTTCATCTATCGAGAATACAAATACGATAGGCTATATTTAGATAGCCCCAGTCCCTCTTAACCAGTGGCGTGGCCACGGGGAGGGATGGGGGGCATTTGCCCCCCCCCACTTCTGTGAAAAGATGGTCCTCGAGATTCTTTCAAAAACGAGGAGAAATTACCTGGGTATAGGTAGGGTGTGTAAGAATTTTTCCAAGAAATGCAGGAAGGTGGGCGGAAGAGTCATCTAAGCCAAAGTAAAGGATGGCATTTTAAAAAAAATTTCCAGACACTATCACAGAATTGTCAAGGCTTTCATGTCGGGGTCAAACAAACTCTGGATTGCGAGAAGCGTTCTAGGACAAAGTATAAGGTCTTTGCGCAAATTTTTTCTCAAAGATGGTGATTCATAGAAAACTGTTACAAAATTGTCAAATTTTCCAATGGCATTGGTAAAGATGGGATGGAGAAAGGGATTCTAAGCCGAAGAAAATGATGTTTACTCAAAAATTTTCCTGGGGATGCTAACTTTTAAAACATCTTTCACAAAATGGTCAAAATTTCTATGTTGATACCGGCAAACATGGGATCGAGAAATATGTAATGTAATGTAATCCATATTTAAAGTTGGTATTTACAGTAGTAATAGATATACTAATTCAAACCAACTATTTACAAACAAAAAATATATATAATTAAGAGAAGCTTAAGAGAAGCGTTCTAAGCCAAAGTAAAGGGCGTGTCCTCAAAAGTTTTCCTGGGGGCTTCGCCCCCAGACCTCTTCGTTTCAATACCCCCCAGTTAATTTGTCCTGGCCACGCCCTTGCGTCTTAACTAAGCTGCTGTGAACTCCGTTGATTTACTTCAATCAATATAGTTTACTTTTGCGCAGACTTGCTCCAAGTCTATTCCGTGCTCAATAAAACATAATAACTTCTGCGGGGGCGTAAGTCATGAAGAGGGGTAGCAAGCCGCTGAAAACTTTAAGTTGCAACATAGAGGCAAATCTTCCCACACAGCCAACGGAAAAAGTGTATGGAAGGGTACAGGCCCGTAGCGCCTATTGGGGCCGGTCGGGCCCGGGCCCCCCCTAATAATTTCCAAAAGTTGCACTTTTTCTTTCATCTTGTTAAGTAAAATTGACTGAAGAATTCAACTAAAACCAAAGTATTGCCCTTTGAAAGCAATTCTTATCTTAGTTTAATTGTAGCTGGCGTTTGCATCCCTCGCGTTCTTGAATTCTCTCGAAAATGAGGAGAAACATGAGAAATTGCTTGGGTATAACTTCAGTGGGGCAAGAATTTTGCAAATTGTACGAGTTTCGATTTAGTGTGGGTAACCAATGGGTACCGTGGGTACCAGACTCACCCTGAAAGAAATATTTCCCTTGGGTTATATGTGTCTGGCACCCAGGGTAATATTGGATTGAAAAAAATGCATTCTAAGCCAAAGTAGAGAGTGTGAACCCTCAAAATTTTCCTGTAGGTGCAGATTTATAGAAAAATCACTACGAAATTCGTCTAAATTTTTATTTTAGAAATGGAAAAAATGGGATCGGGAGATGTTTTCTAAGCCAAAGTAAAGGGCGTGGCCAAAAATTTTTCTGGGGGCTCTGCCCGCAGACCCCCATTTTCGTCGCGCCTTCGGCGCGAGACGGTGCCCCCCAATCGCAAAAACGCTCCTACGGGCCTGAAGGGTACGAGAAAGGAATGGTTTCAAAGAATAATGTCCTATAATTATCCGACATTACTGCTCAAACCCATACATCCCAAAGTACCCAAAAAAATTGATGAACCTTTTTAGAGGTTTGCTTATCGATCCAGCCAGTCGCCAGAAACGACGAAATGCGAAATTAGAAATATATATGCGAGGATCATTTCACCACATTGCTCCAGAACCAAGATAAAGAAAATATCACACATTTTGACTTACCAAGAAACATGTGCTCGAGGATAACCTCTCTTTCAGAAAGAGATCTAGACAGCGGTAAAGCCATAAACTGGACCAAAGTTGATGGAATTTTCCACCCCTTTTCTGTATTTTTTCCGCCACAGCTTTCAAGCACATCCGCTCATAATGTTAGAAAAGTTATACCGATTTTAATGAAATTACTATCCAACCTCTGTTAGCCTTAATTGGTGGATAATTCATGACTGTATATCTCGTAAAACACAAAAACTTTTTTTACCCACCCGGTACTTTTCGTCATTGTTATAGTGCCGATTTGGTGTTCCTGTCGTCAAATATGTTTATACTTCTTTGGCTCGTGCCTTGTTCTTTCTCAATTTAAGTAATATAGAGAACGACTTACCTAAAACGTATTCAAACGTAAGCCTCTTCTTTGGAGAACTGCTGCAATTTTCTTTCTCTTCAGTAAAATTATCGCTATATTCTTTTCGTGGGCGTTCTTAACACTGGTTGTCCAACGTCATGTTCTTTCTTGCTCGTCAGTGAATTCACTGCTGTGCTCTTCTTCTTGTGCTTACAAAATATTGTCTGCTTTCTTCTGTTCTCAAAACTATTTGCGAAGATTCTCTTCTATCAAAGGCAGGCTCCGAAGTAAAAACTGCCTCAATTTTCTTTCAGTGAAGTCACCGCAGTATTCTCGTTCGTGGCTTCCAATATTGCCCTCTTTCTTCTTTTCCCACAACAGTTTTCCGAGTTTTTCAAAGATCTCTCTCTTTTATCAAAGACAGGATCCGAAGTATGGACTACAGCTACTTTTACTTCTCTTCAATGAAGTCACCGCAATATTCTCGTTCCTGTCTTTCCAATATTCTCTCCAATATTCTCCTGTCTTCTTTCCAACCAAAGTTATCAAGATTTTCTTCAATCAAAAGCTAGATCCGAAATAATTTTATAAACTAATCCTGTGACTTTTAACGAGCGTTTACCGTCAGTTATGAAATGAAATGACTAAGACAAACCACTCGGTTACAATTATATTGCTTTTACGCAAAAAGACAATCGCTGGGTCAATTTAAACAGGTTAGACAGTGATAAATTGCATTATGTACGGGTCGTAAAGCACTCAAGTTAAAATAACCATACAAACGGGATGGTCTTATTGATCGCGGTATTTAAAGGTCTAAACCCACAAACCAATAACGTCTCATTAAATTGATAACGCATGATTATAGGATCGAATTTGTAAATGAATTGACCTTATAATAACACTGGACTTTGTGATCTTTCTTCGAAATATTGCAATTTACGCATGGGCGTTAAGAAACGCGGTAGTTATTCCAACAATTGTTTTTCTTCACTGTGTCTCTATACTCGTTCCTCCCTGTGCCCCTATGCCCGTGAAGGTTGTTGTTGTTGCGGGAAACGAGGAAAACCAGGCACANGGCACGAAATATGTTAAAGAAATCAAAGGTGTTTTATCAAGAGCTGGATCATTTCACTTGAATTGGGGGTGAACAAACCTTAGCCGAATAGATTAATAGGTTTTCAGAACTATGCTCTTAATATTTAATGACTGTTTATTCTATTGCAGTTAGTATTCGGCATTTTACCGTTGAACTTTACAGTATAGAAAAATAAACGTAAATTACATCTGCTGTTCCCCACACAAGATTACGTTTATTCGGGTTTATTCGTGCAACTTTGAAGTCATTAGGTGCCTTCTCCTTGCAACTATTGCATCTACGAGATGTTCTATTTCTCCATTGTACAGAATGAGTTCAAACGTCTTTCTTGCCAGTTCATCCTGCTCAACACAATGTTCAAGAATCTCATAGAATTTAGTAATTGCACTTTCTGCATCTTCCTTTGACAGAAATCCTCCATCTCCAAGCTGCTTGATAGTACCAACAGATGCTGCTTGTTCAACAATGCAATAAAATTCTTCAAATTCGTGAAATCTTGGTGTAAACTTATAGACACTTTGAAAATATACTCTTTCCTTGATTCCTGCCAGTTCTTTCTTCAAAGATGGAGTGTTCTCGATGAATTTTATTCTGTCATCTGCATCGTTGAGTGCATCGATGAGCTCCCCATTGGTTGGGAACAGAATGAATCGTTTGGGAAGCTTATTGAGTTCAGAGGAATACCTTGAATTGTTGATACACTTTGTGAGAAACTTTGCTGTTATTTTCAAGTAGCCATGATAGACACCCCAAGCTAAACCAGAGGCAACATCGAATTCAAATTCACTCTTGCCAGTTAGACAAATAAGAAAAAGATTGATAGGGCTCAGTAGAATACTGATTTTTGCCAGCTCGTTGTTTCCAAAGTAAATCGAGTCTAAGAAAAAGGCATTTTCTCCTTGCATGTAATAATGTGTCAAAATATCGGCAGCAGATTTGAATGAAATAACGACAAGCCATTTTCTGTTGAGTCCATTTGTAACTGCCTTGGTTCTTCTCTTGAACAGGACTAAGAATTGATGCCAAAATGTAGGCCCAACCAATTCAGATCGTTGCTGTATCCATAATGAGTCGAGTGCTACAGCATAAATTAGGCCTGAAATAAAATTCATAGCCAGTGCTTGAAGAAACAGAAATATTGGTGCGATGGCCATCTTTCAAAATACTTTTGCGAGTTGTTGCAATGTTGTGAAGTATACCAAGATAATATGGCATATTATTGTCGGTCAGCCTGCACCCATTTCTATTCATTTCTTGTGGTACTTCCCGCATAGGGGAAGCCCCGTGTGTTTGCAGGTGTTGTTTGAGGTATAAAACCATCGTTGCGTGAAAGGAGGAGGTATTTGCCCTACTAATCAGGGAACTACCCCTCGAACTTCGGCATTTCTAAAACGCACGACAAGACCAAGGGGAACAAAACAATGCTGTAGTTACACAACCATTTTGAGAAATATACTGAATTCAAATAAAAATCTCCCTGGCAGATTCATTACTAACTATAGGGCCTATAGGGAGATCACCCAGACAAATAGCCTGCCAGAAAAAGGGAGATCACCTCTGTTTGGTTTCAGGGAAAATCCCTGGGAATTACCCAGCAGCCAATGCATACAAAATTCAAAAAATAAAGGAGAGAAAACGAAAGTGCTGTTCGATCGAAGCAAATAAAAGCAGGCTCAGTTATTCTTGCGATAAACAAATTAATGATCCTAACAGACAACTATCATAGGCCTAAGTATTAGCAACATCTGAATCTGTTCAACAATGCAGTTGAGTGCACAAGTAGAGCTTCTCGCATCGATCCTGGCAGCAGTTGGTGTTTTGACGTGTTCAAGACTCGTTCTTGCTGTTCAAAATGCCTGGAATACCAAAATATGCACAAAAGCTGTCCTAAAGGTAGCTTTATGGAGTGAAGTCAATAGAAAAACTGTGCGATTGGACATCATCACTGCTATGATTGTTTCCGTGATGTCTGTGTTGATCAATTCAAACATAGACATTTTCAGTCCTAAAGTAACCCTCATGGTAATCATCCATTTTGCATATTTGTTCAGAAGGCGACAGTGCAATCCAGCAATTGGGCTGGCTTGGAGTTATTATTTTGGCTACCTGAAGAAGGTCCTGCCAAAATTGCGAGAGAAAATAAATGAATCGAAGTACAGAGATCATATGATTGATAAACTGCTTGTTTTGATCCCAGCAGACTGCTACATATATCATGAACTCAACAAAGCTGATGATAGATTGCACTTTGCTGAGAATCTCCAAGCTGTGAATGAGAGTGTTGCAGGCATACAAAACCGAAAGTATACCCATTCATGTTATCGTATTGATGCAGAGGGCGAAACTCTCTATGCTTCTATGGAATACGCAACTCCATTGAATACCTTACTAGAAATGAGTAAGCATAAGAAAGCAGGGCTCAGCGAAGAAGAGCGTCATCGCCAAGTGGTACTTTTCTATGAAACAATCCAGAATATTATCATGAATTACTCGGATGACGACCATCCTGAAAACAAGAGAAGGGTTGAGTTTGTCTTTTTGCGGGAAAAAGCCAATGTGGTTGATGAGGTTTTGCGGACATTGCGTGAACAGATGCAATGAAGCTTTCATTAATCTTCGAAACATTTGACACATATTTAGTACATTTTTATTGCTGCAAAGCGCATGCGTATGCAGCTTACTAGACGCGATCAACGAAAAAAATCCGGTTGGGTTTGTATCATCAGTGAAGCATGTAAATCAATAGACATTAGAACAAAAGAGCAATAAGAACAAACGAACAATCACAACAGTTTGTGATTGGACACAAATTGCCCATTGTTGCAACAAAAGCTACTGCAAAACCACCCACTGAAACAAACAGCAAATTAAATGAATCTAATGGGTCATGAAGCTCAATTAGTATTGGTAATGTTTTTCAAGGCTCTTTCTTTATTAGTAGTGCACAAGATAATAATGATTCACCATTCATTCCTTTGCATAAAGCACTTGAGAATGTCTTTACAAATAACAACAATGCGATTTTCATGATATCTATTATTCACAATGCCAACTCAGGGTTTTATGTATTTGATTCTCATGATAGAAACTCTTTTGGCATGCCGGACATAAATNTTTAAAGTCTCGGTGCTTTAATTGGAACAGTTTTCCCTGTGTAAGAAGACTTCTAAATGCAAATTAATCCTTTTCAAATTAATATGAACAGACATATTTCGGGAGTTTTGTAAGCAGGTATAAAAACAAACTTTGCGAATTTTCGAGATCTAAAATCACAAAACATTTGATAAATTTTCTGCATATAATAATTATCGACAATTTCTAAATATTTTTCTTGGCTTTTAAAACTAATTTGTATCATAAATTAATCATCTTTAAATATCAACATCTCACTTTAAAAAATACTGCATAATAATTTAACGATAACATGATGCGTGAGTCAGGAATAGTGCAAACGTTTGAGAAGCCATGGAGCAATGCAGACACCTTTACTTTGAATGAAATGTATATTCAATACTCCTCGAAAGTACTACCTTAACTGCGAGCGTATCGAGCTACCTCTTCGGAGGAGCGAGTCGCTATGCTCGCAGTTAAAGGGAATCTAAGTATATAAAAGCCTTGGATAAAAATAGCCGTGCAAAGACAATAGTCCGTGACACGTGCCGAACCATATTTGGGTAAATGATCTACGTCAACAGGAAATACTGATATCTGATAGGCTGGAATTTGACCGCAACTGGCTTGAGCCACTTTTATATGCTTACATTCCCTTTAAGGTATAAGTCTCGAATATAAATTCAGGTGGTAGAATTGAATATATATTTCATTCAAAATAAAAGTGTCCGCATTGCTCCATGGAGAAACTGCTATGGGACAAACATGGTTCTGATTGTCAAAATGCAAACAGGATTGCGTAACAAAAGTGTGACATAATACTTGAGACATAATGCTATAGAAATGTATGAAAGATGCTAATAACTATAATCAGATCCCTCGCAACAAAATTGTACATTTTCTGACTCACTCGAAAGGTTCTTTGTAATATATAGCTAACTCTTTGCTGATCAAACATAAATAATATAATAAACGCAATCTATGCTTAACTGTCTTGCTTTTGCTTAAATAAAAATTTCCACAATAATAAAACACCTTGATACGAATTTTAACGATGACCAAACTACATAAAAGTGCTTATTGAAGTGTCTGCATACTGATCAATAATATGAGAGAATGTCTCACCGGCTCCAAATATGTATCGGCTCCAAATATGATCTTCTCATATTAGAGAAGATCAAATTGATTCACAGTACTTTGGAAAGTGGACAGATTGTACGAGTGACGGAGGGAGGATGATTTGAGTTCATTCCAGAGTGTACAAATGCGATGAATGAATGAAGAGGTATTGGACGAAGCTCGCTTTCGTATTCATATTCTTCGTACAAGTCGTATTTTTATTGAAATTACTGTAATACTCGCTTTCGTAGGATGGAGATTTGGAGAGAATATTTTAAGGAAGATCTTGTTCTTCTTACAGAATCAGACATGATGTTCCTGATCTCTTGGAAGCATTAGCTAAAGAAGAAGCGACAGAAAATGAAGCAGAATTTAGTGCATCGCTTAAGAGCAATCGAGAACTATCGTATACCCATAGGGTGGAAATCTGAAGGAACCCTTTGTCGGCAACTGTCTCTTTCGAGGGGAAAATCACTCCAAAAATAGCGTACGAGATTTTGAGATTTTAAAAATCTCTCATATTTTTCAAATATTTTGAGATTTTTTCTGAGATTTTCAAAGATTTTTTAAGATTTCTAAGACCTTTTGAGATTTTGAGATTTCAAAAGTTATCGAGATGTCCAAAGATTTTCGAGATTTTGCAAGATTTTGCAAGATTTGTGAGGATTTAAACAATTTTAGAGATTTTCAAAGAATNGATGGAGATTTGGAGAGAATATTTTAAGGAAGATCTTGTTCTTCTTACAGAATCAGACATGATGTTCCTGATCTCTTGGAAGCATTAGCTAAAGAAGAAGCGACAGAAAATGAAGCAGAATTTAGTGCATCGCTTAAGAGCAATCGAGAACTATCGTATACCCATAGGGTGGAAATCTGAAGGAACCCTTTGTCGGCAACTGTCTCTTTCGAGGGGAAAATCACTCCAAAAATAGCGTACGAGATTTTGAGATTTTAAAAATCTCTCATATTTTTCAAATATTTTGAGATTTTTTCTGAGATTTTCAAAGATTTTTTAAGATTTCTAAGACCTTTTGAGATTTTGAGATTTTTGAGATTTCAAAAGTTATCGAGATGTCCAAAGATTTTCGAGATTTTGCAAGATTTTGCAAGATTTGTGAGGATTTAAACAATTTTTGAGATTTTCAAAGAATTGTCGAAAGATTTTTTTGAGAATTTTTATCATTTGTTGGGGGAAATTTCTGGGATTTTTTTAGATTTTCGAAGATTCTTAGGATTTTCTTTGGGATTTCTAAGATTTTATGAAGATTTTTTAGGATATTTTACGAATGAATGTGTACGAGATTTTTGGACTGATTTGCTCCTCGGTCTCTTTGACTGCATTGAAGATTTGAAGATTTGAAAATGTTTAAATTTGCCGACTCAGTACCAGGCATATTTTTGTTATTCTTAAAGATGGTATGGATATAAGTATTTCTCTTGGATTTCCAGGCAACTTCTAAGAAAATGCAAAGATTCTATATCCTCAAAGATTTCCTTTCTGCTGATAATTTAAATCAGAATTCATACAATCAAACAGAAGATGAAGATCGGATCACAACTTAATCAAAATTTGATGTGTACCATGCCAACAAGAACATCATTCAAGAGATGATGTACTATTGTGGATTACCTAATATCAGAAAAGTCAATATTATTTGAAAAAGGCAGTAAACATTAAATTTAATTGAAGAATACTCCTAAAAGTTTCCGTATCCTTGGTTACTTTTTAAGCACAGGGCTCAATTTGAGCCGCTCAAAATCTTTAAAATCTTTAAAATGGTGGGTGTAAAATTCGATTACCTTTTTCCTTGAATTGAATGGCTTGAAATGAACTTAGGGTACTTTGCTGTATATCTGCTGTGGAAATGTTTTGATATCTTGATTTTTTTTAAATGGCGGCGTTTTTATGTTTGTTGAAAGAATTCATAGAAAATTTTGAAAAAATTAAAATCATCGTAAATCTTAAATCAATTGAGGATCTATAATATGGTGGTAAGCAGAAATCTGTCGATCTTCTGGTTTAGGATTTAGAAATTTGATGACGTCACATCTTTAAATATAATAAATGCCGCCATTTTGAAAATAATCAAGATATCTTAATCCAAGACATCTACGTCTCTTGGAGACATCTCTGATAAATCTTGTGCGCGTGCCACCAATTCAATTCAACGAAACGATGCGAAACTCAAGTAATACATCTCGTAAAAAAGAATTACCTCTGACCACCTTCTTGCTTTTTTGGGAACATTTCCGAAGCTGTGTGCTCTTCGAGACATCTCTGACAAATCTTGTTCGCGTGCCACTAATTCAATTCAACAAAATGATGCGGAACTCAATTAATACATCTAGTAATAAGGAATTACCTCTGATCACCTTCTTACTTTTTTGACAATATTTCTGAAGCTGTGTGCTCTCTCAGACATCTCTGACACATCCTTTTCATAAGCACTAATTAAAGCGGCTTTGATATGAGCTCGATTTCTTTTTCTCGTCGCTGAATTCATGATTCCTGCAATTACTGCAATGGCTATCATGCTGCCTACAATGATGCCAATCACCATACCAGATGGTAATAAGCTATCTGCAAATTAAGATGGCATCAAGTTCATTGTTTATTTTCTACTAGTTGACCTTAAAGGTAGCAATCTATCAAATAAAAACCTATCTGCAAATTAAGATCGCATCAACTTCATTGTGTATTTTCTACTAGTTGACCTTAAAGGTAGCAATCTATCAAATACAAACCGATCTGCAAATTAAGATGGCATCAAGTTCATTGTGTATTTTCTACTAGTTGACCTTAAAGGTAGCAATCTATCAAATAACAAGCTATCTGCAAATTAACATGGCAGCAAATTAATTTGTCTATTATGGAGTTATCTTAAAGGAGGTGTTACCATCGTAGGGAAATCAATGTTTTATGATTTTCGTTCCGATTAAAATTTATCAATTACCCTGCACTCAAACTTTGCTTGTTCTTCCTTGATAAAGGAGCAATGATAAAATGATTTCTTTGATTTCAAAGGTGTGACTTGACTTTTTTAAAGAGAATCAGACAAATGAACTAAATATATTGAGATATATCTAAGATCCAAAATCATTTTTCTTAGCTTTTAGGAGGAGATAATTACAAAGCCAACCCTAAATAAAAGATCCATTTCTTTTCACCATTATAAATAGTAAAGGTACGTTTGTACTCAAATTAACCAGGGGCGTCGCCAGCCCTAAAAAAGTGGGGTGGACTTGGTGAGGAATTACGTTCTGGAAGGTATACCCAGCCATTTTTGCGACGTTTTTGCTTAAGAATAGATAGCACCTAGAGAAAATTAGGGTGGACACGTCCACCCCAGCCCACCCCTTGACGCCACTGAAATTAACTTATCATTAAATCAATCGAGACATCAGTTCCAAAACAAAGTTTCTGAAAACTCGACTCTCCTCTGCCAAAGACCTGCTATTCTGCTCATGATTACCACACACATTCTTTTTTGGAAGTCTAATCACACTCTAGACTTGGAGCAAGTCTAATCACATATTTGCTTGGGAAAATATTCTCCTCTCTAAAATGAAGTCCTTTCATCAAGCAAATCTCGAAAACAATTAATATTAACTTGAGTCGCAATTGTTTTAAAATCTTAAGTAATAATCTTTGTAAAAGCATATTGCAGAAAAGTAATGTATGAGGGGGAAGAGGAATCATTGTAAGCTGTCCAAGACTTTGTGAGCCAACATCTTCTGACCAAAGTAATATCTATTACGAATTTTATAGCTCGCATGAACCATAATAGATAGAAAATATATTACTAATTGGATTCAATAAAAATCCATAAATCTGTAAGAAATGTAATAATTCATTACATTCTCCTTAATTGGATCGCATGAGTATTTAAAAAGTAGCGAATTACTGTAACAAACACATCTTTGATATAAGAGGGGTGTAGTTTCCGTTCTGGACAATAAATTCAAATCATCGTTTCCTGTTCAATAATCATCCACTTCACAACTACGCCTCTTATTACTGCGGGAATAATAAAGTTCAGGTAAGTCATTATTCGAAAGAATATTGCATTTTGTATCAAAATATAATCGAGAAACAAATTTTAGGTTCACATATTTGTAGACTTGCTCCAAGTCTATTCTGTGGTCCATCAGCGCTCAATAAAACATTATAACTTCTGCGGGGGCGTAAATCGTGACGAGGGCTGTGAAGGAGAAACGAGAAACTAAAGGAAACAGAATTCTGTTTCCTTTCGTTTCTCGTTTCTCCTTCGCAGCGTCCACGATTTACGCCCCCGCAGAAGTTATAATGTTTTATTGAGCGCTGATGGACCATAGAATAGACTTGGAGCAAGTCTACATATTTGAGGTGAAAGATCCCTGCTTTGACTCTAGTAAAGTATCATTTCGAGGATTATAGGCTACAAACGGTTTAGATTGTTAGTGCAATGTTGCACAGAATGTTACTTTCAATTCTATAAACTTTCTACAAAGGATAGATAAATCCTAACAGAGAGTTTTTCGATAATCTCCTTGAGGCAATATTTTGAAAAGGATTTTGGATTTTTATGAAATTTTGCTTGAATTGTCAGATCCTCCCACCTCATCTTGTTTCGGATTGGATTTCAGCTGGAACAAAATATGAATGGATTCCAGGTATAGTTGAAAGTGATTCCAGCGGATTTTGCAAAATCTTGTGGTGAATTAGCGGATATCAATACCCCTCAACGCCCCTCCAAAAACTTCGTTTGCAAAACTTTTTCGCAACTATCGAAAAAGTCAATTAAAGGGAATCTAAGCATAAAAAAGTTGCGGTCAAATTCTNTAAGTCATTATTCGAAAGAATATTGCATTTTGTATCAAAATATAATCGAGAAACAAATTTTAGGTTCACATATTTGTAGACTTGCTCCAAGTCTATTCTGTGGTCCATCAGCGCTCAATAAAACATTATAACTTCTGCGGGGGCGTAAATCGTGACGAGGACGCTGTGAAGGAGAAACGAGAAACTAAAGGAAACAGAATTCTGTTTCCTTTCGTTTCTCGTTTCTCCTTCGCAGCGTCCACGATTTACGCCCCCGCAGAAGTTATAATGTTTTATTGAGCGCTGATGGACCATAGAATAGACTTGGAGCAAGTCTACATATTTGAGGTGAAAGATCCCTGCTTTGACTCTAGTAAAGTATCATTTCGAGGATTATAGGCTACAAACGGTTTAGATTGTTAGTGCAATGTTGCACAGAATGTTACTTTCAATTCTATAAACTTTCTACAAAGGATAGATAAATCCTAACAGAGAGTTTTTCGATAATCTCCTTGAGGCAATATTTTGAAAAGGATTTTGGATTTTTATGAAATTTTGCTTGAATTGTCAGATCCTCCCACCTCATCTTGTTTCGGATTGGATTTCAGCTGGAACAAAATATGAATGGATTCCAGGTATAGTTGAAAGTGATTCCAGCGGATTTTGCAAAATCTTGTGGTGAATTAGCGGATATCAATACCCCTCAACGCCCCTCCAAAAACTTCGTTTGCAAAACTTTTTCGCAACTATCGAAAAAGTCAATTAAAGGGAATCTAAGCATAAAAAAGTTGCGGTCAAATTCTGGCCAATCAGATATCAGTATTTCCTATTTACATAGATCAGTTACCCAAATATGGTGCGGCGCATATCACGGCCTATTGCCTTTCCACGGCTATTTTATTAAAGGCTTTTATATGCTTAGATTCCCTTTAAGTTGACAGTTTGCCAACAGGATTTACTGACCGTTTTGGTTCAAACGCCAATTTTGACTCTCGGCGAAAATGAAATCTTCTGGGAAGAACAGAGATGAGTCATAATCATAAAGGTTTTTATAATCGTTGAATTGTCAAGCTTTAGTTTTTCAAATTATATCTGATCTTACCTCTAATCTTTTCACAGACATATGGCTTCTTAATATCACAATCAACGTCATACCAAAGTGACTGAGATCGCCATTCCCTAAGTAACACACAGTCTTCGCCATCACATTTAGCAGCACCATATCGTTTTGAGAAGACCATGTCATTTGGCTCGTTTGCACCCCAGTTGGTGTAGGGAAGTTTCTGGGAGCTGTATGTGACTTGGTTCCACACAAATGCGCCTGTATTGCGAAATAAGAAAAATTCTCACTAAAAATTTCAATTTTCTAGTCATGAATCATAGCTTGTTTCTATATTATTTCTGACAGAACAATAAAATACATGGGAAAGATTTGAAAAATGTTAAAGTTGATTGTCTACATCAGAATAAGATTGTGGCAAAAGAGGAATGTTTCTGGAGATTCAAGACGTTTCTGGAGATTCAAGACGTTTCGAGTTAATTCAGCTTGTGATTCATTATCGCAAAAAAGGAGAATTCTACCAATGCTTTCCTAACTCATGCCCTCCTGTTAAAAGAGTAAATTCTTTATTAAGAAGAAATGGGGAAGACTTTGGAAATTTTTCCAGGTCTTCCATGCAGCCTCCAAAGTCTCTCTTCCATGCAGCCTCCAAAGTCTCTCTTCCATGCAGCCTCCAAAGTCTCTCCACGGAGGGCATTGCAGCTTAAAAGTGTGAAAATATAATTATAATAAATTATAATAAATAATTACAATAAAAATTAGCCTAGCTTGGTTTGCTACGTTAAACCCTGGCCAAACGAACAAACATTGTTCACCAAGCATTTGAGATTTGCTTGCCAAACGATGTTTTCCCATTTGACCACGTCGCAAAACATTGCTTGACAAGCAGAATTAAGTAGCATTCTAGTTGGGCAGTTGTCACAACCAAAAATGTTTGGCAAACAATGTTTTGCGAGGTGGCCAAACGGACAAACATTTTGCTTGATGAGCAAGTCTCAAATGTTTGGCAAACAATGTTTTGCGAGGTGGCCAAACGGACAAACATTTTTGTTTGACGGGCAAGTCTAAAATGTTTGGCAAGCAATGTTTTGCCAGGTGCTAAACGGACAAATATTTTGCTTAATGAGCAAGTCTAAAATATTTGGCAAACAATGTTTTGCCAGGTGGCCAAACGGACAAACATTTTGCTTGACGAGCAAGTCTCAAATATTTGGCAAACAATGTTTTGCCAGGTGGCCAAACGGACAAACATTTTGCTTGATGAGCAAGTCTCAAATGTTTGGCAAACAATGTTTTGCTAGGTGGCCAAACGGACAAACATTTTGCTTGATGAGCAAGTCTCAAATGTTTGGCAAACAATGTTTTGCGAGGTGGCCAAACGGACAAACATTTTTGTTTGACGGGCAAGTCTAAAATGTTTGGCAAGCAATGTTTTGCCAGGTTGCTAAACGGACAAATATTTTGCTTAATGAGCAAGTCTCAAATGTTTGGCAAACAATGNAATCGTTGAATTGTCAAGCTTTAGTTTTTCAAATTATATCTGATCTTACCTCTAATCTTTTCACAGACATATGGCTTCTTAATATCACAATCAACGTCATACCAAAGTGACTGAGATCGCCATTCCCTAAGTAACACACAGTCTTCGCCATCACATTTAGCAGCACCATATCGTTTTGAGAAGACCATGTCATTTGGCTCGTTTGCACCCCAGTTGGTGTATGGAAGTTTCTGGGAGCTGTATGTGACTTGGTTCCACACAAATGCGCCTGTATTGCGAAATAAGAAAAATTCTCACTAAAAATTTCAATTTTCTAGTCATGAATCATAGCTTGTTTCTATATTATTTCTGACAGAACAATAAAATACATCGGAAAGATTTGAAAAATGTTAAAGTTGATTGTCTACTTCAGAATAAGATTGTGGCAAAAGAGGAATGTTTCTGGAGATTCAAGACGTTTCTGGAGATTCAAGACGTTTCGAGTTAATTCAGCTTGTGATTCATTATCGCAAAAAAGGAGAATTCTACCAATGCTTTCCTAACTCATGCCCTCCTGTTAAAAAAATAAATTCTTTATTAAGAAGAAATGGGGAAGACTTTGGAAATTTTCCCAGGTCTTCCATACAGCCCCCAAAGTCTCTCTTCCATGCAGCCTCCAAAGTCTCTCCACGGAGGGCATTGCAGCTTGAAAGTGTGAAAATATAATTATAATAAATTATAATAAATAATTACGATAAAAATTAGCCTAGCTTGGTTTGAAACGTTGAACCCTGGCCAAACGAACCAACATTGTTTACCAAGCATTTGAGATTTGCTTGCCAAACGATGTTATCCCATTTGACCACGTCGCAAAACATTGCTTGACAAGCAGAATTAAGTAGCATTCTAGTTGGGCAGTTGTCACAACCAAAAATGTTTGGCAAACAATGTTTTGCGAGGTGGCCAAACGGACAAACATTTTGCTTGATGAGCAAGTCTCAAATGTTTGGCAAACAATGTTTTGCGAGGTGGCCAAACGGACAAACATTTTTGTTTGACGGGTAAGTCTCAACTGTTTGGCAAACAATGTTTTACGAGGTGGCCAAACGGACAAACATTTTGCTTGATGAGCAAGTCTAAAATGTTTGGCAAGCAATGTTTTGCGAGGTGGCCAAACGGACAAACATTTTGCTTGATGAGCAAGTCTAAAATATTTGGCAAACAATGTTTTGCCAGGTTGCCAAACGGACAAATATTTTGCTTGATGAGTAAGTCTAAAATGTTTGGCAAACAATGTTTTGCGAGGTGGCCACACGGACAAACATTTTACTTGATGAGCAAGTCTCAAATGTTTGGCAAACAATGTTTGCTCGTTGCCAAGGGCTTTCGGCTGAGCAAGGTAAAGTGAACAGACTTTAAAACCGATAACACATCACATACCAGCCTCCCCAATATCATTAAGTCCAATCCAAGAATCTTTCGCAATGACATTCTTAATAAAATTATTCTCTTCGCTATTTTGTATGCTTGCTAGAACGGCTCCATATGACTTGCAAGTGCTCAGTGCATCATGCCACATTAGTGGTGATTCAATAAATTTGTAGCATTTTGTTCCCATGCATTGCCAGTTCGATTCTACGAGAAAAAAAATGAATTGTATCAAATATTTCTATTTCTAAGGTAACCCAATAATTTCAAGATTTAAAAATATCACAAAAATTGATTATTAAGCCCCTTGGGGGCTTACTTAATTTTAGAGGCTATAGAGGGGGCTGAAAAGAGAGGGACCTTGAAAGAGAGGGGGCTTGATAGAGAGGATTTTTTCACAAAGTCACGTTTCAAGACTAAAAATTATAGGTTTTTTAGCTCATCTATCTCCTTCACAATGCAACCCCTTTTCTTAACAAAAAAACGCGCTTATCTCCTCCGCAACATCGACGACTGGGAACCAGGCTGGGTTTTTTGGACCTTAGGTTCATATTTTCCCGAATCAACATACGATTTTACAAGCAAAATACACATATTCAACGCAGTGTTGAACTCAAACCATGTGAAAAGTATGATTTAAATTTAAATCACTTTAGTTTAAATGAATAGAAAATCTTTAGCAGCCATTTGTGTTTCATACAACTGGGGGGAGGGGGCTTACAGGGGGGCTTATTAAAAAATTTGGCTCGAAAGGGAGGGGCTTGCTAGATAGGGGGCTTAATAGAGAGGGGCCAAATAGAGCTTTTATGGTGTGTTTACTGATCTTAAAAGTTTCATTTTTAGAATGTGTTTGAAGAGCAAAATTGCTTCAAGAGATAAATCAAATTGTATGGGAAATGGTCTTCTTGAGAGCAAACTTGAACTACGAAAGCACTGGACCTTCCCTCAGTGTCATATGCATTTGTAAATGCTCTTTTGTCATGAAAAGTATAGAACTGTCATACGAAGTAGCAAAATCAGTTTTTTTTGTAAGAAATTAAGTATGTCAAAATACTTTTCTCAAATTGAATTTTCCAGGCCACAATTTGATCATCTCTTTCTAGCGAGAATAAGCGAATTAACATCCTTAAAAGTAATTTGGGCCTTGACAGGATTGTAAAAGAAGGAAACCTCAAAATCCAGTAACATTATAAAATTATGGTGATATTTCAAAGAGTAATACATTTTTCCTGTCTAAGTTCTCAATTGTAATATTAAATCTTGGACAGTTATGTCTTCTTTTGAACTTTGCAGTACTTTAGAAACCAAAATGGAATCAGATGATTTAAAAACTTCGAGGCTTTCCTAATCATGTCAGCAAGAGACTAATTCTGGTCTCCTTCACTCCAGTATTTTTTTCCGAAAGCTTTCGAACGCAGGTTTTTTTACACTGGTAGCAGTTATATTTTTTACTCAATTTACCATCTCCAGGAGCGCAACTGGAAAGATAGCCTATGTCAAGAATGTAAGAAGATTCACTAGCAAAACCTAAATGTCAGTGCAGGCCAGCAAGTTTTAAAATCATAAGATAAACAATATTTAGAAGAATGTTGCAGTAAGACCGTAAGAAGCAGCATTCTCCAGGAATAAGTTCATTTAAAATATTTTCAATTTGTCCGTTTGCAATGTTAAAATGAACACTTATAACGAAGTACCTGAAGTTCCTTTCGAGCCATTGAATCAAACGAAAGATGCATTGACCAATCGTGCAAAGTTTTTTAAAGATTTGATGTCTATGCTCAGTTCTGCAAACGTAGGCAGGTTTTTTAACCCTGCAAAGTTATACGTTTCTTGATGTTGACATTTTTGGGGATTTTCTGTTTATATTTATTTAGAAGATTTTCAATAATATTTAAACACGATATTGTCTTATGATTAGGCCAAAATTATATAATTTTCTTAAATTTTCTACGAAACAGGTCATCATTAAATATTCATACACACATCAATTTAAAATCTGACACGTTTGCATTCGTTTAATTGACTGGTTAGATAAATTTGTCTCTATTTTGCTTGAATTGATAACATGGGCACATGTTGGAACAATAGCATCCGTCGCTTTTGATCAACACTAGTACAAAGCGACTAGCGATTGCAAACAAAATTATTTCTACTGTAAGTGTTTTGTTTGACTTAGACATCAAAATTAACGAGAGTTGTAAAGCCCACTGTTCAGCATAGGCATCAAATCTTTGAAAAAGATTGCACGAATGGTTAAAGACCCATTGCTACCCAGGATCCTATGCACGCGCACGAACCATCAAAACATCATATGGCCGTAAATAACATATTTTAACACACAATAGTGGGAACATAAATAGCTGCAGGGAACAAAAGCGTCCTAATCCTTCAAATTATTTTCAGGAATGTCTGTTGTTTCAGTTCAAAAGTGATGGCATAACAACGTTCATTTGAAGATTGAAAAGACAATACAGTTTAACGATTTCTTAGGCCAAAACGACTTTCATACAGTACGAAAGTCACTGTGAGACCGCGAAGGATCTTGGGAGAGCACAGGGTCTTTAAAGACCCATTGCTAACCATGATCCTTTCTACACCGATTGAAAAGCAAGACAAAGAGAATCTAGGCCAAAAACGGCTTTCAGATAATACGAACGTCGGCTTTGGCGCCCCGAAGGATCATGGTTAGCAATGGGTCTTTAATGCATCTTTCGTTTGATACAATGGCTTCAGGTATTTTGCTATAACAGGTTATTGGCAATCTTTGATATCTTGATTTTTTCAGAATTACAGAGTATTCTATGTTTCAAACTGTTTTCCGGTTGTGACGTCATCAAACGTAAGCCAAAAAAGCTACAGATTTCTGCTTACTGCCATATTATAATCTATGGTTTTCTTCAAGATTGTGCCGTTTTTCCTCTATCGATTTAGGATTTACGATGATTTGAATTTTTTTGATAGCTTGTCGTNTAACAGGTTATTGGCAATCTTTGATATCTTGATTTTTTCAGAATTACAGAGTATTCTATGTTTCAAACAGTTTTCCGGTTGTGACGTCATCAAACGTAAACCAAAAAAGCTACAGATTTCTGCTTACTGCCATATTATAATCTATGGTTTTCTTCAAGATTGTGCCGTTTTTCCTCTATTGATTTAGGATTTACGATGATTTGAATTTTTTTCATAGCTTTTCGTGAATTCTTTCAATAAAAGAAAACGCTCTAATCCTGAACCTAATCAAGATATCGAAGATTGCCAATAATAAATTATAGCAAAGTACCGAAGTTCCTTTCAAGCCATTAAATCAAACGAAAGATGCATCAACCATTCGTGCAATCTTTTTCAAAGATTTGATGCCTATGCGCTACTGTTCAACTTCTAAATTAGATTCATTACCTACCTGTAGGAAATGTTTAGATCCACCCCTCTTCTTTTAATATACACTTATGCATTTTCTTAAGAATGACTTTTCCCATGCACAGCGAGTGAGTTAGTCATCCAGGTCCCAGGATGTCTTTTGCAGCTTGCATTACTTACATTTGCAACTTGACTAATTGGCCGTAAAATTCCTTTGCTTGAAATCCTTAATAACGTTATATTGGTTTGTCATTTAAAATCAACGGATGTTATTGCTAGCATTTAAAACTTTGAATAAAATAACTGAAGCCTAAATTGCAAGAAAGAGCGCCTCTGGAACTTCTAATTGAATAAGGTAAAGATTGTTCCAGTTCAAGATTGTATTTGAAGCTGAGATTAAATAGAAAGACGTAAAGACCTGACTCGAGTTTAAATCAATTTGTAAATAAATTCAAGAAGACTATATACACCAATTTTTAAGCTTTAATTTTTCATATATATTTAAAACTTTACTACTATAGTCAATAAACATTTAGTGCTAATTCAAACAGTTAAAACTGAACAATCTCCTCATATACTTGCGTAGTTCCTTCTTCACAAGGAAATACATAACAGGATTTAGCAAACTGTTCACTACAGACAGGCACAACGCAAGTCTTCTTAACCATGCAATATTAATGCTTTTCCCGGCCGCATAACATACACGATAAACGGCTAGAGGCATCCATAAAGTCAAAAATAACGTCACGATTAAAAGGCAAAACAACGATGTTTGCTTCAAGTCTGAACGTCTCGATGTTGCACCTCTCTGTGTTTGTGTTCTGTTAGGCCTGGTGACTTTCTCCTCATTTACTGTAAATAGTTCGACTCTGGCTGTTGGTGCATCTCCTCTGGTAACCTGAGAGGCAACGGACTGGTCTTCTACTTCATAAACACTCTTAGAAGCAGGCGGAACAGAGGCACTAGGTCTAGAGTGTAAGCGAGTATCGACTTTGGAAAAATACCTGCGAATGCCAAAGATTAGCGTTGAATTTGAAATTATGAGAGCGAATGTTCCGATCACGAAAAACACAGAGAACAAGATACTTCTGACGACTAGTTCTTGCTTGCTTGAATCGTAAACAAAAATCAGTGATTGTTGGATTGTTATGATCGTAGGGATGATCCACGAAGCGATTAGTAATTTATTGATCAGCCGTCTATATCCTGCTGATGTGTATTTAAAGGGTACCTTCACAGCAACGAGTCTGTCTACTGTAAGCAAAACAAGAGACAGAACTGAAATAAATAAAGAACTGAACATTGGTATGTTGCCTGCGATTTTATAATACAATGATGTCTGCTTTAGGAGTAGTAAAACCCCGAGAGATGTACCGAATATTCCCACGAGAGCATCTGCAAGCGCCATTGAGAACAGAATCCTGTTATGAGTGCTTGCAAGCAGTCGTTTGCGAAATCGAACGAACATTACGCAAGTCAAGAAATTCAGCAAGAATGTTAGAGCGTCTAAGACGATCAGACTCCAGTAAAATGCGAGAGATTGTTGTGCTTTATTCATGATGTTGCAGTGTAATGCGACAATTTAGAAATCTGCTCAGTGACACGGCACAACTTTATGATAAGTGTCGCAGAGACAACGATGGTCAAAGTTCCAAAAAGATGCGACTGTTTAACAAATATCTTTCCCCAGAGATTTCCTTGTCTAGTCGTGTTTGGCGTTCGTTGCTTCTTGGATTCAGAACGTTGGTGTTCACAAGTTGAGCACACTAAACGTTGGTGAAAGTTTGCAATATTTTCCCAGAGATTTCTTTGTCTTGATGTGTTTTTATTGTTCGTTGTTTCTTGGATTCAAAATGTTGCCATTCACAAGTTTATCACATCAAAAATGGGTGATTCTTTGCCTTGTTGTGTTTAAATTCGTTGTGTCTTTTTCCAGAAATTCGATGTTGACAATTTAAACACAAAGACAAATGTTGGTTAAAGTTTCAAACTGGTGATAAACAAAATACGTTTCTTCCAGAAAGTTCTTTGTATCGTCACTTTTAACGTTGTTCTTTCTTGAAATCAGAATGTTGATGTTGGAAAATTTCTAAATTTAGAGGTTTGCTCAAATTGATAGCTTTTTCACGACTCTAGAATTGACGTAATACCGTTGAATTGAGGTCGTATTTTTGTAAAAACTATAAACCAAATATGTGTCCTCCTTTTCTAAATTTCTTTTCCTTGCTCGTTTTGAAGACGTCAATCGTTCTTTCTTGAAATCTGAATGTTGCTGTTTAAAAATTTCCAAAATCTAATAAGGCGAATAAAACTACTTTTGATTGCTTGTGGTTTTTGCCGAAACAACTAGCTCTTGATTCGCTTTGCTAAAGAGCACAGAGTTCAGGTCGTAAATCCAAACTATTCTATTGTTGATTCAATGACCGTTTGCTATAAGATATTGATGTGAACTCTTTTTGAAGCAGCTGTTTATGCGTGTTTGAAGGTCGGCCAACAAGCATATGTCTTCGCAAGTCACGATCTTTCGATTGCTTTGCGATTTAAATACCACTGCATGTGTGCACGAAAATTATGCTTTCTTCTGGTAGCAAGTATGAATGAAGTTCTGCCGTAAGAGATTAGTTCACAATGCTTCCACTAGGTCATTCGTACGGCCAATCAGCGGCTTACCAGAAGAGTTCCTTTCTCTTCAAATCACGATTTTGCACAACTTTGCAATTTTACTACTGAATTCGTGTACGAAAATTAGCATCTTTCCGTTCGCAAGTATAGACAAAGTTCTGCTGCAGGAAATTAGTTCACAATGCTTCCACAAAGTTTTTCGTACGGCCAATCAGTGGCTTACAGGAAGAGCTCCCTTCTCTTCTTTTTCTTGAGTAGTATAACTTGTGTCTCAATACGTTTAGTGCTCGATGATGTCTACCACACTTCTTACGAGGTCTTCCCGTCAAATATCTTCGAGTTTCATGAATAGTGTCGAAATCTTCAGATTCAATCTCAACATTTATCAATCGTTCATTCAGGACGGTAACTGGTATTTTGACGAGTTCATTGCGTGAAGATATACCAAACACACTTCTACCCAATGACTAAAGCTTTCGAAACTCCTGCTTGTATGAACAATGTCAAACTTTAGATCCAATCTAAAATTTATCTATTAGTTCCTTGAGGATCTTTAACTGGTATTGTTAGAAGTTCACTGTTCCTCTGCAAAATGACGTAACGTCGTGCCTTTTTGATTTTTATGCAACAGTGTCACAACAGTCAACAATACTGTGTCAAGTTTCAGTTTCAATTAGTCCGTATCCTTTCAATCTTATTCAGACTATTGTCTCAATATGTTTACTTCTCAAAGATATCTAATATATATCTTCAAATATTTGAATTTGCTCGATTTATTGCTAGCACTTCTTAAAAACCAGATATGCAGGTGGCAAGATAATATGATTTGATTTAGCAAATCGTCTTAAAAATATTCCAGCCAGTCAGAAAACTTATATTCTTGGTCATCATGCAGCATGTTTTCACGATCTTTATCGATCCAGAATTTAAATTTAGAGAGTCATAAAATCGCCAGGTTGCGATGTTGCACGATATGTCTTGTTCAAAAGTTTGATAAATTTCATTCGTCAGATTTCAAATTTCAACTTGTAGGTGAAAAATTGCTGATTTTACTATGTTTCACAATGTTTTATATTCCAAGAGGTTGATTAAAATTTCATTCGCGAGATATTTCCTTGATATGTGTTTGTTTATCAGCTTGAAGATTTACCAAATTTGGCTTGAAAAATTGCCCTCGTAGAGTTTTCAGTACGAGACAATTGTGTCTTACCAGCTACAACCAGTTCTGATACAACGGTTTAGAATGATGATGTTCAGGCATGCAGTTCCGCTGCACATGCAGTCGTTTCCTCTGTTTTACTTTTTTTTGTAACAGCAAGTGTAACAACTCACTGATGGCATTTATTAGCTAAAGTTGTCTTGGAGTGATCACCTATAGTTGCAGCTTTGTTATGTAGGTTTATATCAGAGAATAGCCACTTTGCTCTTGGCTAAGAAGTCCTTTCGGTCTAAAGATACCCCAGCCTCCGATAATCTCTCGTTCATAGACGATATGCGTGTGTGTGTCGACAAAGCCAAACTCGTCTTTGGTCATAAATTTGTCTTCTTAATATTTGGAGAGTATGAAGAGTACAGCTGTTCCTTGAGTGTATTGATCTCACACTTAAGTCTCGATAAGGTCTAGGATTCCCAACAAGGATTGTTTTTCGTCTCCGAGACGACCGTTTCAAACTGTTTCTACTGCAATATGCAAATCTCTGTAACTGCAAACTTTAAATTGATTGATATGTGACATTTACTTGTGTAACTTGCTTGTTAGCAAAAAGCTCAAAACAGCAGTTGTTTGACCGGGAAGTCTTGATAACAAGTAGACTTCTGTGAAGCAATGATGTATTCGAGACTGTCGCTTATCAAGGTAACAAGTTCAATAAGCAAATCTCTGGAGCTTCAATCTTTAAATTGACTTCCGATGGGATAAATTAATAAATTTATCACGAATGTTTATTTGTAAACAGAGGCAGGTGATTAATAATTTTGTATACTTAATAATGCGTCTTTGCATGCTAAAACCCCGTCAACACTTCGTCCTTGCTTCCAATTTATTATTTCGTTCTTCAAATAACCTTGGTATGCTACTGTCAGTGTCTTTAATTGCGATTCTCTCTTGTATGAGATCACTTAAAAGCCACCGATCGGTCAAATGTTTGCGGAAGTATACAGGTGTGAACCTTTTCACTGATTTTTAAAGCCACTATTTTCGATTAAATCTAATTTCTCTATCAGACGGCTATATTCATCGATTTTCTTTGAGCACCGTTTTATAATGAATTGTCGGCACTCAGTAAGTATTGCTCACGTCTAACGGTAAGAAGCAGCCAATGTTAACAACTCTCAAGTTCTTCTGAGTGCGCAAAGTGAACGACTGGTTTTTTATGTTGCTAGACGTTTACTTTAGGTGGGCTGTATTTTTGTTTTGGACTGATTTGCCTTGACAAAGAACCAACCAACGCATAGCTTTTTTCAGTAAGTTTTGTTTTTACTTCTCTCCTCCTCTGCACTTCAAAAGCCTCAGGTAGCCTTCCATCGTTAGTGTCTTCTAGTAATTTAATTAGCAGCTTTCAGTTTAAATGCAAATTTTGAGTGCTTTTCAACGACAACAACAGTCGAGTATATTCGTCTGTCCTTCCAGGATCTGAACACGTGTTTCAAGAGTTGTTCACGTGACTGCTACGTAACTGTTCTATCTTCTTGGATCAAATATGCTAAGAACACCAACTTGCATATACTAGAGAATTAGAGCGAAGTTCCCGTTGTAAAATAGATTGGTTTTCAATCACTGACGAACGTTACAATCTGGAAATGTAGATCAATGATAATGTAAGGTTTGTTCTCAAAAGACTTGCAGAATTAACTGCTGCGGTGACGTTCTTATTTTTGTTTCTAGAATCTGCTAAGACCATCAACTTGCAAATTCTGCAGAATTAGATCGACTTCCGCGTAGAAAGAAGCTTTGTTTTCAAGTCATGACGAACGTCAGATCTGCAAATATATATCAATGACAATGTTGGCTTGGTCTCTCACAAATCTTGAAGAATTGACTGCAACGTTAACGTCTTTTAGCTTGAAGAAATAAACTTTAGGATATTCCAGAATTAGATCGAATTCCGGGTAGTAAGTTCTTCGTTGTAAGAAGCTCAGCTTTTCAAGCTATTACGAACACCACCACTCGCAATAAATCAATAACAATGTCAGATCTTTCTCTCAGAGCTGGTTGAATAGACTGCCACGCCGACGTTTATATCGACCTGGCTTGATGGGAATCAGCTTTAGGATATTCCAGAATTAAATTGACGTTCCACCTAGCTTTAAATCTATTACGAGCATCTGATCTAGTTTGATCTTCAGCGATAAAAATCGTCCGGAAAGCTGTAAAAGCTCGAATCTAGCACATCCTAATTAAGCTCACCAGTAAAAGATATCTCTCGGTAATCGAATACTCTCGTAAATTAAGCACAGTTCCTTGTATTCAACTTTAAAGACAATTATCTATATCAGATTTTAGCAGCAGAGGGATCAAAGAATGGTCTCTGATTGGCTGTCTGATGAGAATTAAGCACAGTTCTTTGTATTCAACTTTAAAGACAATTATCTATATCAGATTTTAGCAGCAGAGGGATCAATCTCTGATTGGCTGTCTGATGAGAATTAAGCTTTATCAAGTAAGTACTAATTTCTCGAGCATGCTATCAAACTAAATTATCTGCTTTGGATCATTTTCAGTGTTTCATTCTCTATGCTCGATAACTTGATGATCTTTCAATTCAATAATTCTATCCAGAGGATATTTCGTCTAACTTGTATTGGATTAGCTTTATTTCCAATCTTTCCTTTTCAGTTCAACCAGATGCCACTTTTAGACACGTACAAACAACAGATCATCATCACCTTCAAGCTCTAGTGTCAGCAGACTGTCGTAATGAACGACCAATCAAGCACCTTCATACTTTTCAAAATTCGCAAGAAGTTTCACATATTTAGAAATCCAGCTTGTTAATCACATAAAAATCAGTCGTAACTGTTCAACATTTCCACGTTCACTCCCTCTTTTCAAGGAACTGGTCTGTAAATCTTGGTCTGTGTAAAACTTCAAACAGCAGACATCCAGACTTCTTATCTAATAAATATCAGTCTTAAATGTTACACGCTCCTCCGTTCACTTCCAATTCTCTACAGGATTTGTCTGTAAATCTTTGCAAATCCTAAGACAAATACACATCTATTTTAGACTTCTTGACGTAACTATTTTTGTTCAATTCAAAATCTACAGCTGAAAGGAAACGCACGATGAATTTCTGATCAAACGGATATGACTTGGCAATTGAAAATACCAATTTCAGGGAGCTTATTTTTGTTGATGACGGCGAAAACCTCTGTAACAGAAGGAGCTTCGTCAGTAAATCGTTTCAAATGATCAAATCTCAGCCAATTATGAGGCCTCTAAAAGGCTTTGTCCGAAAATCTTCCCAAATGGCCCAATCTTCGTCAATTATGAGGCTCCTGCAAGAGGAAAGCTCCCCGTAGATCTTGTCAAATAGTTCGATCTTCCTCAATTCTTCTTAGGGACAGCGATTTTGTGCAAATTTTCTTCATCAAAGACGATAATTCAGTTACAGTTTCTCTGTTGTTTTGAGAACTACATGAGTCAGATGAAATCAATGAAGTCAAAACAGGAACTTCTGAAATTTATAACCTTGAATATCGCTGCAAAGTCTTTGCACTAAAATTGTCAGTCTGTTTGCATTTGTTCTCCTATGTGCTAATTTTATATTCTAATTTATTCCTTTCTCTCGTCTTGAAAGAAGATGATGAGCTGCAATTCAAACTTATGTTTTCATATTTCTAACTGTTTCGACTTCTTGACAAGAAATCAAATGCTTCTTGATTCATTTATTCTGTGCCTCAGTAAGAACTCGTTCTCTCGCTTGGAAAGTAAAACGATAAAATGCAACCTCGATAATTTCCAAATTTTCTGAAACTGTTTTCAACTTCCTTCTTTCAACAGCAAAGACAAAATATTGCTTGATTAATTTCTTTAACGTTTGCAGTCAAGCTGTTTCCTTTCTTCTGGAAAATAGACGAAGAAGTCTAGATCTAACTTCGATAATTTTCAAAGTTCAAGCTGCCTCAAACAACTTCATTGCGGCGAAGGCAAAGCTTTTGTTAGTTTTTTCTTCTGCGCTTCAGGAAAAGATTGTCTCTCTCTTTATATAGAAATAAGAACCATTAACTACAGATCAAATTTTAAGTTCTCAAATATTAAACTGTTTCAACTTCGTGGCAGCAAAGACAAAATTTTGCTTGATTGATTTCTTTGATGTCTTCCACCAAAATTCTTTCTTTCCTCTGGAAAGCAGGTGAAGAAGTTCAGATCTAACTTCAACAATTTTCAAATTCTAAACTCATTCAACTTCGTGGCAGCAAAGACATAATTTTGCTTCATTGATTTCTTTGACGTCTTCTACCAAAATTCTTTCTTTTCTCTGGAAAGCAGGTGAAGAAGTTCAGATCTAATTTCAACAATTTTCAAATTCTAAACTCATTCAACTTCGTGGCAGCAAAGACATAATTTTGCTTCATTGATTNTTATATAGAAATAAGAACCATTAACTACAGATCAAATTTTAAGTTCTCAAATATTAAACTGTTTCAACTTCGTGGCAGCAAAGACAAAATTTTGCTTGATTGATTTCTTTGATGTCTTCCACCAAAATTCTTTCTTTCCTCTGGAAAGCAGGTGAAGAAGTTCAGATCTAACTTCAACAATTTTCAAATTCTAAACTCATTCAACTTCGTGGCAGCAAAGACATAATTTTGCTTCATTGATTTCTTTGACGTCTTCTACCAAAATTCTTTCTTTTCTCTGGAAAGCAGGTGAAGAAGTTCAGATCTAATTTCAACAATTTTCAAATTCTAAACTCATTCAATTTCGTGGCAGCAAAGACATAATTTTGCTTCATTGATTTCTTTGACGTCTTCTACCAAAATTCTTTCTTTTCTCTGGAAAGCAGGTGAAGAAGGTAAGATCTAATTTCAACAATTTTCAAATTCTAAACTCTTTCAACTTCGTGGCAGCAAAGACATAATTTTGCTTCATTGATTTCTTTGACGTCTTCCACCAAAATTATTTCTTTCCTCTTTAAAGCAGGTGAAGAAGTTAAGATCTAGCTTCAATAATTTTCAAATTCTAAACTCTTTCAACTTCGTGGCAGTAAAGACATAATTTTGCTTCATTGATTTCTTTGACGTCTTCCACCAAATTTCTTTCTTTTCTCTGGAAAGCAGGTGAAGAAGTTAAGATCTAACGTCGATAGTTTTTAAATATTAGCTGTTCCAACTTCGTGTTTTGTTCGGCGTCTTTAGTAGTCTGGAAAGAAAATGATTCAATCAATCATCGTGAAGTGGAAAACAAACTTTCAAAATTCTGAGCCTTTAATAAAAGTTTATCAGAACAGAATATTGACATTGGCAATAACAACTTTACGACGCCTACTTTTTCTAAAGAAGAAATCATATTTCATCAAATACAAAATTGATGATTCGTTTGTTCACCTGTTATTTGTGTACAAAGCTGGCTCGTTCCCTTGAGGTTTGCGAAGTTAAGAGATTATTTATCTTACTATTTGTCTTTCAAGGAAATGCTATCATACACTATGTTTCTACAAATTGACGACTTTTTAATCTCTTCGTCATCTGCTGAATTAATGGAGATTCTCATCAACTTTTAACTTAAAGTTTGAAGCCTTGCATCATGCACGTCAGTGCTAACAGACCTATTTTTCGACGTGTCAGGTGGGAATCGCAACTTTGTCACAAATCGGAGATTGAGAATGAAGACGACAGTTATATTTGTATTGTATCAGTTATTCATTATTCGACATATCCATTTAATAAAGCGACATAATCAGTGTTAAGTAAGTCACGATTTCCAACTATTTTCCCAACAACAAACAATAAAAATGAAGTACAGAAGAAAAATTGTAAATCTTCCTCCAGCCAGAGAGCTTGCTCACTTTGGAGTGAATAAAATGGGCTTTGCGAGTAAAATTAAGTGAAATCTACGTCATTATCCCATTGTTCTAGAAAAACAGTGCTCCGATCATGGCTGTGATACTGCAATGATTTCCTGATTCTGGAAAGAAGGTCAGTAGTACAGTGTACCGTAATCATCCAAATCAATTGAAGCATAGTATTGAAGTATATATAATTTGATCTTTCGCAGAAAAGAAGCCTAGAAGATGACATTTTTTGCATTTTAATCAATAGAAAAATGGTTTGTGCCTTTTCAGACCCAGCAGGGCACATTCTTCTATCTCACAAGAAGAAATATCAGGAGAATTGTAGATCTTGCCTGGAAATTCACAGAGAAAATACTAGCCAGAAAAATATTTCCTGACAAGCTTTAACGTTAATTTGCACCAATAAAGGAGAAATCCGATTGCTAGCAAGCTGATGATGTCCAGTAGAATTGTAAAATACTTTATAATGGATAAGAGAGTTTTTAGAAACAACTAATTGCATTTTGACTTTCTACCAGATCCAAACATCAATAATCCTTTTTATAAGAACATTGAAAAAGAGTCTTAATATTTTACACAAAAATCAATGTTAATATTATCAGAGAACGTTCTTTTTTAACTACAGCAGTTTCTTATATAAACAACGTGTAATTAATACTCATTTTCTATTCTCCAACTATCTTCTTGAAACTAAAAAGTAGCTATATTCAGAACTGCTTTGAAGATAAGGCAACCTAAATTCTAAGGCACACCTTTCAAAGGATACGACTCGCATCACTCAACGTTAAATTTATTCTGTGAATCAATAAAGTTCTTACCACAATACACCACACGCTAAAAACAACCACAAACGCTGCTGATCTCCTAGCAATGAAATAACTTTCTTTGTAGGAACAATATAAATCATTTCTTTGATCCACTGAGGTCTACCGAATGCAATGTTCTTTCAGTATTCAAATAATACTTACTTTCTGCATTCATCATCTTTCAAATATCCTTACATTCTAGAGTCGTCACAAATGACACAGATCCCTTTGCAAACTAAAACAACCTACTTTGCATAGAAATAGCAATTGTGATATATCTCCAGAGGTTCACCAAATTGTGATATATCTCCAGAGGTTCACCAAATCACCAATTCCTTTCAATTTGCAAATGATAATTTGACTAGAATATGATCCCCATGAGGATAACTCACAGATCTTTCACCTGGTCTTAAACCATTGCAATGATTTCCTATCGAAACAAACTCAACGCAAAACTGCGCTGATTATTATTCCTTTATCCATAATTATAAAATAATTATCTCAAAGATTTCCAAAGCAACAGCATTACCTTGTTAAACTGTAAAACCAAAATCCACATGTTTAGTTAGCCATCGCCAAGGAGAACGTTTCTCGCTAAGATCGGTTAGTTTTGACATCGACGACTCTTAGAAACAGCTAATGATTTAATATTCGGGTTGTCAATACAAAATTGGTGGTCTATTGCTCAACAAGCTCAGGATCTTTAGAAACTGCTCCGCGTGAAAATACATAAAAAATCTACAAATTTCTATACATCATTTACTTAGCTTTCAAAATAGATATTCTGCACCAGTAAGAAAGGTGTTACAACAAGAAAAGTAAAAATATTCTTTTTTACTTCTCAGCTAAAATAGCATTAAATTTTAATTTTGCTATTATCAGTAGAAACCAGACCTTATACAAACGCACTGTAATCAACAACAGACATCTTTCTTCTGGGAATTTTTTACAGTAAATCCCCAGGAGAAAATCATTTCTTCAAACTTGAATCAAAATCATGTTGAGCATAGAATAGATGGATTTTTAAGTATATGTTAATCTTACTCCAAAAACATCATTTTGAAATTCGTAATGAAATATCTCATCCAACACACCTTATTATGTCTCAAGAATTGACGCAATGCTTTTCTACCAACTTTCTTGACAGATGTTTTGCTGCTTCGGAGTACAACATTGTTTGTTCCAGTCATCTTAACTGACTAAGCTTTTCAAATAACTTTCATTTACGATTATAGGACTCTCATTAAAGTACAAAACCTGTGTTTTGATAAGTAAGATCATAAATAAACTGGTGAATAAGATTCGATTAAATTCGAAGAGATATTTCAACTTCTTTTTAACTGTTCACGTTCCTGACTGTTGCTATTCTTCGAAAAAATCCGACAAGTTAGGCCTAAACTGGCCTAAATGTCGGCACCATTTTCTATATTGGCATAACAAGGAGGCTGGCCACAATTTAGAGGCAAAGTTGTGACGTTAAAACATATCAAAACAGTAGGTCAGCCACGTTCGCTTTGAACCTTGACGTCACGGCGCACATACCTGTGACGTCACGGCACACATACCTTCTTTAGATTATTTGAATCAACTGATATTTTAACTAAAAAAATAAACGTCGCATGTTTGCTAATTTGAATTTGTATCGACGCGATATTATTCTTCTTAATTTCACTTCGGTCAAAATTTGCTGTAAAGAAGAAAGACCAACTTAGATATCTGTTTCTCTACCAAAGAATTTAAACAAACAAAACGACTATTGTCGTTTAGTTTGTATCCCTAGTGGACTGCTTAACTATTTTTCATCGATCTGGAGCAAAAAGTGACAAAAATCCAACCACCAAAACACCACCAAAACATCCAAGACATTTTTGACAAAAACACCCATAACAATAGAAATAAATGGCGGATTTTAGCAAATTAAATCTTTATAGCTAAGTTAGCCATTCTTCTGCATATAAAACTTTAAGAAGCACAGACGTGACGTTTTTTTGCAAAAACATGAGCTAACAAAGGCATTTCGTTTTGCTACTCATCAAGTTTTTCTAATCGAACTCAACAACAGGAAGTTTTCTGCTTCGACTGACAAAAATAAATCTTCTTGCTTGTCCACCATGTGAATCACAAATAACTTAGACTTCTCTCCAGCACCTTTGCGTGACAAATCGACGCGTTGAAATTTCTCACATAGCAATAGAAACAATGCTTTCTATATTAGCATAGCACTTACAAAATAAGCAATTAACTCAATTTAAAATATGCGAAGAAGGGCTTTGCAGTGCTTAGCAACATAATTAGAACCAGGTGCATATCTTTATTGCTTTATTTCATTATGTAATAAAAAATATAACAGATGCCTTCTTGTGACGAATTAGTTAGGGCTTACCCTGGGTACCAGACTTCGCAAGGCGAACATTGCAAAACAACTTGTTTATAGATTATAGATAATAAAAGTGTGGGTTCATACAATTTTACTGCAACACTTAGTCAATCAGGCAGCCAATCAATTAATCAATCAATCACTTAACCAATCAATAAATCACTTAATTGATCACTTAATCAATAAATGCAGAACTTTATCAATCAATCAATCAATCAATCAATTAANTCCACCATGTGAATCACAAATAACTTTGCGTGACAGCACCTTTGCGTGACAAATCGACGCGTTGAAATTTCTCACATAGCAATAGGAACAATGCTTTCTACATTAGCATAGCACTTACAAAATAAGCAATTAACTCAATTTAAAATATGCGAAGAAGGGCTTTGCAGTGCTTAGCAACATAATTAGAACCAGGTGCATATCTTTATTGCTTTATTTCATTATGTAATAAAAAATATAACAGATGCCTTCTTGTGACGAATTAGTTAGGGCTTACCCTGGGTACCAGACTTCGCAAGGCGAACATTGCAAAACAACTTGTTTATAGAATAAAAGTGTGGGTTCATACAATTTTACTGCAACACTTAGTCAATCAGGCAGCCAATCAATTAATCAAGCAATCAAGAAATCAATCAATCAATCACTTAACCAATCAATAAATCGCTCAATCGATCACTTAATCAATAAATGCAGCACTTTATCAATCAATTAATCAATCAATCAATCAATCACTTAATAAATAATCAATCAATCACTTAATTAATCAATAATTTAATCAATCAAACAATTGATCAGTCAATCAATCAATCAACCAGTCAATTACAAAATCACTTGGAGTAAACATAAAGAGAAGATTAAAAGTGAAATTGTTAAATTTGCATCTCTGTTTGCAAAGCTTAGACATTTTGTACCTAAAGATTGTCTAACCACTCTACTTGATTCTTTAGTATTGTCTAAGATTAACTATGGTTTAGAAATATATGGCTCAGCAGCACATAAGTATCTGAAGGAATTGCAGATATTGCAAAACCGAATACTTAAAATCATGAACTTTAAAAACCATATGTTCTCCACTAACCTACTTCATAAAGACCTAAAGATCCTAAAAATAGCAGACCTATATGAAACAAACATCCTCAAATTAATGCATCGCGTCCACTATAATAAAGATCAACTGCATGATGTATTTCAAAATTATTTTATAACAAATCAAGGATTACACAAATATGCTACAAGGCAAGCGATAGATTATAGAATATATAAATCGCGTATAATCTGGCAGGATAAAACTTTTAGAAACAAGGGTGCACGATTATGGAATAATCTGCCCAAATCGATAAAAAACATAACAAAAATAAAATAGTTTACTACAAGATCTAAAGCGTTTAAAATAGCGAAATACCAACAATTATAAAAGCCTTACATCAGAATTATCATTGTATGAACAATTGATTCCTCATCCATGTACCTCTATTTCAACAATGCTGTAATATTTGATATATACTCATATTTCTTTTTCTTTTTTACAACATTTTAATTTAACGGCCAAAGCTAGACAAGCTATGCTTTACTTTGGTCGTATAGGATACAGATCTTTTATATATACCTGTAATAGCATTGAGCCCTGTATTCTATGAAAAAAGTTGAATTGAATTATCACTCCCTATCACTACAGGAGTCAACAGACAGTTTCAAAAACCAAATAACGCTTAAAGTGAATAATCTGAGCTATATGGCGCGTTTCTATAACTAGGCCAAAGAAAACCTGAACACTCCATTGTTTCTTTTGGCTTTGCTTTCTTTGGGCACGCATCGGATTATCAGATACTATAGATCATTTTAAAACCTATGAGATCTCATCTTTTAACTCGGGTTATTCACTTCAAGAACCAATGAAGGACTTTACCTTCGATATACAAAGTTTCAAGTCTTGTATTTCAAAATAGCAAACCAGCTTTTACTCACTATGGCAATGTCTCAAAATCGAGCTGAACGCTAAAGCTATCTTGGCAATCAAGATTCATTTTCAACCATTCAAGATGCACAATCATAATTTTCATCAAAAAATTCTGAGTTCTCCACCAGTAGCCTACCTTAAATGCTCCTCGACTTATATGCAAGCAATGCGAAGCTTTGCAAACAAAGTTTGAAACAGTTTGCTATGTATAGTGTTTATACAAAACAAAAGTTTAAACCAAACAAAAAGCTCATAGCTTCGCGTGATACCTTTTAATTATAAATGAAATTACGCAACATTTAATCAAATTTTTGTCAACTTGAATATCCGTATTCACAATCTGTTTGAAATTATCCTGGTCACTAGAAGCATAATCCCATAAAGAAAGTGGATGATGTTCATGCAAATGAACCAATTAGAATGTTAATCCGTTCATGCCGTGTGCAATCCACACTGAAGGCATTTTGGGGTTTGGTTTAGTTACATTTACGCCTTGACTAATCGGCCGTTGAACATGCTGGTTCCCATTGTGCGATAAAAAATAATCGCTTTCCTCATCGCCAATTTTAAAATGCGATGAAAGTCATCTTGCACTGGGAACGAACTTGACTGTAAAGCCTGATTCACGCTGGTTGTAAAAATCAGGCTGTACAGTCAAATGTCGTTCCCAGTGCAAGATGAGCCTTCGTCGCATTTGAAAACTGGCGATGAGGAAAGCGACGATAGTTCATCGCACAGTGGGAACCAGCCTTTATTTTGCAATCGCTAATCGTTTATTACTGCCATATCAATTAAAAACAACAAATGCTGTTTAAGCAAATCTGCCCTTGTGATAATCACAGGCCCAAGAGTTTCTCCTGGGATAAAAGGGTTGATATTAGGAAACATTGGATCATGGGCTTGAAGTGTGGATTGAATGATGAATTAGTATCAATTAAAAATAACTGTAGAAAATAGCTATTTATAGTCCCTTAAGTGTATGTTAGGAACCCCGGGGGGAGGGGGGAGGGCACATGACTTCAAAATGTACCAGGGTGTGCCTCTGAGATACTGAAATTTTCACCCTGTGTGGGAGCAATTTTTTTCAAATTGACTACCCTGTCTGGGAGCAAACTGGCAAAAAACACTAGCAAAATTGCAAATTCCTTGTCAAAATCCTGTACGAGAGCAATTATTTCAAAACTAAACACCCCTCTGGGAGCACTTTTGCGAAAAAGGATACCCTGTTTGGCAGCAAAATCGCTAAAAACGATACCCTGTCCAGCGGCACATACCCGCTACAAAATTATCGAAGTGCCCCCCCCCCCCGCGTTAGGAATAATTCGGATATGGGCTTGAATTGTGGAAGGAACGATGATTGAATACAAATACAATTGCAAAAATTTTGACGGAACATCCTTTGATCTAATTAGTACATCCATCCAATACTCTGACGATTGATGATGTATCAAAACCCGACTGATTGCATATCAAATTTACAAATATTTCCGATGATGTTTTCATAATATGTAGAGTCACCTGCTCAGTGCGTCTGATAAATTTTTAACGGAATCCAAACAACTTCATAGACGAGAAGACAAGTTGATGAAAATCAAATTTAATTTTGATTAGTGATTGTAAATCTTGTAAATACACCCTAAGGCAGTTTTGACGTTAAAAAGAAAGTCAAGCCAATTGACGTATGTCAAGGGTAACGTGGCTTTATCCAGGACTACAAGCGCCACCAGACCAAAAAAACTACAGGGAATTAAGATCTGAAATATATACCCAGCAATTTTTAAGCAGTTTTTGGTTTTGAATAAATACCACCCCGCGAAAACTGGGGTGGAAATGTCCACCCCATTCAACCCCTGGTGACGCCCTTTCTACAAGTAAGTTTTTTATAAAACATATTTGAAAAAAAGCAAAGACGAAGATCACGAAAAAATTATGAAAATTCGAGCTCTTCATTTAGTCTTGGAAGTAAACAAGCATAGTTTCACTTGTTTCTTGCAATTCATTGCTCGGTATTGCTTGAATAATTTCTAGACGGCGGTCAGTTAAAAAACGGAAAGTTGAGCAAGCTTAATACGGTAAAAAACATGTGCCTTGCAGACCAAGCAGAACTTATCGTAATTTGTAAAAACAAATACAGTTTAAGATGTAAGAAATCTCTAAAATCCACTTACCGTCTTGATCCTTCAAGCATTGTCCAAGAAGCTGTTGATGTGTGCGTGTCTTTTGCACTTGCACTTGCACTTGCGCGAGCAAATAAAGTCAGCTTCAAGTGGCCACATTGTTAAGCAAATATATACGCCAACAGCGCTATCCTCAAACAGTGTGATATCATCACATGCGAGCAAGCAAAGTTCTTAATTTTTCAAATTTTTTAAATCTTTAAAATTAATTGCGGAAAATTTTTGTTACACCTTTCTTTCAAATGAATGGCTTAAAAGGAACATGAACAAATTTACTGTAATTCTACCGTGAGCATATTGGATATCAATATCATTTTCAAAATTACGGCATAACTCGTTTTTTGATAGGGGTTAAGTACAGCTTCCAGGAGAATTAAAAGCATCGTAACTTCTAAATTAATGGAGTAAACCTATTAGAATCTTCCATAAAACCGTAGTTTATCAAATGACAGGCTAGACAGTATTCAATTAGAAGGCCTGAATGATCTTCTAATATTTGTTATTGTTCTGTTTTCCTGCGTAACATATTGATAGACAACAACGAAGAAGTGCCGAATATTGCACTCCTACCCGCCCTTTCAGTGTAAAACATATGTTATTGTGAAAGTATGGGACCCTTGCACAAAATTTTCAAAGTGTAATGCACGAAATTCTCAACGTAATGCACGAATATTGAAATGAATACCTTGCAAAGCATTTTGGAATCCTAATCACAAAAAATAGTGAAAGCTCGCCTTATTTTTCTGCGATCTATCGATTGCAAGCTGTTATGAACAAACAAGTTTAACCATGGGCTTTAGGAAACTCTGAATTAAAAATTAGATTTTCCGATGATACATCGAGTATTTTTCCTAACTTTAATTTCAATTGTGATACATCGAGCGAGAAGCGCGTGGCAGAGTGACGTGACGGAGATCCATTATGCCACTCAAACGGAAACTCCAGAGAAAGAAAAATTTCTCTCCTTCTCCCGTTCGTTTTGCCACACTTGAGTGGCATAATGGATCTCCGTCACGTCACTCTGCCACGCGCTTCTCCCTCGATGTATCACGATTGAAGTTAAAATTAGGAAAAATACTCGATTTATCATCGGAAAACCTAATTTTTAATTCAGAGTTTCCTAAAGCCCGTGGTTTAACTCGTTATTTTAGCGTTGTGTGGTCCAAAACACAGTGTTTCTATAAAAAATTCGGACAAGAAAATGTCGAACACTTTTTGAAAAATTGGAAGCAGCTTCCTTTTTGCAGTTTATTGATCAAATTTGGAGTACATTTGTAGCGCTACAGTACCTTTGGAATGGGTTGTATTTGCATAGAAATAACATATTTTTTAATCAAAGATCCGAACTGAATACTTCAAATAGAAGCATCGTAAGCAAAATGGTTAGCCAAAAAATCCTTGAGACTTTTGAAGGTTATTCGGACAAAAGAGTTTTGGACAAAATTTTGTCCGAGGCATTTACCGGTCGAAACTCTTGGATTTTAATGTAGACTGTGATCAATTTTTAGAAACACCGTGTTTGACAAGACTGATTTTGATTCATTCCGAATTTCCTACAGCCCGCCGTGACTTAATCAATAAATTCATTGCTGAACTCAGTCAAATTTGTTGTCTTCGCTGTCAACATCAGCTGTGAAAATAAAACTTACCATTTCTTCTTGCAGATTCACAAACAAATGGATAAAAGGCGTTGCAAATAACATCCGACCATTTTCCATTTCTCATACTAAGCATTACACAGTTCTCGATGTTGCATTTGGCATTGTAATTGTTTGGCTCATTCTTTGCCCATAGCGTAAATTTGATCTTGGATTTTGCAGAATTCCACACGAAACTTGCTTCTGTTTTTCTATCATTAAGACCGATCCATCCACCTTCGCCAGACAGCAGAAGGCTTCCAATGAATCTACAAACAAGAAATGAATTTGTAAGAGGCGTATATAACAAACAGGAGAGAAAGGTCAGAAAATGACAACTGCAGATCGAGACGGCATATTACCTGCCACCGGCTCCGATAAAGGGAATCGAAATAGTTAAAACTGGTCCGGGCCAAGTGGTACAAATAGTCTATTGCATTTGATACTCTTGGCACATGCCGTTTCATTGTGTAGCTAAAGAAACAAGGGGTGTGCAGGCGTTTTCTTTAGCCTATTTATAGCGGCCACTCAACATACCTACGTTGAGCCCCTTTAAGCACAGGGTATCAACTTGTAAAAGTCTGGTAAAAGCAATCTTTTTTATAAATAAATCTATCATCAACATTACAAGAACAGCTTACACTACTTTACAAATTAAAGGGGCCTTTGCAACCGGCATGCTTTGTGAATACATCCTTTGTGGTCTCTTTGTTGTCGCCATTTTCATGGTCTACGAAAATGGCCGCCAACAAAGGGGTGGCACGTGCAAGGTATGCTGGTTGCAATTGCAAAGGCCCCTGTAAGCAATCTTTCCTTTGCATGAGCCATTTGTGTCATCACTGATCTAGCCATACGTCTGATGTTAGACAAGTTTCAATTGTAATTTTTCTTTCTTGTAGTTCTTTGCGTAATGGCCATGAGGTAGACCAAGTATTTTGCTCCTCGTGGAATCGTTTTTGTAGTATTGCGGAAAGGTTTTGTAAGTAGGGTAATATGTAACGTGTTTGTTTTTATTCAATATGTAGCGTGTAAGTTTATTCAATGTGTAAAAAATAAGAAATCTTCACAGCGTTCATCATTGAAACCCAAAGGCAGTGCCAAGCTAAATGACAATGGTAAGGTTGGAAAATCCCACATTTTCAAAATATGTTTCATTTCTATTACAGCCTGAAAATTGGTGAAAGTTTTGAGACTTTTTGCAGCAACATATACTGGCAACTCCAAAACTTTTCTAATCACAAGGTATTGCAAAATTGCGAAGACTTTGACTTGATTACATGATTTCAGGTTTTGCAAAACAAGGACTCTTCACATACGATTGTGTTCGCTCGTGTTACTTACTTGTTCTCCTCATAATTACTAGCAGTTGTACTTACTTGTTCTCCTCATAATTACTAGCAGTTGCTAGCTGACCGTTGATTGCCTGACATGTATCACTTGCTGCTGCCCAAGTCTTTGGCTCCCCAAAATATCGATAGCATCTGCTACCATCAGGACTATTCAAATAATGCCAGTTGGTGGGACAAAATTCTGCAAGGGTATCAAAATAAGGAAGTGAGCAAGGATAATTAAAGGCAGTCTGTCCCCTATTGTTCTCAGATTTTTTCACTGGGGTGAGATTGAAACATCACTGAGTCTCTATGGCCTTCCTTTTTTGGATAAAACAAATAAGCGGACACTTACGGAATATACAATAGGGATCTTTATTTATTTTATTTTCATTTATCAAAGGGACAGCCTGCCTTTAACCTAAGCAAAACATGGGCAGATTTTGTAATAGTAGAATCCGTTGATTTTGATTGATACGCCAGCACAAAGCGATTAGCGATTACAAATAAAGGAATTCCTACGCCTGATTAGTCGATCTACGAATGTAAACAAAGAATACTGCAAAAGGCAAAAGATAGCTTGAAAGCTACTCTTGTTTCCGGAAGAGATGGGGCATCTGGAAAAAACGGGGAGGGTGGACAATTTCCTGTCATCAGGCAAAACGCACAAATAGCTTTGACTGTAAAGAATATAAAAAAGATTACAAAAAATACAGTTCGAGTCATATTTCAGGAAAAATGACGTCCCTTTTTTAACATTTCAAAAAGCTAGAAACTGTCTGGTTCATGGTTCATATTTGTAACGGGTAATTTGCCGGCCGAGTGATTCCCCTGAAAGAGATGGAAGTATTAAATTGCGAGCAAAACGAGTGCTTTTACTGTTTATTCGATAGCATTGAATGAAGAATTTCGAAAATAGAATAGAATCAATCGACCTTTCGTTTTCGTTTCATCAGAAATAACCTTAACAATAATTTGGGGCCTACAGAAAAACTCAAATTACAAATAAGTAACATGGGAACAAAAACCTAACAAATGGACCTACTTAATACAACCTGTTTTAATACAACCTACCAGACTGTAGGTTGGTCCCTTTGTCAAGTTTGCAATATATGATCTTATCGGAAGTGCACTGCAAAAATTATGTATTCACGAGAGAAAATTGATAACAGATGATGTTATCGTAAAGTTCAAAATCAATCCGCACAAAGTCACTTTTATCAAGAAATAATTTTCTTCAATGTTATTAAATTGTGCTTTATAGCCCATGGTAAATCATATCTGAATGAAATTCACAACAGCACAAATTTATAGCCCATCATTCAAGCTGGGTTACCTTTGGCTGGGTACTTTCACATCCCTCTACTAGTGTCCATGTATTCATTATGCAATCAATAAACCGTTACATACCTACACAAGATGATCTGCATTTCGCAGTAACATCTCTGGACTCTTTTTGATTTGGTTTGCAAACTGAAAAATAATTGATAGCTTCAAGATGGTGGAATAGTCAGGCAAAAAAAAAAAGGCAAAATATAGGACAAAACGGCAAGAGATGGCAAAAAACATTATACAGCAAAAATAGACAGTTGGGGGGCATTTTTCAAGATGCATTGCGAATTGACAGATAGTTATATTGAAAGTAACCTGCGGTGCTTAGGGGCCTTAGGTCTTGCTCGCCGCGCCGGCTATTTTTCTAAGAAAAGCAGCAAGAACATATCGTGACCACATTATGATGATTAGGGTAAATGTTAACAAAAAGGTACCTGCCATAAAAAATATTTAAAAAATCGATATCCGTTTTGGGCGTTGACGTTCACGATGTTGTTTCCTAATTTTCTTCAGGTTAGTTTAATCGGTCCCACCTTAGCTATAATGCTTTTCTGCAAGCATCGATCAAGCGAGCAGTAAGACATTTGAAGTAGCTTTTAAAAATCTAGGTTAGCCTTTGTGCAATCAGCAGCCGTTTGAATTACTCAAAACATGTTTGTAGTCTGTTATCTACTTGTTTTCAAAGAGGCAAAGCTTTTTTGGGTCCTCTCTGTACGGTAGGTGTCATGATCTTTTAGTCATTAAAAAGACTTGACATAAATCTAACAAAACGACTCACCAGCAACATTTAGCCAAAAGAAAGTTTGCTCTACTATATTAGACTTTTTGCTTCTGACTGAGACTTCGTAGAATGCTGCATCTGTCTTTTTTGCATAGCTAAAGTATAGCCTATGAACACAAGATGAGGATAAATGAAAAGCGACATGAAAAGAGAAAAAGTTGAAAATAGAAGGAATTTACTCAAGATATGAAGATTTCATTGTGTATTTGAACTTAGAAATTGCTCATTTGTTACCCTCACATTGGCGTGTCTTGAAATGGTCATCATTGACTCTACAAGTTGAAATTTATATACTACCGGGTGACTAAAAAAAATGTTCCCCTGTTTGAGAACTCATTGCAGCAAAAATAGTTGCCCCAGAATCATAGGGATTGATTTTTCTAATAACTGAAAGATTGAAGTAATGTTTATAATTTTTTGGTAATTTTCAAAGCAGTCGTCCCTTGGTAAATTCGAAAGATTTAAAAGGTCCGTTTTACAGAACAGCCAGAAAATTGCCTAAAATGCACGATCAAATCTTCCAGGTCTTTTGAAATCCATTCGAAATCCTTTTGAGAATCAGCATAACAAATAAAATGATAAACTGAAACTGAGATGGAAACTAAAATCAATATCTTACTTAGAACTCTGAAAGGAGTATTGAAAATAGTAAAACTGACAAGTTGCGTTTCTTTTATTTCGAAATGCCTTTGATCGCACGTTTTAGACCATTTTCTGGATGTTCTTCAAAACTAATATTTTGAATCTTTCGATTTTACCAAGGGATTACTAATTTGAAAATTACCATAAAAATACGAAAAATACTTCAATCTTGTAGCTATTAGAAAAATTAGTTTTGATGACTATAGCGCAAGTAAATTGGCTGCAATGATTTTTCGAACAGGGGGACATTTTTTTGAGTCAGCCAGTAGAATAGCCTTTGTTTCATATTCCAAAAACATCAATTCGATACTTAAGACTTTGAAAGTGATGGCTTTTAATCATTTGTTAACATGTGTGGTTTTTAATAGAGAAATTCTGAAAAGAAAACTTTCGTTGCATCGAATTATTTTGATTCTCATCCAACACTCTTCATTTTCTTGCAAATATTTCCAACACATATAATTCACTCTTCGAACTAAAGACTGGAATGGATCAAAGTTTTCGTTCGCGAGACAGCATAGCCTCCAAATCTTTGGCATCTTTAAAAAAACATTACACGGAAGGTTAATGCATCTTCTGTTTGATTTAATGGCTTGAAAGGAACTTCAAGTACTTTGCTATAATCCTATATGTAGCAGTTCTGATATCTTGATTATTTTCAGAATTACATCGTCTTCTTTGCTTGGGCCAGTTTTGAGAATGTGATGTCATCAAATTGCTAAATCGTAAACTAGAAAAGCTACAGATTTCTGCTTACTGCCATATTATAGACCTTCATAAACTATGGTTTTCTTGAAGATTGTACCGTTTTTCATATTTTTATTTACGATCTATGATTATTTTAACTTTTTTCAAAACTTTTCACGAGTAATTCTGATAATTCTGTAATTCTGAAAATTATCCAGATGTTAGGAGAACTACATGTAGGATTATGGAAACGTATCTGAAGTTCCTTTCAAGCCATAAAATAAAACGAAATGCATTAACCATCCGTGCAATGTTTTTTTAAAGATTTGGAGGCTATGCTTCGTGAGACTACTACTGCCACAAAAATAAGGTGACTGGTATTTTGTCCTTGATTTTGCGGATCGATTTTGTAACGACATTCCATTCTTCTCTTCCAATGAACGATAAAATAAACCCATGGTTCCAGTTTAAACGGAAGCGTTCCGGATTTGTCAAGGCCTATGGGTCGATATTTATAATTTTAATAAAATGATTCAAGTCAAATGAGGAATGAAATATAATTTGAACTGAGATTCAATTCAACATGTTGATTGTCGTCATCCTTGTTCGAAAATAAGCCAACATACCAGTACACTGAGTACGCACGATTCGTAGAAAAATTGAATTGTGAAAATTTTCAAACAATGTAAGTATATTCTAAGTGATTAGGCAATAACATGACAAATGATAGATAGCTTACCAGTGTCTTTTGTTTGGTATGACGATGGTATCTTTCTTCCATACTATCTCAACGTCATTCGTCACTTGTGTGATCTCAATAAAATGCGCTTTTGCAGTGAAGTTCACGCATTCTCCGAGGCCAACATTTAAGGGAGCTACCTCATAACTGAAATCTGCATCTGTTGAGAAAAATGCTTAGTTGTTAAACATTGTTGTTCACAAAAAGAGAAAACGTTAGGCTTGGTTCACAATACAGTTAGACTTGCTCCAAGTCTATTCCGTGGTCTATCAGCGCTAAAAAAGAATATATTGAAATCTGCGGGGGCGTATGCCACGATGACACTGTGAGAGAGAAGTGAAAGGACGCTTATCCCTCGCAGTGTCCTCGTGGCATACGCCCCCGCAGAAGTCAATATAATATTTTAGGGCCTTTTAGCGCTGATAGAACACGGAATAGACTTGGAGCAAGTCTACAATATAGTAAAAGCGCGTTAGAAATGGGATAACACAATTGTTAAACTCGTTTGAACGCATTTTTAGTGAATCTTCGCTTCAAAGATCGAATCAAAACTTTTTTGATTCCATCCAACTGATATCAAAAGCGCCGACAAAATCTCGCCTTTTCCCAAGGGTGTCAGGACACCGATTAATTAATAAATAAATATTTACTTACCTTGTTTTGTTTGTTGTTGTCTTCTTTGTTTTGTCTCTCCCTCCTGCCTTGTGAGCTAATTTAATTTAGGCGGTTGATGAGCTCACAAGGCAGGAGGGAGAGACAAAACAAAGAAGACAACAGCAAACAAAACAAGGTAAGTAAATATTTATTTATTAATTATTTAATCGGTGTCCTGACACCCTTGCTTTTCCATCGCACTTTGAACGCATCTCTAACGGTAGACTTATTTTTTTATATGGAACTTTTTATAAGAAACTCAACTCTCAGATCGCTAAAAAATTAAGAAACTACGGTACTTGAAAAAATTGTTTATTTTAGTCAAGGAAATCCTTAGCATATTATGAATTCATTTTCACTTGTTTTCTGTATCATATTACACGTAAGGTATTTGAGTGATGTCTAAACATTGGAAAGGCTTCCAAAACATGGTTTGAAGTGTTCAGGAGGAGGGCACAGGAAGTAAACACGAAAATTGTTATGGAACTCGTAAGAAACTCTGAGTACTCAAAATCTAATTATTTTGAGAAACTTTCAATTCTGGCTCCAATTCTTAGTTTCTTATAAAAAATACGTGTAATACTGTAACCAAATGAAGAAACAAGATTTTAAAGAGAATCTAAGCATAGAAGCCGTTGATAAAAATAGCCGAGTAAAAACAATAGACCTTGACACACGCCAAACCATATTTGGGCAACTGATTCACGTCAACAGGAAATAATGATATCTGATAGGCTGGAATTTGAACACAAGTGGCTTGAGCCACTTTTATATGCTTACATTCCCTTTAAGCAGATCAGAAAACTCATTTAACCTTGAAATGCATAAATCCTCTGTAAACGTCAACTTTCAAACCTTCAAAGATCTATTATCATAAAATCGCAATAAATTCATTCCATCCAAATGTTAATATTTTAATTCAAATAATTGCTTAAATTTTTGCTGGCATATATGATCAACGAAAAGGATTTATAGTTAGAAATCAAATATTGATTAGTAGCTAAGCTCGAGAAAAGAATTATGTTTGGTATTATACGATTTTTTCGTTGTTGCCAAACACCGTGAAAATAAACTGTTTTTGGACTTATCATAGACTTACTACATGGTCGTAGTTTCGTTCTTTGCCTGAACTGATATACCGTCACACTCGTTGTATATTCGTCGCAGTTCACGTACGCTCAAATCAAGGCTGACGATCAGACATGCAAAGGATACTGAAAGTATCTTAAAATTCTCATTATTGGAGTGCTTAAAGTTTCTTAAGAGTTCCTTAGAAGGTTCCTCGAATCATCGTCGTTAATCGGCGGGGGGCCTCATGTGCCTTCAAGCAATACCAACATGTAATATAGTACAAGCAACAAGAGCAAAGATGCTCTTTGTGCCCTGGACAAACAAACAAAGTTTCTTACATACTTTCTTTCCACTGTACTCCAGTTAGTGATATGAGATTTTGGTTTCTCAAAAAGATTTTCTTATACCAGAAAACCAGATAAAAACATATGCAGCCTCGTTCGGAAATTCAAAACGCTAAAAAAACTGGGGTTTTCTGGAATCAAATGCTTTTGACATGACGATGCATTGGTTATGGGGTTATGTTTTCGAGATGATGCCCTGGTCTTTGATCTCTCCCTTTCGGATTCCCAGGAGCACAGATATACTTTGTTCCCAGTTCCCAATAGAATTCACTCCAATGCATTCAAGAGCTGCCACCAATGAAATTGAGAATATGAACTGAATACGAGGTCACACGACACGATCTACCATAAAGTTTATAAATTTAACACCAATTTGGCAAACAAGATATTATTTTAGCAAATGAACAAATTGAAATTAAATCTGCTCAGATCTTGTGGAATTAACATCAAAGGAAAGTTAAGTGTGTTATTTGCCCTCTGTGGGCTAGTGATCAGAAAATTTATCCGTTACTTGTAGGCGTTTTAAACAGCACTTTTTGAAAGAAATCAATTAATAAGAAGAACAGTGCATGACTGTTTCTTAATTTTCACTGGCCATTCTCTGATGTACATGTAACTTTTTTACAAGTAACTAAGAATTTGACCCAGTTTCTTAAGATTGTCAATAGCTCTACCAGAGTTCAATTTCCATGTGTCCTCTTCAGCATTATTGGTGTAGATTTCACGTGTTCTTCATATTCTGTAATTTTTTAGCATCATATATATTAGTTTATTACATAGCTTTAGCTGAGAATATCCGTGAAATTGAATTGAAATTGATTTTCGTCATTTAAATATCGACGGTTTCTTCAGGTCTTCTTAGAAGTTTGAAGTTGAAGAAGGTATTTGAGTGAGGTCTAGGCAGTGGCATGGATTCACAAAAGTATGTTGTGAAATGTTTATGAGGGCACAAAGGTACAGGATATAAACATCGGGTCAAATTATAGTTTCTTTTAAAAACATGTGTATTCACACAGTTCACACGATGTCGAATTTGATGCACTTAAAATTGTTACTGTATAGATATAAACCAAAATGCCTGCTGCATATCCAACGATTGTAATTTCATTTTTGAGTCGAGAAAAGCAAAGAGAATGTGGGGACTTACTCAACTGAAGCTTGTTAATAAAAGAGCATAGTTAGTATCAGGCTAGGAGTAGGCAGGGTAAACGAAACTGTATTAACGAGAATACAACAACTAAATGGTCTGTGAGGAAAAGGCTAATGGTAATATATTTGTTATCAAACTAAAAAGTTGCGTGCTTGACAGAAACTTTTCTAAAATTTCGCAAGGAGACACCACCAAAGTCAAAGAAATGAAACGAAAGGAAATCTGTCACAGAAAAAAGTATGACCAAAACCGGATATCTGAATTCAAATTTCTAAAATTTTAGTTATGGGATAACATCTCGAAATTAGTCATTCTTACGGTACAGCCTTAAAAATATCCGCGGGGGCAAGACTACAAACAAGCGGTTCTTGCGATTAGAGACAGTTCAAAGCAATGCTTCACATCTGCAATGTCAAACGAGAATGGTGTAAAGTTAAAGACATCCTTCGATGTTCCGGTTTCTTGTTACCTTGTAGGTTATCCAAAATAATTACTTTATTTTCTAATAAAAGTGCGTTGTTAGCTTAAACTTATTGGAGAATTTTAACCAGTAATACTTGGGTCGTAATAAGGGTAGTTGAGTTTCCCAGAATACCTAGTCGGGTGACCTATTCTCCTATTCTTAGCTACTGTATTCGAAAACAACCGGCCTAAACAATTTGATAACAATACCTACCGATAATCTTTGTTTGAGCAATCAAAACCACGGAGAAAATCAATCTGACTCTGTAACAATACATGAATGATCGTATATTATCTTTTCTACACCATGTAAACTGCAATTGATTTGACTTTTTCAAACCGCCGAATCTTTAATGCGCAATTTTCATCCAACCTCTAACCTTCGGGATTTACGTTTAAAAGAACATGTTGTTGAACTTACAAGTTTTGCTTCCAATATCGTATTACAGATTTCCCCCCAAAATTGTTTCCTCCGAATTCCTTACAACGAACCATCACATCGACAAGGAGCCACTCTACTTGAAGAAGATTGAACAATTTTGGTTTTTGCAAAAAAGGACAAACTTTCTCGTTATAAAAGCATCGAGATGAAGTTTACGCTACGATATTTGACCCCCGTCTTGTGAGAAATCTGAAACCCTGTGACCTCTTGCTAATCACGTGTTTACTTGAGAGAAACAATAGTGAATGGATTTCCAAGTAAATAAAACACGGAACTGTTTACACTCTGAGTCGCAATGACTAACAAATCGACATACAGCAGTAAACAGTAAACGACTAGGCCCGCTCGGCGCGGCTTCGCCGCGCCTCCGCGTTCCTTTTAGCTTCGCTGTAGTTGTCTAAGTAGCAGTACTTAGGTGGAAATTCATATCTGCACATAGTGTCTCAGTTGCCGTAATGGCCTTAATTGCCGCAGTGGCCTTATAGTTGCCTTGAAAGTCTCGGGTGCCTTTTGGTAAGTTGTTTTAGTTGAGTTGATGTGGTTGCCTTTCTTCCTTTAATGGACTTAGTTGCTATAATAGACTTCGTGGGCTTTCTTTCCTTAGTGGCGTTAGTGGCCTTAGTTTCCTTAGTACCCCGTAGTTGCCCTAGCTAGCTACCCTCGTTGCTGTGGTTGCCTTAGTTTGTTAAGTTGCCCCGGTGGCCTTGCTCTGGTTTCCGGGTTCTGGTTGTCTTTTTAGCAGCAGTGTAAGGGTTGAATCTCCCTCTGGGAGAGCGTTAGCAATAACCAATATGGAAATGAGCGCTCATATCACCAG
>REGM01000055.1:777021-801931 GCA_004194415.1 Aurelia aurita | reverse complement strand
CCCTTGATAGCACCATCAAGTGTCGTTAAGTGCATTTAGTCGCCCAAACGATCGGCTGTCACTCAAAAACAATCAACTGCCGAAATAGGCTGCCAAGGAATTTCCCCCGCTCATACCCCAGCAGCAGGAGGTGACCCAAATATATCGAATGGCCGTTGCACGCCTCCATTTTGCCGTCGATTTTTCGAGACGAAGAGCGAGCTTCAGGGGAGACGGGGAGCTGAGAACTCAGTGCGGCAAACAGACAAATTCAGGCTTTGATCTCACCGTCTCAGCCTTTAGTTATATAGATGAGGAAATCAGTAGCGTGCGTGGGCGTGCGTGCAGCCTCAACACTTTGGCTGAGGAGTGTTGAGGCTGCACGCAGGCTAGAAATCAGTTGCTCCTGCGTCTCTTTTTCATGTTGAACATATTCGAAGGGGTGGCTCATGGATCGATAAAAATTATAGCCTGCGTGCAGCCTCAACGCTCCTCACCCAAAGAGTAGAGGCTGCACGTAGAGTCTACTCTTTGGGTGAGGAGCGTTGAGGCTGCACGCAGGCTATAAAAATTAATGATGATAGAATAAAATATAGCAAAAGGGAGGGGAGGGAAAAGGGAAGGGGAAAGAAAGGCAAGGCAGAGGGGTTACAGTATACTAGCAAATTTGATCAAGGATTTGCGCCTGTTTTGAATTTTTTTGGATTTTCAGATGAAACTCCAACCTTTTTAAAGATACTCAGCCAATTTTTACGAACTAAATTTTCGCACATAACTTTATATTTTGCATAACAACCATTCATTTGTAACGATCAGATGAATAGTTGGAAAACTAAAAGCCTAATATGGATAATATATAAGTTTCTTATTTAAGTTTTGATGCAGTTTTCTGTCATTCTAAAGCTGAAAATAAGTAGAGTAATGAAGGCAATAAGCACAACTGAGAGGAAGACACTTTGACTAGTAGAACACATGTTTGGAAGGCCTTATAGTGTTGTGCCAAAATCAGCTGTGATTTCGCCTCCAGTCTCACATATTGCTTAGTTTAAGTTCAATTTTTTACCAAGCTAAATCTGAAAAGTGAATGAAATGGTATCGTAATTTCTGGTTGTTTTCTTAAGACTTTTCAAAAAGAGCTTCCTAGAAAAATTACTTACAACTCAAGAATGGTATTACTGGTTTTAGTGAATTAAATTTCCACAGTTAAATTATCCTCTTTGCCACAAAGTGATTGGCAGTTAATTGATCCTTAATTCAAGACCTTACATTATGGCAACTGCTGATAGTGATAAGAGGGACAGATGACTAAATGGGTCACTTGACGATCTGTCTCTAAAACTGAGACGAAGTGTCCTTTGTGGTAAACTTGGGGAGTATGCCAATATACCAAAACCTTGAAATAAATTAGGGTTAGGGTAGGGGTTGACATTGAAATAAATTAGGGTTAGGGTTAGTTTTAGGGTTGGGGATAGATACAGGGTTAGGGTTAGGTTTAGCGTTCGGTTTAAGGTCAGGGTTAGGGATTTCAAGATTTGATATATTGGCGTATTACCCAAACTTGCAGCTTTTTCAATGAATAAGATCTTCTTGGCTAATGATAGAAAATGATTTTCTTCAACCAAGGCAAAATGACAGTGAAATCTACGAATTTGTCAAGCATAGGAATCAAATTTTTTAAAAACATTGCATGAATGGTTGATGCATCTTTCATTTGATTTAATGACTTGAAAGGAACTCCAGATACCTCGTTATAAGTCTTCATTGCCAATCTTTGATATTTTGGTTATTTTCAGAATTATTGCTTTTTCTTTTTATTGAAAGAATTCATGAAAAACTTTGAAAACAATTAAGATTGTTGTACATCCGAAATCAATAGAGGAAAATGGTACTATCCATAAGAAAACCATACTTTATGAAGGTCTATAATATGGTTGTAAGCAGAAATTCATAGCTTTTCTGGCTCATGACTTAGCAATTTGATGACATCACAACCGGAAAACTGTTTGACACACAGAAGACGCAATAATTCTGAAAATACAGTAATCAAGATATCAAAGATTGCCAATGAAGACTTATAGCAAAGTACCCGAAGTTCCTTTCAAGCCATTAAATCAAATGAAAGATGCATTAACCAATCGTGCAATTTTTTTTAAAGACTTGATGCCTTGTTTTGTTTTAAAGAGCCTGCCCGATATCAGGTAGGCCTAGCTCAGTTCCCCCACTTTGATTTTGTGTTGGATGCATTTGAGTGAACTTTGTCAAAAAATGTTCGTCACATTGCATAGCATAATTCTTATATCTCAGTTTCTTTAGCTCCATTTCTGTATATGATAAAACAAATTGAAACAATTCAAAATCGATAGATCAAACACTGATTGAAAAGAGACGAAAGAAAAGGAGGGCCTACCTAGCTTTTTTGGTGGTGGAGTGTTGAGGCTGGGCTGCACGCAGGCTAGGCCTACCTGGAAATTGGTCTGCTTCCTTTTTGGATTCTGTCTTTTTGGCGTCTCGTCCGGCCAGTTTCATCTATGGTTTCATCAACAAGTTTCTTTTCAACAAAAGTGCATGTTGACATATCTGATGATCTTGAAAGCAATCTGATCACATACAACAAGCTTCATCTCATCTTGTCGCTTTGATTAACTTTTTCACATTTTTGGGTTTTCCCGCCAAAACTACAACTTTTAGGAGTATTGAAGTGAATGCTTCTTCGGGCAAGTCCATTGATAAAGCAAATGAAATAGCAACGACAACAACAACAACAACAACAACAAAAGTTCCCGTTAGTTTCTGTTCCTCTTTCGTCTTCGACTCTTCGAAGAAGGCAAGATAAGAAAGAGGCAAATCGATCTATCAAAATAACCACACGTTTGAAAGGGTAAGCAGCTTGTCCTGAAAGCAACTTATTTTCTTTACATATTCATAAATCTTTATTATGCAGTGCAGTAAGCACAGATTCGCAAAGAGCAAAATATCGGCAGATATCGGCGCGGTTGTCGTTTGTTTTGTTCATATCATAGGCTAGATAAATGGTTTTTTCATCTGTTATTATTTTCGCTTTTTGAATGTCATAGGATTAGGGTCAGGGTTAGATTATGTTTACCAAAGAGGGAATTAAAGTGAATGGCCTGAGCTACATGGTGCAGTCTATGATTAAGACAAAAGAAAAGGAAATCCAAACACGCCATTGTTTCTTTTGGCTTTGCTTTCTTTGGGCTGGGCACGCGTCGGATTATCAAATACAATAATAGGCTATTTAAAATGAGATCTCATGTTTTAACTCAGGTCATTTATATTAAGGCGAGCCATACTGGAAGGTTCGTTTTTTGCACCCAGGACGGTTGGAAGATTTTGCGCCAAGTCTGAAATGCTGGTCAGTAGAGCAAAGTTAGAGTCTAGCCGCTAGCTGTTCACAGGCTAAAAAACAATAGAATAAGAGAAATTTCCTGAAAACTGCGCCAACATACGCCACATTCTCCAACTGTCGCATGTGGAAGATCTTTGGGGTTTAGATGTTTTTTGGTATGAACTTTAGGGCCAGTCTGCAGAGTATGGCAGTTCTCGACAAGATCTCGCGCATGCAGACCAACAAAGCATTGGCGTGTCGGTGTGCAGGGCCTCTGGTTTCTTTGTTTTAAAAGTAGAGAACAAAAGATCTCGTTCAAAATCGGTGTGCACACAAAAATTTAGTAAAAAAAACTTGTGCGTGCAGACTGGCTTTAGGGTACACGCAAGTTCTTCTGTGTTGTCACAATCTTTGACAATGCATTAGCAACTTGGACATGATAGAGATTTTGGAATTGACTGACTTGAAATCTGCTACATAGTTATTTTATTTTCCATAGGATGATTTGACGCAGTGCTTATGTGACAAATGTAATAATAATGGATCCCAAGAAGCCTTTGTTGAAAGACAAAGCTGAGTCATCATCCAAAGCGTTATCAAAGAAATCAAAGTATTCTTCCATAGATGAGTCTTTTGAAGACCTATCAGATGCAATTAAACCAAAGTGAGGAGAACATATCAGATCCTTCTACCTTCTCATCTAGGTCACATTTTTTGGCTAGTTTGCACTTTAGCGGACACACTTTTAACATTTCCCCTTTCTTGAATTTTGTACTGATCAATGTTTGGATGGAAAATGCATCAGTACTTAGATTGAAGTATACTTACCGAAGCAGCGGGGGTTCGGGGGCAGCAGCCCCCGACAATGTTCAACCAAAAGAATATATTGATCACTCGTTCCTGCTGCAGATTTAGGCCAAGGTCATTTTGACATTCTCCCGTAAGTGTGAATCAGTTGAATCACGTTCAAATTTTTTATTATCCAATCAGATGATTAGACTTTCTATCACTGTTTAGAGAGCCAATCAGCAGTCAGTTCTTACAATATAATTCAATTCAACCTCTATTTTTCCTTGGAAGCTGTGTCCGCCAAGTGCATTTGACCCCATTTTTTATTGAGGGGGACAATGAGGGTTTCCGAAATTTGATAATCCAACATAATTTTCAGCAAAATCTGCTAAACACAATATGGAATCTGAAATCCATTGATATTTTTAACAATACAAAGTTTGATCTCAAATCCAATGCAATGACGAGATCTAAAGTCCTAAATTTGAATGAAAATATTGCCTTAATCCGGCAATCTGAAAAGCTCAATGCCTCTTGTTGTGTAAGGAAGCCTGTCAAGCACCAATGAAGGCAAAAAATTGGATTTTGCTATGTGCAAGATTATACCTTATATTATACCAGAGTGACCCAAAAAAGTGAACCCAGAAAATCTGCTACACAAAATAAAGTAATCAACCAAAATCAGTGATTGAAATGGTGTTTGGTAACTCTATAACCTATTTCTTTGAATTGAATGGCTTGAAAGAAACTTTACCTACATTGCTATAATTCTACCGATGGACTTTTCTAAAATCTTGAATATTTTTGAAATTACAGTGTATTTTATATTTCAGCTCTTTTGAGAATGTGACGTCATCAAATTTCTGAATCATAAACCAGAAGAGTGATGGACTTGTGCTTGATACCATATGATAGACATTTATAAACTATGGTTTTCTTGAAAATTAGTCCATGTTTCCTCAAAATGTTTAGAAATTACTGTGTTTTTAAGTTTTTTCCAATTTTTTTCTTGAATTCTCAAAAAAGAAGAACACCCCTCCAATTCTGAAAATATTGAATATTTTTGAAAAGTCCAGCAGTAGAATTATAGCAAAGTAGCTAAAGTTTCTTTCAAGCCATTCAAGTCAAATAAATAGCTCATAGAATTTTACACCGACCTTGTTAAAGATTTGGAACCTACTATGCTATATTGCCACTATTTTGCTATTTTTATCGAGCTCGCAAACTGGTGAAAATAAGGATTTAGTGAATACAGGCAGTTCTAAAACCCATCAAAATTCATCAAAAACAAGGGGATTGATTTCAGAACTGCCTGTTTTCACAAAATCCTTATTTTCACCAATTTGCCATGTCGATAAAGATTGCAAAAATAGTAGGGATGTAGCTAACCATTTAGCTATCAAACAAAATTTTAATCACTGCTTTCTGTTCATTACACTCTTATACGTAAAATGTTTTCTCGGCTCACTTTCTTTGCGTCATCTGGTATTCAGGTCTGGTTATAGTCTAGTTTGCACCCTTCATTCTTTGCTGTCCCCTGCAACACTAAACTATGGTCACTGTAAACATGGTTCAGCAATGATAATTGTTCAGGGGGACTGCATGCAGGCTAAGGGGAACTGTTCAAAGAGCTGTTTACTGCTTAAAAACCATTATCACACAACTCCTGCAATTTTCCTAAACATTTGACCATGCTGTATATGATATATTTTATCAATTCAAAGTATTTTATCGTTTAGTGGGGAAGAGGTGCCTGAAAAGAAGGCTGCTGCAAACACAGATGCTAACGTGGTCATCAAAAATGGCAAGCCAAGCAAAGATGCTAAAAGTCATGGGGGAAATGATGAAGCAGAGACAGCTGATGAAATTAACCAAGATGAAAAGCATTGGCAAGGAGAGCAGGACAAGGAAAATTTGAATGATGAAGAACCTGCTAAGAGTTTTGCAATGACTGTCAGAATTCCTGGCAAGCAGGGAACAAGCATAACACCAGTTGCAACTCCAGGAAGCCAGACACCATGTTTACCAGTGAGTTAAAATCATAAATCAGAATCATATTTGAATCCTAAAGCATATTTTTCATCTGACACTGGCCACCACAAAATCATTAAATCCGAAAGACCGAAAATGAAGATTCATCTCATAGTTCATGGCAATAGATTGATGTCTTCCGTCGTAGTTTATTGTTACCATTGGAGTCAATCTGCAGCTCTGGATCCTTTGAAAAATAAAATGTTATACTGAACCTGTTCTTGGAGTTACTCGAATTGAAAATCAGGAATTGATAAGTTAAGCCTGGTTTCCATTTAGTCATTGATGATTTTTCACGATCTTTGGCAATCTTGGCTATCATTGAGGTTCTTTCGATCTTTGGGTCGCTCTTCAAAGGTTACATCATAGCTCTGGGAGCAACCTTCCCTGAAACATCACAAAATCTGTTCAAAAATGTTTATCTTTAGTGCAACTTGAATGATTATTTTCTTCAGATATCGTCTTCAAAATACTATTACAAAGAGTGCAGCACAGTCAGAAAGATTGACAATGAAAGGTTTGTATTCAAACTAAAAGAACATATCTCCTTTGGTGAATTCATTCTGCTTTTTATCTAAAGATCTTTTTTTATAAACATTATTTTATCACTTAATAGTTCTTTGTTGATATTAATTGGAGGACCCTTTTGAATTTTTGTAGCATTGTGGCTCATCACATTACTTGATCACTCAATAGTGCTTTGTTGATATTAATTGGTGGACTCCCTTGAATGTTTGTAGCATTGTGGCTCATCAAATTACTTGATCACTCAATAGTACTTTGTTGATATTAATTGGAGGACCCCCTTGAATGTTTGTTAAGCATTGTGGCTCATCAACTGCACCACTTGTGTCTTATTCTTGGATTGTTCCCTCTTCAGACAAGTTTTGAACTTACGTTATCTCAGTTTCCTATTTCTTGCTGTAGGCATAAAAGACCTTTCATTTTAGTATGTTAACAAGTACTTAGTGCTTCTTACTTTTTCAGAAAATTTCAGAAATTCCAGATTTCAAAATTTCAGGAAAAATCCAAAACGTTTTTCAGAAAATTTCAATTTTTTAAACGGTTGATCTACGTTTCCGATCTCATATAAAAAGTATAGATTCGTAGGTTGTTATAAGACATTTCATACTTTGATCAGCGTCCAATGAAAATATTCAGTTGGTACACTTAAGACTCCGATCCGGCCTACAAGTCTATCCTCAAATTTTGCAGTACCCTTTCTTTGCTTCTCTGAAGAACATCTTTCATATGATTACAGTTGCGGTTGCGGGAAAGTCATTGGGGAACACAGCGACATTCTCTCAGAAGATGTAGAAGATGGTAACTGGAGCTCAACAGATCATACCAAGAAAGTTCCATCTTTTCCACGAAGAATTCTGTTTAATCTTAATGAGACAGCGGGGGATCAAGCCAAGCCTGCTTGGGTAAGAAATTTGATTTAATGGATTCTGCAGCATTTAATCTGTTTTGTAGCATTGATTTTATGAAGATATATTCGACTGGTTTCCGTTTGCTGTGATCCTATAGTTTCACTACGATATTTTTATGTAGATGTATGATATGTAAGTGTATATGCATGAAACGAATGAGTCTAAAAAGTTTTGACGTTTGAAAAATCAGCAAAAATTCCTTTTGCTACTAGTTTTGAAAGTTTCTTTTTCTTCAGTTATTTCAAAGACCAAATTATTCTTAGTAATGATAAGATATGTTCCCGCTACTGTAGCTAAAGATTTTGAATTTACTGTTTGAAAAACTGTCTTTTGAGCCATAACTTTTATAAGACATCGTAAAATTTCCCAGAGGTCTTAATTCTTTGATTTCATTCTGATTTCCTGCATAATCTTGATATAACTTTATGGTATGATTAACAGTATTGGAATCAAATCTTTAAAAAGCATTCCACGATTGTTTGATGCATCTTTCGTTTGATTTAATGGCTTGAAAGGAGCTTCAGGTACTTCGTTATAAGTCTTCATTGGCAATCTTTGATATCTTGATTATTTTCAGAATTACAGCGTCTTCTATGTTTCAAACAATTTTCCGGTTGTGACGTCATCGAATTGCTAAATCGTGAACCAGAAAAGATACGGAATTCTGCTTACTGCCTTATTATAGACCTTTATAAACTATGGATTTCTTGAAGATTCTACCGTCTTCCCTCTATTAATTTAGGATTTACAACGATTTTAATTTTTTCAAAGCTTTTCTTTAATTCTTTGAATAAAAAGAAAAACATAATAATTCAGAAAACAATCAATATATGAAAGACTGCCAATGAACACTTATAACGAAGTACCTGAAGTTCCTTTCAATCAGTTAAATCAAACGAAAGATGTATTGACCAATCGTGGAATGTTTTTAAAGATTTGATGGCTATGCTATGATTAACAGTGTAAAAGGATTCCAGTGAACAAGAAAATTGTAGCAATAGAACTTAGCGCAATTTCGTCGTTTGGAAGTCCGTTTAACTCCTTTAAACATCACAATTTTGCCAATTTAAAGCGATATCTAGGATGGTAAATAGTGCTAAAATTAATCAGATCTGGACCCAATTAGTTTAGGACCTATGACCTAGACCTACAACAGCTGTAAGAGTGGAGTTGATTTTATCTTTGGCCCCAGAAGAAGGTTTCAAGATCAGTAACATAATCAAATTTCGGTGATTTTCAAATTTGCAATCTTCTTGGGGCACCCGGTATTAATTTGTCATTTTTTGTTTTTATTTACAGTATCTTCGCCTCAGTGATGACACGCCAAATGTAGATGTGCAAAGCTATCATACTAGCCACTGGCCGGCTAAAAGTTATGCCGAAATTGTCATCTGCTTTCTCGGTGGTTGTGGGCCTTCTCTGATCAAAAAAAAGATCGAAGATGCTTTGATTGACGGCTTGACGCAGGTAAATAACATCTTGTTTTATATTCTTAGCCCAGAGATAGCCTGACATTTGGCTCGCTTTGCAATGTGAAGTAAAGGTCAGTCCGAGATACCCATCATAGTTCGCAAGAATGCCTTAGTTTTAGGCCCACAATTTTATTTTCTTGCCATCGTGAGCCTGATCTAGACTTATGATCTAACTGTTCATTGAGGCGGCCAGCCGAGACACTTTTGTGTATCACCAATCAGAAAGCAGCATTTGCAGTCGAGAGAAAGTCAAGAGCCAAATATGGGCGAATAGTACTCAAATAACGCGCTCTGATTGGCTGATCAAATTGTCGTGACAGCATTGCCGACAGACGTTGACTCTCGCAGCTTCGAGCAGATTTACCTCTCGCAGCTTCGAGTACATAACATGTTGAGAGTACGGGTATATGGGTGGGTTTTTGGGCCGAAAATTCTCTAAACAAGGGTCATTTTTTGGCAGATTTTCCTTAGACATGGGTCGGTTTGGCTGAAATCGGCAAAATATCGTTAAAAAAGGGGTAGTTTTCCGCCAAAATTCATCATAAAATTGGGTACGAAGGCAAATTTTGGCAATTAGAAGAGGGCAACTTTTTTCTGAAAACAGGGCGGCAGACCCCCGTACATCCACAAGTCACGTACCCCCCCGGATTTACCTGATCTAATTTGCCTCTAAACGGGAAGATTATTGCAGAAAAATTCAGGTATTTAAACTGAAGATTATTGCAGAAAAATTCAGGTATTTAAACTTTTTGCATCAAGGAAACATTTTTCTAAGTACTACTAACTAGTGTTTCCATGTTCAAGTCCTCGAATTTTGAAGCGTTTTAGAATCGGTATTTTCGATAAAATAGCTTAGGCCAAGGCAAGGAGCAAAACTCCGACGATGTGTAAATCTAAGCCTGAAGCCTGATCTCAGACTATGTCTCATAGAACCGAGTCAGATTTTATAACTGTGCTATACGTATGTCAAACGAGCTTCTTATTCGACTAGTACCGGGTGAGTCAGAAAAATGTATACACTGTTTGAAACATCGTACAGGAAAAGCTATGAAACAAATTTTTAAAATTTCAATTCCACCATCTTACTGAGGCTTCAACTTGATGTTTGAGATTTTCTCATAATTTTTATGCGCATTAGTTCTTTCTGAAATCAGGAATTAGCTAAAGTCCTATTTCTCAATTTGCTATAAAAAAAACAGCCAAAAATGGGCTGTTCAATATCATGTAAATTTTAAAATTTTGATGCTCAGCATTGATGAGAGAGTATAATTCCTATCCAACGGTTTCTTTATCATTAGAACGTAAAGACCGAGCTTAAAAAAACATTATTTGACAATTTTAATGGTTGTAACATTTTAATTATTTGACCATTTAAGTGGATTAAATTGCGTCACACACTTACAGTTTTAGCCAAAGCCCATAGAAGCTAGTTTTCGGAAATTCGTGATTTGAGATTAAGATTGTGAGTTGTAAATTACGGATAAATTCTCAAAATTAAGTTAAACTCTGAGCAAGAGAACAGAGTTGTAATTTTTCAAATGGATTTTATAGTTTTTATTGTAAAATTTTCCAAACAGTGTATACATTTTTTGATTCATCCGGTATATAATTGATGCAACATAAACATTACTGTCTTTTTATTCACCGAACTTTACTGGTATAATTTGTTTATTGAACTTTCCAGTTGTTAAACTCCCTCAACTGTCTGTTGCTAACAAGAGCATCCAATGTTGGAGTTTCTAAATTGGTTGCTGCTGTTTGTAACAAGGAAAGCCAAAAATGGAAACGAGGATTCGTAAGTCGATGTGTTGGCATCATGCCTTGGGGATGTGTTGCTAACAGGGAGCTTCTGGAGTGTAATGAGGTATGTATTGGGATATTATTTTATTGAAATATTGTTGATTGATTGGCTGACCGACCGACCGACCGACCGACCGACCGACCGACCGACCGACCGACTGACCGACTGGCTGACTATCGATCAGCAAGGCTCACTCAGTCACTTCCTGATTGACTCATTTGTTGATTGATTGATTGATTGATTGATTGATCGTTTGAATTTGTCTCTGTATGCTAGCCCCAGCACGCCTTTAAGTGGTGTAAATATACACTCATTAAATAAGTCCCTTCTTTGCAAGATTGATTAAAGACATCCTTCTAACCCTTCACCATATATAGGTTGTTCAAATAGTTGCTGCGGTATAAATACCGGGTGTCCCAAAAAAAGTACTCCCCTTTAAAAAATTACCAAAATTTGAATATCAAACCTATCATAAAATTTTCTTTTTGACTTCTTTTGTGAATGATCCAAATATATTTAAAGATGATAAAATGTCTGTTTTTGGTACTTAAAGGGTATAAAATGACAGGTTGAAAAACCTCATTCTGAGCTATACTCTTTAAAAAACATCGTAAATCTTGCCCAAGAGCTATTATTTTGAGATTTTTCATTATCCTTCATGACTACAACGATAGTTTGCATTTCTTTCTGACATTTATGACCTAACTAGAAGCTTAATATACAAAAATAAATTAATCTGGTAATCTTCCATGCTTTTTGCAGTATGCTTCAAAACTAGGCAGCCCTAAAAAGAGCTAAATTTTCTAATTTTAAAACAAATCACAAGATCAGCTATACCTGGGAAATTAATTTGGCCTTTAATCTACTTGTCAAAAAAAGAAATTCGAAGATCGGTCATGTAATCGAATTTTGGTGATTTTTCAAACAGGAGTACTTTTTATTGGGACACCCTGTAATTTTCATGTTTTTTCATAGGCAATCCAATCACTATTTTTATGAGTTTACAATGAAATAATATGATTTTACTCACCCAAATATTGTGTGCTTCTCCTGCACGTCTTCAGGCCCTCAACTCAACTTTCGAATCGCGAATAGACCGCCAATAACAACACTCCACCTCCCAACCTAACTCACACGAAAATCGAGAAGCACACAATTTTTGAGTGAACAAATCATATTATTTTAATAGTCATTTAATAATAAAATCACAACCAAATCGTCTATGTCAAAATACATTGAAATTTTATCATAGGCCTGGAATTAGTATGGGAATTTGGGTTTTTTAATCTTCATGTGCACCGCCTCAAGGCTCCTGAGGTCGAAATTGCGAACGTACGCTTCGAAAGATGCGAAAAGATTTATTTGTAAATCGTCCACCAAACACCGGAAATACGAGCTTGCAAAGTCAGAATTTACTGTGCACCTGAAACTAGAGGTTTCTAAAAAGGGCCTAGCAATGATTTGATATCACGGGCATTTTGCAAAGGAATTACAACTTCAATTTTTACTTTTTACTTCTGAAAAGAATTACACTTTGAGCTGATTGAATGGTTCTTGAAGTTTCTTTTCTTTTGAGGAAGGAGATCGGTCCTTACAACGATTGCAAAGTTATACGTATCAAAGATGATTAAGGAGCACATGCACGCTTATTTTGGGGATGTGGCATGAGTTTATTATTCTTGCCACATTTTTTCCTATTCATTTAATTACTGTCGTGGCTAAGCGTCTAATTATTTTCAAAAGCAAAAACTAAAAATTAAAGTTAAAATTCCTAGCTGCCAGATGCCCATGATATCAAATCATGGCTGGGCCTTTTTTTGAAACGTCTGGCTTCAGGTGCACAGCAAATTTTGAATTTGCAAGCTCGTATCTCCGGTGCTTGGTGGACGATTTTAAAATGCAAGGTATGTACATTTAAGTTGAAGATGAAGAAATTCAGTTTTATACTCTGAAAGTCCCGATATCTTGTCGTTTTTTCCCGTTATCCAATCAAAAGGGGTACTTTTTGAGACACCCGGTACGTAATTCTATCGTAGAGTGTCATTCGTTATTGTGTTGATGAGCTGAAGGAAGACGAATATGCTTTGGATCCAAATCACCATGATTTTCTTCTCATTGACGATGGATCGACGCATAAATATGGAGCTGAGATACCTTTTCGTTCCTCCCTTCAGCAAAGCTGGTTTAAAGGTAAGCAAAGAGGGTTCATGAGTCACCTATACTTAATGTGTACCCCCATCTAGACTGATTACTTAAGTCCCTTGTATCCCTGCGCTATACCTTGCTCAATAGGGACTCATAATGAAACAGTGAAAATATGACCCTGCCGTTGCCCATTCTCAGCTATCACTTCACAAAAACGAATTATGCACTGTAGATTGAAGCTTGAATCACAATCGAATTCGTCGAATCTTGCGAGCTGATTGCTGCCACAAGTTTTTGTGGCGAAGTCCTAGATAAGGTCAGGTTTTTCATAGTAATATGATGATTCTCTGTTGACCGAAGTGATATCATTCATGTCTAAGAGCACAGGGAAACAAGGCACTACCTTAATAAGTTTACCACCGATCTAGGTTTTCATATCTTACTTACTAGTGCCTGGATCAAAACCCTGAAAAATATTCGAAACCAAGCATCGAGACCAGTTTTCAAATTAGTCTTAAATATAGTTCTCCGATAACTCCCTTGTATTTTGTCCCCTGATAGAAAAAGTGATTGGCAATCTCGTCCCCAGAGTGAGTTCGTTGCTCTACCTCACTGACTGTTCGTTGTTCACTCGGCTTCTTGACTAGCGTATGACGTAAGAACACCCTGGGAGCGAGGTTGAGTGATTGGTACAAATTTTGAAGAATCGAAGATCATAAAAATGGGTCCAAAACTAGAAATGGTCCCAAATTATCGTTTGTTGTAGTTCATAGGCAAAGTGATTGGACCATTATTTTGTAGAAGCATGTCAAATTTGTCAGCCAATCATTATTCGTTGCCTTGCTCCACTGTGTCCTTTGTTGAGCTTTCCCGAGTATATGGGGCTATCCCTGATGATATATCTATGAATTAAACATCTTTCCTTTCAGATCAAATTTCTAACGTCAATGTACTGGTTGGTGGTGGCCGGTCTTCCCTTACGGCAATTCATACCTCCTTGTTTTCGCCAAATGCAGAACCGATACCGGCAATTCCTACCTCCTTGTTTCCACCAAACGAAGAACCGATACCGATTCCGGTTGTGATTATAAAGAACAGTGGAGAACTCGCAGATGTATTTGCAAATGTGCTGGAAAATTTTGATCCAGATATCGGGTGAGTAAAAAAGCTGGCGCACATAAAAATTTATATGACTTTCAAGACTGATTTGTTTACATTCGTGACTTGACTAATCGGCTGTAGGAAGGCGTATTGGTGTGTCAATAAAAAATCAATGGATGTCATTGTTACAAAATCTGCTCGTTTTGTTCCATGTGCCTTTTTCGGGTACTTATTAACGGATTGAGCGATATATGCTCTCTGATGTCTCTTGGGATGTTATTCCATGGGTATTGTGGACACGATTTGTGTGGATCGTGTCCACGTTACCCGGCCTAAATGAATAAATAGTTCGTTACCTTGCTTGTCTTCATTTCGTTAGTATCTTTCCTCTCCTAGTTCAATGTCTGGCTTCGCTTGCTTTCGTTGTTTATGGCCTAAATTTCAAACGCAGCCTTCTATGGGAACTAGTTCTCAGGCCATAACTTTCGGAGCGCGGTAACTGTTTGAAATTTAGGCCATAACAAATGAAAGCAAGCGAAGCAAGATAATAAAACAGGAGAGGAAAGATACTAAAGAAATGAAGGCAAGCAAGGTAACGAAATATATTTACTCATTTAGGCCGGGTATTGTGAACACGATCCACACAAATCATGTCAAAAATACCCATGGTCATTCCAAATCTTGACACCAGGAAGCTGAAAGCCTTTGTTCGTACAGTCTAACTTGAGGTTCCTTGCATTTCTCGTTTCAGTGCCAATTGTATTGCGATCAAGGACTCATTAAAGAAATATCTCAATCTTGATGTGGATGCTGTCGATGAAGCTGTAAAACTGATTTTTGAATGTGTTGATAAACACAAGGATCAGGTATTTCTAGATTCACTACATATAAGTCCTTGACTTTTGCTTGTTGCTGTCGTTGTTGTCGCTTCAGTTTGTCTGTTGTAGCGACGAATCAAAGGAGCGGAAACAAGAGACTTTTGTACAGATTTTCAGGTATTTCCCTAGATTTATTAACTGAGTCCCATGCCTCCCTTTGTTATTTTACAAGAATTTTGTCACTTCTTCAATCAGCTACTGGGTGAATCGAAAAAATATTCAGACGTTTGTGAGCCTGTAGTTTCCCAAATGTTCTTTAAGCCCCGGTCAAACGGAGGCAATTTTTCACTGAACATCGCCCAATATTTGTTGGCTATTGTTCAGTGGCGTGGGTTCTAGAACTTAATTGGTGAGAATATGGTTACAAATTTTAGTTCTTCGCATTGGGTTATTACTATTACTCTATATTACTCTATTACTATATATTACTCTGAAAAAGCTGGCCCTGTTTAGGCCGACACGACAGTTTTTTCCCACATCAATCAGGTTGCGAGTTTTTGCAAATTACAATGTGGATTGGAACATTGATTCGATTTGATCTCCTATTCGCAAGAGATTTCACTGACGACTTCTAGGTCTCTAAAGCAACACATTGTTGACTTTCAAGACTTACTTTTTTCACACAGCAGGGCTACATTTTTTTATGCCGTTTTCAAATTTTGCTTGCATCATGAGCACAGATCCTAAATTTAGTGTTCCGTTCCTTGCAGCTTTTTGTCTATGATGTTTTCAAAGATAAAAAAGAAGGCCAGCTACCTTTGAATCATTTTATTCTTGAAGCAGCCCTACAAGGTAATTAACATGTGCATTATTGCAGCCATTGTTGTTACACTTTGGAAACAGGAAGCTGTAAGAGTTAACCTATCCCCTCTTTGTGTCCTTCCCCTTTAATCAACTCTCGCTATGATCCAGGTAACAATAACCGGTATGAAGTGTCCTAAAGATTTTCTGCCCCGTTTTGCGGCTGCTGTGGAGAAGCAGTGATATAGTGAGCTGTGGAGGAGCAGTGACATACCCGCAGTCTTTGTTTTTTATATCATTTTATAAGGAATGCATCAGTTTAGAATCTGAGCCCTAGTTTGAGTAAACTAGACAGGTAATTGCTAACATTTAATTAGAATTTGATTTGAAATTGGAATTTTACTGATACAGTAACGAATGCGCGAGTGTTTAAAGTAATCAAATGTGATGTGTTTTCTTTTCAAACCTCAAAAACCTGCTTATAAAGCCTTAAATGATTATTTAGATCAGCAAGATGTGTCCCATAGTTCTTATCGGGGGGGGGGGGGTGCGCATTCAAATGAGGGCGTTCATTGGAGGAATACGGTCTATTGCTCGAAGTATTTGTTTGTACTACTTGCTTGTTACTAAGGCCTATTCTTTTACCTTTAGGTTCGAAAGATCTTTCAGTAAAAATTCGCATTCGACTTGCGATGGAATTGAAGGACATAGACAAAGTGAGAGGAATCCTGAAGGAAAGTAAGAAAGGATGGCATGGGGTACGTCGTTCAAATTTTGATGGCATGCTTCTCGTTAATTCTTCAACAAACTAATACACCACTTTAACTAATGGCCAAATTTATGGACGGTTTTAAAAATGTTATTGTACTAAATTGTTTGCACAAAATTCGGATTCAGCGCTCAAAATTTTGCCCATCTGTAATTTTTCATATCTGCAGCGCTTTTTGAGGGGCTGGGGGGGGGGGGGGCGACTCTTTTACTAAATTGTACCAGATGTTCTACCAGACTTCATTTTTGTGCTGAATCTTCAGCCAAAAAGTTCCTGTCATTGAATTTTGAAACAGTATTGATAGCAAAGTTGATAGCAAAGTTTGAATTCTTAGGTCACTTCCGGCCTCTGTTGCAAGAAAGCTGTGGAGCAAAAGTAAAATGTGACATCAGCAAGCGTCCCAAGTGCCCCAAAGCGAAATATCGAAATTTAATGAAATATCTATATCTCCTGAAATCAAAACAAGGCTGAAATTCCCCTGTGATCATTGCACTCCTTTCTTTGCCCCTCTAGGTGTACAGTGTGATGCATGATTCACTAACACAATGCAATCCAAACAGAGTAAAAGAACTGGTAGAAGTTTATCAATTTGATGTCGAAGGATATGTCAAGAACTCACTGTTTGCATTGTACAAATACAAAGAAAAGAAGGTAAGTGCCTTTTGAAATTGTAGGCTACCATGAATTTAGACAAGAGTAGCATCGCTGTTGTTTTGTCGCCCATCGATCAACATTTATTTTCTGTATCAAAGATTAAAATATTAGCATTGCTATCAACAAATATTAGCATAGCTATCAACAAATTATCCTTTATTCTCACGCTATCAAAAATGCTCCCTCTAGGATCATGGCAAATTACCTAAAGCTCCCTTCGAGCAATTCATTTGAAAGAATGGGGCAATAACATTTTGCACGATTAATTTTAAAGCTTCGCAAAGGCTTGACGCCTTCACTGGTATATGGTATTTTTTCAATAGTTTCTCTTTAAAGGTGGAAGGATTAATCGGCTATCAATAAATAATCTACACATGGCTTTGAAACTAAAGTGCAATCATTATTTCCAGGATGAGAAGATAGTTTATGTTTATGACAAAATCGACTTACTGACGTTCTTTGGCAGAAAAGGCGTCACAAAAAAGGTAAGCCTTGCATGACATATGTTTTTGAATTACTTGAGAGAAATGATCTTAGGTATCTCGACCTATCATCTGACTGGGACGTGCCGTTTTGCCCGAAAAATTTGTACCCATAATTCCGCAAATTTTTAATTTTAGGGTCAAAATTCCGCAAATTTAAAGAAAGGCTGGGTCATAATTCCGCAAATTATGAAAAATTTCCTGTAATTCTTATACTTCCAGAAAAGGAGCCATAATTGCGCAAAATGTCTGAAAAGGATATCCATACTTCGCAACTTTTTAGAAAAAACCCTCCACGCCCCCCGAGACAAGCTGATTTTAAAGTTATGAGTATGGTAGATTTTAAAAGCATCCTTAGTGAGTTATGCTCTGTTTGAATATTGATTATAAGATTTTTGCTGTATTACAGATAACTAGGAGCTTTGAAGTTGTATGCTTGGACGTGAACGAGATATTGCAACGTTTGTCTATTGAAAACACCGCGGACACTCATGACAACAAACTAGTGCCTGATCCCAAGGTTGGTAAATGTTATTATAGCTTATAGTGACCACATAACTATAGCTGACAAAATGTTTAATGCGTGGTTTAACGATAAGAGTAGCATATTTTAAGCCTTCTTCGGACGGACTGATGAGCATCATCCGTCGATTCATTTCGAGGAACCTTAAAGGGATTGTATAGACTACTCTCGAGTCCGGAATAAACGTCACCCTCCCCCGCTGATTAATTGTTTGAAAAAATCCACCCAGGAAATCCTTAAACATGTAAATCATTTTCTGAACGTGTCGAACTGTTTTTCTCATTTTGATAAATTGTCTGTGATTCTGAACTTGTCTGTGATATTGTTTATATTCTTAAACACTCGTGTGTTCTAATTCCAGACCCCCTTTTTATTATGATTCAGGAAATTTTCCACCCACCCCGCTTATCTTTTTTCATTTTCTTTTTCATTTAACCTTCTTTAAAGTTGGTTATTTACAAATAGTTATAAGTATATATATACACAATAACTAATTCAAACCAACTACAAACTAAAACTAATTACATAATATAAAGTATAATATAATGTCCTATTAGCAACATATTTACAGCTGCAGTTTGCCCCCTTCCATGTTTTGATTTCTTTTTGAACGCGGCCACATTTTTGCATTTTTTGATATCGTCGCTTAGAGCATTCCAAAGGATGCTGCCTCTGAAGGTTAAAGAGTTGAGGCCAAAAGTGTGAGTTTTTATTTGAGGCAATTTTACTAAATCATTAATCCTCAGATTGTATCCAATTTGCTTAGTGCTGAAGAAATTCCAAAGGTATGATGGATTCAACGAATTCAGAGTTTTGAATACTTCTAACATTAGTTTTTGAAGATTCTTGATATGAATTATTGTATCTGCCTCTCTCAGTAGACATATATCAAAACGATGCATCGTAATCCTTATGGAGCATCCGGAGTGCACGTTTATGTGTTCGATTGATCTCTTTATTCGCTGCTTTAGATGAAAACATCCAAATTAAAGGCAATAATTGAAATTGGCCAACACTGTTGTATTGCATAGGAGTCTAGCTTGCGTATTATCAAGATAGTTCCTAAGTCGTGAGAATGCACTCACTTTTCTGTTTACTTTACTGCACAGTTTATTCCAGACCCCCTGTTTATTACGTTATGGGAAATTTTCCACCAACCCCGTTTATTCTGGCCCCCCGTCTATTCCGAACTCGAGAGTAAATTACCAAAAAACCATTACTTTCTCTCCATAAAGGCTGATTTCCAGTCAGTGGAATTTTCCGAGCGGGCGGACTTTTAAACAATCAAAAGTCATTCAACCTTAAATTTCTATTCAATTGCAAAGCGACATTTTCTGTCGTAAACAAAAGAATTTCCGCCCGCTCGGAAAATTCCACTGACTGGAAACTGGGCTTAAAGGCTGATTTCCAGTCAGTGGAATTTCCCGAGCGGGCGGACTTTTAAACAATCAAAAGTCATTCAACCTTAAATTTCTATTCAATTGCGAAGCGACATTTTCTGTCGTAAACAAAAGAATTTCCGCCCGCTCGGAAAATTCCACTGACTGGAAACTGGGCTTTAAGGCTGATTTCCAGTCAGTGGAATTTCCCGAGCGGGCGGACTTTTAAACAATCAAAAGTCATTCAACCTTAAATTTCTATTCAATTGCGAAGCGACATTTTCTGTCGTAAACAAAAGAATTTCCGCCCGCTCGGAAAATTCCACTGACTGGAAACTGGGCTTNGAATCGATACATAATGTAGTTTCATCTTTCTAGCACACGACCAGCTGAATAAGTCAAAAAAGCTAGGATTAGAATTTAAACCACACAGAGAAACTTTGCATGAGAAGTTGCAGCCCCGGGGGGAGGGGGGGGGCACTTTACCAGATTTTGGTTGGGGACGTGCCATCGAAGCTCCAAAAACAGACCCGTTCCTTATACCAATTTTTCGAAAATATATACTCGACCTTATACCAAATTTTCGAAAAAGTATACCCGACTTTATACCAAAGTTTTCAAAAATGGCCTATTTATTTGTACTTTATTCCAAAAGCACGAAAATCGATACCGTTCCTTAAGGCTGATTTCCAGTCAGTGGAATTTCCCGAGCGGGCGGACTTTTAAACAATCAAAAGTCATTCAACCTTAAATTTCTATTCAATTGCGAAGCGACATTTTCTGTCGTAAACAAAAGAATTTCTGCCCGCTCGGAAAATTCCACTGACTGGAAACTGGGCTTAACGCAGGCAAATAGCGGCAGATACATTCCATTGAAGATATTTCTATAGGTTTGAACTCAAAGATACAGTTGATACAACAAGAGTCGGATGCAAAAAAAGCAAAACTTTTCTAAGAACACTAAGGCCATTCAATCTTTTGTTATCATCAGAGTGTGACTGGCTAAAGCGATAAAGAAACTTGTTTTTTTTCCATCCGACTCTTGTAGTAGTATCTATCTTGGTTTGAGCTCCGTATAATTAGCCAATGCAATCAGATTTTTCATGCCATCAACGATTGTGGAGATACAGCTGGATTCCGAGCCACAAGTTTCAAATACATCTAACCTAACACACGAAAGCCCACTGCAGGCTGAAGAGATAATATGAGGCTGACACGCGCCCTTTGTTTACTAAATCTTGTACAACCCCTTGAAGTTTTATTAAATTTTTAATTACTTTTTAGTGTGATGTCTACCGAAGTGTTATGACAGTAAATACGTCCCGTCAACCTGCACATTACAAAATCCTGCTACAACCTTGTTAGTTACTCGTATTATGTTTCGTACCAAACAGGTTATAAACCCAACTCAGGCATTGCTGATCAACCGTATTATCATGAACCAGCAGAGTACAGCAAGATTGTTCTGGTACTTCGATAAATACAATGGCCTATCGAATGCACTTCTTGCGTATACGCTTCTAAGTGGTATTAGAGGGATGAAGAACCACAGGAATATGCGGGAAGAGTTAGATAAAAGCATGGGGTACGTCTTGTTACATTACTGACTGGTGTCCCAAAAAGTTGATATCACTGCAAATCGTTAAGCCTGCCTGGTTGTCATTAGTTCGTTGCAGTCGCTGGAGTCGTTGGAGCAAACGATCCAAAAGACCCACAAATGTCAACGATGAAAATATGCTGCTCAATGACCGTAACGACTTCAACGACTGAGTTTTTGCCGTTAACATTCAGTCTTTTGTGTCTTTTGAGTCGTTCGTTCCCAACGACTCTAGCGACCCCAGCGACTCCAGCGAATGCAACGACGTAATGGGAACAAAGGAAATCGTGAAAAAAACTAGATAAAATTCCGGTTCGGGGGGGTGGGGGGCGAGGGTACAAAACGTAAGGTCGGGCATTTTGTTTTTTACATCACTGTTAAAACTAAAGACAACAACAACAAAATGCAATATTCTGTGCCATGCATAGCAGAAATAGACATGACGTCATCTGGTTCTGGCTATGAATGGCACTTAACAAACTCGTTAACAATGATGAAACTCTTTCACAAAGTCGGGCATGGGTCTGCTGTTCAGTTTTCAGAACGATATCCTTTTCTAATTGGCGAATTTGCCTTCGTACCCACTGTTTTTGCATTGTTTCTGCGGAAGAATGATCCATTTCTAGAGAACTCTGCGCAGTCAAGCCCACCCTTATGAGCGGCACATGTCCATACCCTCAACAGAGAATTCAAAAATATACCAGACCGTTTCAGACGTTTCAAATTTCTGTTTCATGAGTAACTTTCGAACGTCTTTGAAATGTCTTTGCATACTAAGGTCAATTGGCTCTTGAATTTTCGTACCCTCGACACCTCAACATGTTATGTACCCCCCCCCCCCCTCCGGCAGTTTAGGAATTCTGGCGGCTGATTTCTTTTTTCTGGTTGCATCGTAGATACTTTGGAAAACGAATCATCGGTTTGCTGGATGTTTATTACAAGACTGATCAGAAGATGGCAATGAAAGTTTTAACAAGAAAAATCCCTTTGTGGCGTCATCAAACTTTAGTGGATGTTGCTGGAGACATTGAGTTGAAAGCGTTCATCAAGGAACCCGCTTGTCAGCTTGTTTTATTGAAAGCAAGAAATGGCCAGGTAGATCACTTCGTGTTTTTTTAGCTTAAAGTAAATGAACGGAGATATAGCGATCTAGTCTAAACATAGCACAAAAGAACGGCACGCGCCACTTATGTTCCTATTGTTTTCATCGATCGAAAACATCAAATACAATAGGTTCTATTTACATGGACCCAGTCCCCCTAGCTAAGTTGGCTTTTAACCCCGTTGATTTACTTTAAAGAGATCATGCAAGATCTCAAAAGATGTTCAAACACGGAGAGTGATACAAAAAAGTTCTCAACAGCTTTTGACTTCAGGAAGCTAGTTGCGATCTATAGCTCGCATTCATCAAACAACCCGCTTGTCAGCTTGTTTTATTGAAAGCAAGAAATGGCCAGGTAGATCACTTCATGTTTTTTGTAGGTTAAAGAGGCTGGGTCACGTTTTTTACCGTAAACAAACTTCTCTCGAAACGGTGATTTTGCAGTTTTTTAGTTGGCCATATCACGCAGTTTTCCAACTACAACCTCGTTCCCATGACCCAAAAGGAGGCTGCTGAATCCAGCATACTACGTCAGTATTGACGTAGGAAACTGGCCCTCGGAACCAGGTTGTTCCAACTATTTTTTTTAAGTGTCATTTTCAAGATGGATCTTGAATTTCAAAGAGAAACAAACGAAACATTCATATGTTGTAAGATTACAGAGATATTGGTGGATTTCCGAAGGTAGCTTTTTTGTGGATTCACCCCATCCACCAAGATATGTGCAGAAAATAATGGACATGTGCCTAAAAAAATATAGATTATAGAAATTACAGGTTTGTTTACGATTACATGACCCAGCCTCTTCAAAGAGATAATGCAAGATCTCAAAGACAGTCGAGCATTTCAAGTAAATGGTGATACAAAACAGTTGTCAAGAACTTTGATTTCAGGAAGCAAGGCTCGATCTATAGCTCGTGACGTCTTTTTGAGGTCACCAGTAGCACCTATGCTCTTACTAACACAATTTTTTGTTTTTTTTCACAGGATGCAGATAGAATAGACGCCCTAGCAAAGCTGAAGAGAAAGCGCGATGCTGCATGTTGCTTCCCAAAAATATTTTATTACATTTGGTACATGTTAGCAACTTCACTTGGAGTTCCACGTGTCAAGCAATGGATCCATGTTGTAAGTACTTACCTTATTATAAGCAATTAACGCTACTTGAAATCAACTAGCCAGATTACCAGAACCAAAGCACTAAGGGACGCAAACTACAGGACGAAAATAAGATGAGGAAAAGAAAGAGGAGAAGCGAGTGTATAAAGCACTGCTTGAGAGTCATCTAAGATACAGTGATGAACTAGGGGCAGTTTGTCGAACACAAAGCTTGATCATCTTCAGCGTCTACAAAATAGAGCACGAACGCTAATAGAGGGCTCTAGATTAAAGGATGGGGGGAGCTGTAATTGGCTTTCAAACTCAAACTTAATAAAATTTGACAGGGCGGTAATGATCTATAAAATAATGAATGGTCTCTGCCCCTACAACTTAAGCGAGAGACTTATCACCAGATCTCAAATATCTAACTATCCAACAAGAAATTAGTTCGATCTCGACATCCTAAGGCCGAACCTAGAATTCTCCATAAGAAGTTTTTTCTATTCTGGTGCAAAAACGTGGAACGAAATCCCATTGCAAATTAGAATGAGTCCCACGATTACCACGTTCAAAAGGAAACTGAGAGAATTCCTACAAAATTAGCATTCTTCCCGAAGCACGATCCCTAGGAAGACCAGCAAATCTTTAAGGTTTTAATTTGTATGTATATATTTATAGCGATTATTTTTCTTTTAGTTTATTTAGAATAGCTGATAGGATTTTTGTGTTGAAATATGATTAAAGAAAAAAGAGAGAGAGAGGCTGTTGAAGAATCCATACAATGCCTCGTTCTGGTGCAGTGATCTTAAAGCATTTCAAAAGATCATATCGCTCATTCACGTCATGGATTATTGGACAGAAAATTCCGCAAACTCCACCATTTTAGAACTGACCCCAAAAATGCAAATTCTTTACAAACTGTGTGTCTCTGATATATTTGTTATTCTTTTTAACAGACCATCTACCTGCTGTCCCTTGCAATCTTTTCATACTATGTCATGGTGAAGACGTCAGCTGCGCATGGCCCAATCAAATGGATCATTTTCGCTATTGTATCATCAATGACGGTGGACGAAGCCAGACAGGTATCATTTGCTTTCTCCAGCACAGCATCCTTTGTACTACCGGGTGTCCCAAATAAAAAGTAACAGATTTGATCAGGGCTAGTAATACCGATTTAGCTCCAATCAATTCTCAATAAGTTTTAAACTAATCATGAGAAGTTAACTTGAACGTAGATACCTTGCGAAGTGATATTTGTGCTCCCAAAGCTGAAATATTAATCTTGAAAGTTTAAATTTGCCTTCACCTCCAAACCAGAGCTTTGCCGCGTTGACCTAAGCAAATTCTTGAAGCACAGTGAATAAATCAATAACAACCTTCATAAAATAGGGCTCACCTATTATGTATTTCTTAATTTTTCTTTAATTTCGATTCTTAATTTCGCTGTGCTTCAGAAATTTGCTTAGGCCAAAACGCCAAAGCTCTTGTTTGGAGGTGGAGTCAAATGTGAACTTTCAAGAATAAAATTTCGACTTTGAAAGCCCCAATGTCAATAAACAAGGTTCTTATGTTCAAGTTCACTTT
>REGM01000055.1:731041-745955 GCA_004194415.1 Aurelia aurita | reverse complement strand
GGGGGGGGGGGGCGACCGCACCCCCTTGCCCCTAGTGTCCGCCACTGACAGTGCTCTTAGGATGGCCAAAAATTTTAAAAGTTCTAACTATGTTTGAGAAGCACTAAGAAACCATCGAGAGCTAAATAAAAAGCTATTGTCACAAAAATGTCATCGAACCCTTGATATTCTTAAATAATATTCGTTGCGATTTTTTTTAGCCCAATAAAACTCCTTTACATTTCAAAGGTTATTTTATAAATCAAGAAACATTGTAGCCAATGTAGAAACTACATCATAATTCTTACACGAAAATGTAAGAAACACTGTAAGAAAGTTTCAGTGCTAGATGGGGAAAGTTTAGTTTAATTGGAAAATTCTTCCCATTTATAGTTTCTCTCTCGGTATCTTTTTTAATTTTGTATTTATTGTTTAAAAACCTTCAAGGTAATATTGACATACCAGAAACAGACAAAGAAGTTCTCGAAAGAAGAGAGATCGCAGATTTCGAAAGATATTGCATGACAAAGTTGTACCCTCGATTCCCAGAGGAGGAAGAGCCGAAAAGATCAGTAAGTGTTTTATTTTTTGTAATTGCTTCAAACTCTACCCTCCCCGGTTGACCCAAAAAATGAAACTTTTTGACATAAAACCAAAATTTGATTACTATTACGATTGAAGGACTAAATTTATGCTTATGATGCAAGATCGCTTTTTGATTCAGAAATGCTTTAATAACTTCCCAATTGTTTTCCAGGACACCAAGACCAACGGTTCACAAATGTAAAGAACTACAACGAATACCAACATTCATCATAAATCGAGGAGTGAAAATCGCCATCAGCAGAAAGTTTTTTCGATTTTTATGTACAGTAATGCATTCTTTGTAGAATAAGAGCATGTTACTCACATCACTCATGAGGACCTAAGGGTGGGGTGTAAACCCCAGAGCTACTTGACAGAGAAGTGCACTTTGACGTTAAGCAGGGTACCCAAAAATCTGGGGGGGGGAGTGTTTGAAATAATCATTGTAAAAATCCCAGACCAATGTGAAAATATGACCTACATACATTCATAATCAAGTATTCAAAAGAGGAATTTATTCAATTTCACTGAATGCTGATTAAGGTCACAGATACTTCCAAAACGGGATTAGAAGGGTTGAATGAGCTGTTAAGCCGTGCCTCTAAATCCAGGAAAGCCTTTGAGCATAGCCATACTGTAAATGTAGGGGGGGGGGGGCTAAAAAGTTTGCTGATTTTTATTTATTTTGCGTCATGACCAATCGACCAAAGAATAATTTTGTTTTCAAAAATCTCTTTGTTTTTCAAAGTCAACCAAAAAAAGGGGGAATGACATAACATTCCGATATTTAGATACTGGGTTTTAAGACTTTCAAAACAACTTTGCTCCAGACAAATGCTTTCAATGAACAGCCCAAAAGCAATTTACTCTTTGTTTTGAAGATGAGAGTTTTACATAATATTTCTTCAGTGAACGAGGATACATATTATACATGATGTATTTTATTCATCTTTTATTTTGCTTGTATTTTTGAACATTTTACCTTCTTGAAAGTTTTTATTCGCACTTATTTCACTCACAACAACTTTGTAATATTTATGAAAAAAGATCTTTTGCTTTGATCACCTTATTATTGTTAATATTTTCAAAGAATTGCACTTTTATTCACTGAAAGGTCGAACATCTCGTTCTATTGCATTTAGACCGACTTTAGCACTTAGATTGGTGTTGTTAAATACTGATCTTTTCATGTGATTATCAATTTCATTTCAATGAAAGCTGTTTAGTTAAAATTGTTATAAATAATGTTTCTCACTCGGAAAGCAACTCCAAGTGAGGCCAGGATTTTCATATTTATTAAAACAACTTTCATGAGATTTGTATAATTTGTTTTGATTTGTTTATATTCCTTTTAACACTGTTTTTATAACGCGCTGTCTAGATTTAAGAAGTATATTTATTTTATTTCTATGAATAAAATTGAATTGAAAGGAAGATCTTTTTCTTTATCTGTCACTTTAAAGATTTCTGTCTGATGTACAGTACAGGTCTTCCTCACATTAATATGACAAGAATTCTCACTAGAATTCTTAAGAATTTTCAAGAATTCTTAAGAATTTTCAAGAATTCTTCCAATTATGACAGGAATTCTTGGGCCATATGAAAGACTGTAATTTTTTTCAAACAAGAATTCTTAAGAAACTAAAAATTTTCTTAAGAATTCTTAAGAATTCTTGAAAATTCTTAGGCAGGAAAGCCGTGTTATTATGTGCAAGGCCTGTATTGTACACAGAGTTTGTGCTGATTAATAGATCGTCACATGAATGAAACAACTGTTTGAAAAAAAATAAATGGACTTCATTTGAAGAGCACGCTTATCTTTAAAGACAGACTAGATGATGTCAATTTTAACACAGGCTACTATTTTGTAATCTACAATTTCTGTAGAAATCCCAGTACAAGCTGTACAGATTAACTCTGAAATGATCCGACGGCAGTGGGCATAGATAGTCCAAAAGGCAAACTTTGATGCAACAAGATCTTAAGTTTTGAAGAACAAAGATAGGTGTGGAAAATATTTTTAGGTGTGGAAAACATTTTTAGGTGTGGAAAACTTTTTGTGCAGTTAGTCAGTCTATGTGTTCACCATAGTTCATCAATTTCTGCAAAAGTTCAGTTCAGCAGAAATCATGGTTTGCACCTGCAATACTTTCCAACCATACCGTCCCTTTAACAATGATTTTGTGCTCATTTCTTTTTTCCAACCTTAGTCTTAATGTTCTATCTCTAAACCTCTTAACATCAAAATTTGAAATGCAAGTTCTCATTTAACTTCAAGGTCATTCATCTTTCCACTGACAGTATCATTTTCTTTGGCATTTTTATCTTCAAGTTTAGCTTCGTCGATTTCCACAACATTTTCAATAACTTCTCTTTCCTCCATGGGCAATGTCAGCAAATCTCTACGCATTGCATAAGCATCCTCACCATCTGCGTAATACTTTGGCTCTATTTCGTGAATATCAAATTTCAAGGACACTTTGTATAGCTTCAGTGCAGCACGGTTGCTCTTGCGTACATGCAAAGAGACATATTTTGCTGCAAAATTCTCCACCATCGCCCTCGCAGCCTGGTCCATTAATTTCCTTGCAAGTCCAAGCCTTCTATGGGATCTCTTGACAGCTAAAGATGTTATATGACCATGAATAATCTCATCAGGCTCTTCCTCCATCTTTGCTAAAACATACCCAACGATCTTGCCACGCTGGTCTTCAGCAACATACGAAAGTTGTGGCCATGATAGGCCGTGATACAAGTAGTATTTCATCTGATAATTCTCGGGCAAACAAAGCAGATTGCAATGCTGCATGTTCATCAAGTCCTCGGGTGTTGCACATCTGATATTCATGGTTGCAAAGATCTTTTGGAGTCATTCAAATGAAATTATAATATTCTCTTACCAAGAGGGAACAAAATGCGTGTTGTGCTGTGCAGAATGTCCTACAAGAAAACTTTTGTGGTCTCCTTTCGATTTAGTCTCATTTTCCAATATTTTGGTTTCAGTAAGAGGCAAAAATAAGATGGACCTTAAGATGCTAACAACAGCAACAACAAAAGAACACTGATAAGAGTAAGAGCCAGAAAGAAAGAGAAAGAGTGGATCAGCAAAGAGGAAGAGACATGTGAAGTGCGTAAGGAATATTTTAATACAAGTACATAGTTACAGAGTTTAGAATGCTATCTTTCTTTCATTCCAAGAATGTTGACTTTGAAAATACCTTCATTTATTCAATCATAATAGTCTACTATACTACAGACAGATCTGATTCTGGTTCGTGTGTTTTGAGCAGATGATGTTTTCAAATTTTGGGGGAAATAGAATAGAAATCAACAAGGAGATAGAGGAGGTTCACCCTAATTCGACCACTTTTCATTAAACGAAGATTTGCCGCTAGCGCTTAGGAAAAATTTTTTTGGAGAGAAATTCACCTTGAAATGCTCCTCAACTCATGCTACAAACCTCACAGTGAGATCTGCATCATCCGTTTGTTTGTTTGTTGTCATGCTGGAACCCCACGAATATGGAGAGGTCTGGAACGCCTAACTTAGGAGGCCCCATCGCCCAATTTTGACCACCGCAGAAATAAAACTTTTTATACATTAAAAACTATTATCATTATTATCCTTAGAAGTAACATACTGTAACATAACAAATTCTAATTTCATCGAAAATGATGTTAATTTCATTCCCGCTTTTAACCATCTCATTCTTGACCTCAGTCACCTCCAACCACATAATGCATCAATAGCCTAGAGAACTCGAGTTTCACAGGTGGACAGAAGGGGGCCATGAAGTCTTGTAGTGCTCTTCAAAAATAAGCCCTGGGTCTGACATTGTGCGTGCGATTCTTGAACTTTCTTTTGGATATGCAACCACAAGAGTTGGAGGAAACAGTCCTGAAGCGCCTATTGCATTTTAACTGAAAGACATATTGAGAAATCACTCAAAATAGATATGGTGTGTGGAAACATCAAAAGAAAAGTGAACTGTACTTACACCTTCGTCCCAGGTAGGTCAAGTTCCAAACATTATTGTAACTCTTGTGAGCAACACAAAACAGTGAAAGTGAAACAATATCAAAGAGGTGACATCAGCAAACTAGCGCGCTTTTTGGAGAGACTAGGCCCAAACTCCTTCAGTTTTCAAACTTTCAGGTCAGGCAGTTCCACGGGTTGGAATCCATTGGTGGTTGAATTAGGGCGAACCTCCTCTAGTTCGGCCTTTTATGCCATCTTAAAATTAATTTATGATCATATGCAAAAACTACTATAGGAAGGAAAGTAGAAAGGAAAGTCCCATTACAGCAGATTCCAAAGGTGTATTTGTGAATTTGTAATGAAAGGTAAACCTGAAAACATAATAAAATATCAATATGACTGTGCCTTTGAATTTTCTTTCTCCATACCATGTTGATACTAATTTCTTTATATTCAACAGAAATCAAATGAAGAAAGTCAGCTATTAAAGAATTTTTCAAATTACAAACAATGTGAAAGAGTTGAAATGCTGTCACAATTCTTCATTCTTTCCTCAAGAGGGGATACCTTGGTCTTTAGAGATTGTATCCTTTTCTTTAATTTATTAGAAATGGCAATTTGTGAATTAAAGCATTCTTGATGAAGACGATAAACCGTAAAAAGCGCAGAGAGTATTACAGAGCAGCTCTGCATTTATCTAGTAATGTCTTCTACGAACATGACCTGCATCAATATGTAAGACCTTCGTTCGGTTTAAACTTAATGCTAATCAGATAGAGGAGACATAGTAAAAGGTACAGCAGAGATCTTCTTTCGAAGGGTGAATGCCCAAAAAGAAGACCAAGCAGCACCAATCTTTGTAAGTTCTTATTCTAAAATCTTTCTTTCTTATTTGCCTGGTTCGTTAAAGTGTTTTGTAATTTCAACATGGTGTATCTCCCATTTTAAATCAGAGGGAAAATGCGTTCTTGATGAAAGTTTCAATGAAGTTGCAAAAGAAAAGCGTTGAATATAGCAAGAGGAGAGAAGATTTTTTGGATAATAGGTGTGGTGGACAATATCAGTGAAGAAATTGTCCACTTTTCTTCCACTGTAGTATCCTTTTAGTACCCTTCAAAGTGCTATTTTTGCTAGACAAAAAGAAGTGTGCAGTCCAAAATTTCAACAGTAAAAATTTGTAGAAAAACAACAAAAACACTTATTTAGTGCTCTTAAAGTTTCAAAGTGAATACTTGATTAATTTGTTTGATAACTGACTTTATGCCATTTGAATTATTGATATTGGAAAATATGTAGGCTGCTTTTAACCTTGTCTTTGTTACATCAGGCTTCTCTGTCACATATTGCTTGTTTGTTCCACAGACTGTTGAAGGGAATCATTTCATCTTTATCAAGAAAGGTGGCCTGTATTTTGTCACAACAACAAAGTCAAACACTGGTCCTACGTTCGTTGTGGAACTTTTGAACAGGTAAGCTAAAGAGAGGGCATTCTAAGACACAAAGTATTCTAGAACCAAGATACAGAAAGTCCTCACAAACGATAGGAGAGCTTTTCCAAAGAAGACTGATGTTCATCCAAATTGATTATAATAATATCTTTCACAAAGTGGATGAAGGTTTTATGAAGAGGATTGGATTTTTTTATTTGTTTTTTTTTGGGACATTAGGTGGAAGTAAAGGCATTTTTGTAAACATTGTTCGAAACTTTGAAGCCAAACAGATGATCAGATGATAGCTGCAAAGAAGATGCTTAGGAAGGGCAGCAAAATGATAATTTATCTGATTCATATGAGATTTATTTCTTGATTCTCTTGAAAGTTTTCTGTGAGACTTGCGATAAAAATTTGTCTCCAAAATGATTGCATTGGAAACGTTTGGTCGCAAAGCTGATAAAAGTATTTGAATTCTTCTTCTCTTTGACAAAACTTACAGAAATTAATTTCTCATTCTTTTGTTTTGCAGGATTGCAAATATATGCAAAGATTATTGTGGTGTACTGAATGAAGAATCGATAAGATGCAACTTCACACTAATTTATGAGATACTGGATGAAGTTTTGGTAAGTACATCAACCAAATTTATGTGGCATTGAATTAGGGAAGCACTTGTGTCAAATAAAGGAAGTGTCAGAGTCGTGCACATTGAAGCCAACTGTAAAATATCACCAGGTGTCCCAAAAAAGTACTCCCGTTTAAAGAATCACCAACTCGATTATCAAACCTATCATAAAACTTTCTTTTTACCTCTTTTTTCAATGATCCAAATGTCTTTAAAGATGATAAATGTTTGTTTTCATTACTAAAATGGGGTATTAAATGACAGGCTAAAAAACCTTATTCTGAGCTATATTCTGTAAGCAACACATCGTTAATCTTGCCTAAGAGCCATTATTTTGAGATTTGTCATTATCCTTCAAGTCTACAATGATATTTTGCTTTTCTGTCTGACATTTATGACCAAATTAGAAGCTTGATGTACAAAAAGAAATTAATATTTCAACCATCGGTGCTGCTTTTTGCAGTATGCTTCAAAACCAGGCAGCCCTAAAAAGAGCTAAATTTGCTAATTTTAAAACTGATCATAAGATCAGCTATACCTGGGAAAATAATTTGGCCTTTGATCTATTTGTCAAAAAAGAAATTTAAAGATCGGCCATGTTATCAAATTTAGATGATTTTTCAAACAGGAATACTTTTTTGGGATACCTGGTATTTTTAACCGAACAAAATTCTCCCAGGCTTTTTTGATAGCGATATAAAAACTTTGCTTCAGTTGGCTTTCTGACTGGCTATAATAGTAAATCATTGTTTATATGACAATTCTTTTCCTCTTTCGTATTTTATCTAATGATTTGTTTTCACCAGCTTTATGGTAATTTGTTATTTAAGATGTCTCTATCTATCTTGAACATTTGCTATCTTGAGCAAAGTTCGATTCCTCCTTATAGAAGCCAGATATTATTGTTTTAACCGTATTGCAATTCTCTTTTCAAGGACTTTGGATATCCACAAACAACATCCACAGAACAGTTAAAGTCATTTATTTTTAACGAGGTTCACATGGTTTCAGATACAGAAAGTGTCACAAGTCAAGCAACTGGAGCTAATGTGGTTTGTGCTGCCTATTTTTCTTAGTATTTTATCCTGCTAAATTATGTGCAATTTTTCTAACAATCAGTAGATCATTAAATTCTAAAAATACCTGAAATTAAACCACGCAAAATAAGCTACGTTGGATTGAAAGCCGAAGGCAGTGATTCCTTCTGAGCATTGCTTTTAAGACAGGTTTTAACTGATCGATAGTTGAGTTCCGAAGCCATAAAAGAGCGTTTTCCTTGTCCTGAGCTTAGGTTTCAGGTTGTTTGATGGTGGTTTTTGCATCTGTGAGATCAAAGATGTTTTTAAACTTATCCTTCGAAATAACATGGCTAGAAGGTCAAAACTAACAGCATAGTCTTACTTAGCATCTCGGCTATAGATACAGGCCTCTGAAATCGCCCCCTGTATGGTGCACCCAGTTATTCATACAGACGACATGTCACGTGACTTGATCAATTCGCGCTCGAAAATCAGACTTGGGGTAAATGAAGCCATTTCAAAGTATAGCGTGGCACTGGGATTTTGAGAGTGTCTCGTTTATTTATCGCAATAAATCAATTCAAAAAGCTTGGAGGCTGTTTAAATTATTCAAAAACTTTAACAGATAGATAGGCGAATGTCGAAAAGGAAGGTTGACTTTGAAGAAGCGACGAGCAACTCACAGCCGACAGAGTTTGTGCTGCTAACTACTTAATTATCGACGCAAAGGCAAGTTTTTCACAGCTTTCTTGGCCTAAATTTTTGTTTTGCTTTTAAAAACAGCATGTTCGTGTGTTTATTTCATTGGTTTAGGTCTGACTGACAATTGCTACCTATCCTTTCCCTACTCACTATCGCAAGGTAGAATANTAAAAGAGCGTTTTCCTTGTCCTGAGCTTAGGTTTCAGGTTGTTTGATGGTGGTTTTTGCATCTGTGAGATCAAAGATGTTTTTAAACTTATCCTTCGAAATAACATGACTAGAAGGTCAAAACTAACAGCATAGTCTTAATTAGCATCTCGGCTATAGATACAGGCCTCTGAAATCGCCCCCTGTATGGTGCACCCAGTTATTGAGCATGCTAACCAATAAGGGGTTTTAGAAACTAGGACGGTAACACGAGCCAGAACGTCATCTGGTGCCTTGCAAACCGAGAATCGTTTCAAAACACTATTATTCAAATGGTCAATGCAAAACCTCCTTCTTCGATTAAATGTGCGAGAACCATCATCCCGTTTCTTTGAAAACCAACATTTAAATTGAGCGAGTTTACCTCACAGGCCTATATCTGAAGTACAGAACGACAGAAATGATGTTTCCAAGTTGTGCAATTGAAAAGAACAACTTCATACAACCTCTTACCCAAGGTGAATGAAGGTTTTCCGTAAACTGCAACGCCTACATTGAAATAACCTACATTGACAACCTACATTGACCCTGGTTTACGAATTTCTCCTCTGATTTTAGTTTGGAAATGAGCAGCTTACGTTACCAAGTAGCGCATCAAACATACCCGTACAGTCCATATCAAAGGTGAGTTCCAATTGTTGAAATGGCTACACAAGTAAAACCATGGGTGGTAGGAGACGCGTGGATTGCTTTTTGAAAAATATTGTGGTCCTATGTTGGGGTTATTAAGATTAAATTAGCCGCGTTGTTTTCAGAGCGGCTTCCTGTTATTTTGTAGCCACTTACGGTTGACCCGGCAGACGCTAATCTGCCCATCAACTATGTACTGAGAAATATAATTTCCAATAAGATAGGCACTTCGAATATTTGTACAGCTCAGGAAATGCTGCCGACAGAAAAGGCCAAAGTATTTACGATTCCTATTGCTTCCTTGTTTTAGAAAGGTGGCAGAAAAAACGAAGTTTTCGTCGACGTCTTGGAGAGGCTGACAGTTCTTTACACCCCAAATGTAAGTTCATTCTATGTTTTTGTTCGATGATTTCGAATTTGGATGTGATTTGAATGTATTTGAAATGTTGCTAGGTAACAATGCCTGTTGACGCCATTTGATAAGTTGAATTATCTGAAGACACAGATAAATAGATTTTGACTAGTATCAGTTTCTGGAACCATTATCATTTTCACAATTTAAAAACGTTATAATTTTGTAATAGCTCTTAAAAGTAAACAAAATAGAGATCCCGGAAAAGATGAATAAATGAAAGTAAAATTGAATGATATATTACTCAGATTTTCTCCTGAGTATTCTACACGAAAGAAGGTCAGTCTTTTAACCGAAAGGAGAAGCTAAAGTCCTTGAAGCTACAATTTGAAAATGCGGCATATTATATTTTTCTTATCTGATACTCAGTGTGAATTTCTTTTATAAGGGGAATCTTATTCGATCAGAAATCGATGGCTGCATTCAAGTGAAAAGTTTCCTGGCAGGCAACGCAGGTAAGTTGTTTTCTTCCTTCACAAGATTTAGGAATGTGTGATGCGACGGAATTTCATTTTCAATGTATGTATGGAATATTTAATTTCTCAGTTGGTTGATTTATTCATCAATGCATTAATTGTAGGTCAGTCAGCAATACACCTTTGAGCCAACCTCGTTCCCAGGGTGTTCTTACGTCATACGCTAGTCACGAAGCCGAGTGAACACCCTGGTACACTTAGTCCCAATCTGCCCAAAATAAGGGCGGATTAGCAGCCATTATGGATTTGCTGTTGGCAGGGGAAAGCTCATTATGTGCTTCTAAAATCACGTCATGTTGCCAGTTTNGTGCAATTGAAAAGAACAACTTCTTACAACCTCTTGCCCAAGGTGAATGAAGGTTTTCCGTAAACTGCAACGCCTACATTGAAATAACCTACATTGACAACCTACATTGACCCTGGTTTACGAATTTCTCCTCTGATTTTAGTTTGGAAATGAGCAGCTTACGTTACCAAGTAGCGCATCAAACATACCCGTACAGTCCATATCAAAGGTGAGTTCCAATTGTTGAAATGGCTACACAAGTAAAACCATGGGTGGTAGGAGACGCGTGGATTGCTTTTGAAAAATATTGTGGTCCTAGGTTGGGGTTATTAAGATTAAATTAGCCGCGTTGTTTTCAGAGCGGCTTCCTGTTATTTTGTAGCCACTTACGGTTGACCCGGCAGACGCTAATCTGCCCATCAACTTTAATTAAAGTCGATGGGCAGATTAGCGTCTGCCGAGTCAACCGTAAGTGGCTACAAAATAACAGGAATCAGTACATTATCAACTCTATGTACTGAGAAATATAATTTCCAATAAGATAGGCACTTCGAATATTTGTACAGCTTAGGAAATGCTGCCGACAGAAAAGGCCAAAGTATTTACGATTCCTATTGCTTCCTTGTTTTAGAAAGGTGGCAGAAAAAACGAAGTTTTCGTCGACGTCTTGGAGAGGCTGACAGTTCTTTACACCCCAAATGTAAGTTCATTCTATGTTTTTGTTCGATGTTTCCGAATTTGAATGTGATTTGAATGTATTTGAAATGTTGCTAGGTAACAATGCCTGTTGACGCCATTTGATAAGTTGAATTATCTGAAGACACAGATAAATAGATTTTGACTAGTATCAGTTTCTGGAACCATTATCATTTTCACAATTTAAAAGCGTTCTAATTTTGTAATAACTCTTAAAAGTAAACAAAATATAGATCCCGGAAAAGATGAATAAATGAAAATAGAATTAAATGATATATTACTCAGATATTTTCTGAGTATTCTACACAAAAGAGAGGGTGGTAAAGGGTATTTCGTGCAACGTGATCGGCTATATTTTTTTCTGGTGAAACGTGAAAGGCCAGTATTTATTTACGTGAAACGTGAAAAGCAAAATTTTTTTCCCCGTGATTCGTGATCCTGACCCCCCCTTTACCACCCTCAAAAGAACCTTTCAACCGAAGGGTAAAACTAAAGTTTTTGAAGCTAAATTTTGAAAATGCTGCATATTATATTATTCTTATCTGGAATTGGAGACTGATACTCTGTGTGAATTTCTTTCATAAGGGGAATCTTATTCGATCAGAAATCGATGGCTGCATTCAAGTGAAAAGTTTCCTGGCAGGCAACGCAGGTATAGTTGTTTTTTTCCTTCACAAGATTTAGGAATGTGTGATGGGACGGAACTTCATTTTCAAAGTAAACATGGAATATTTAATTTCTCAGTTGGTTGATTTATTCATCAATGTATTGATTTTAGGTGTCAGTCAGCAATAGAATTTTGTGATATTCTGCAAAAGGGTCTGGATCGAGTGATATTTTCATACAATTCGTACAAACCTGATGAATTTTTGAATTTGCTTAACAATGATAAGAAGCTCTAAAGCCGCTCAATTAAACCTTTCGAATACTAGTGTCTAAAACTATGGCTCGATCCAGTCTCTTTTGTAGAATAGCTAAATGGTCCATTGAAAGATTCTACGATTAAGTGATTGTGTTAACGAATGTGTGATTAAGCCTATAATAACTGTTTCCGAGGGCAATACTAGAAAATATTAACCCGAAGCCGTCAGTACAAGACCGAGCTTGCGAGGTTTTGTACAGAGGCTGAGGGTTAATATTTTCGGTATTGCCCGAAGGAATTTTCATTTCATTTTTCATTTAATGTTATTTAACCACGACATCCATTCAGTTCTATAATAAAGTAAAGTATGATAAAAAGTTACAATGATAAGTTCAAAGAAACAGTTATTATATAGTTTATTACCCTTAATATGGTCGGGGCTGGGTGAAGGTCTTTCGTTTTTTAAAAAGTAAAAAGATAATTTTAAAAGTAAAATGATCGAAGACTAGCATGAAGCCATTGCAGACGAAGCCTTTTGATGCTGTTCGAATTGCTGTTCGTGCTCGAAGCACTGGATTTGTGGTTCGAAGCTGAGTTGTTACGTCATGAGCGGGTATGACCGGATAATAATGCCCTATCATTACTTCACATTCAAACGTTTTCAGCCAATCAGATTGTTTAACAAAGTTGCTGCCCTGATCATAGGGTGATAATTCCCAGTAACTGATTAACTAGAGTTGGCAGAGAATCGGGTCCGGACGTTACACATTCGGATACAGACGAGGGTCTTCCGTAACACACTCGAGATAGATGACAACAAACATGGCAGGTCTATCTCTCCAAACCTCTTGAAAACCTTTTTCCTCAAGTGCCTGCTTGGTTTTTTGCTGCTTTACCGATTAGGGAAATAACGATATTTGCATGCTTCGATCATGACGATCGTTTAAAATTTGTCCAATCGTCTCATTCCAATGTGATAGTTTTTATTATTTTTCGTTACTTTTTCAGAAATACGAATTGGCCTGAACGACAATCTTTCAATTGGCCATGACAGATCTGGTGAGAAAACGATCTTATTAAAGATTCTTTGGCCTCATTTATCTCATACAGTAAAAACCCGCATATAAGAACCTACAATTTTACAAGTCAGCCTGGGTTCTTAAACAATGAATACAATGGATTGGTTCTTATAAAATGGTAGTCTAATTGGAAAATTTCAGCCTGCAGTTTCTTAATCCACTAGGTTCTTATACGCGGGGTTTTACTGTACATTTTTATTGGATCAAGAGTTTTTTCTCCTGCTTCCTTTCTTCTGCCATCAATTTAATTCCACATTGCAATCTCACCAAATTCTCATTGCAATTTTGATCAAAAAATTTTGTTCAACTTCTGTCAATAACATCGAAAATTGGAGAACTTTAAACTAAATGCGCGTTACTTGTACTAAAATTTATTCTATCGGAATTTTCATTTTTTTATTTTATTTCTCAGGGCAAAATATACCAAGTATAGCAGGAAAGATAATGGCTTCCGTGCTCTTATATTTTTCAGAATAGCTCTTTTACCACTAGACTTTGAAGAATTTGGATTTAGTTTGCAGCTTTTCTCATATCGTCCTGCATGCTCTATGGTGCCGTTTTTATCGGCAAAATATCAAAGTAATCCAGGTTTTGACGTGAGTGTGACAGATCTTCTGCCACAGTCCGATTGGTACAAATAGATTCTAGCAAGAATCTTCCTGGGAAATTGTTCAAAACGACAGTTTCCGTACTTGATATATTTTCATTTAATTCTTGGCAGGATCACGTGGTGACTTACAATTGGATTATTGTAGCTTACATGAAAAGGTTGATGCAGATGTCTTTGAAAACTCATGTCAACTAAATATTGTTCCACCAGATGGAGAGGTACTTTCTTTCTGTACTTTTTGTTTGTGCTGGTAAATTTTCATGATGTGTTTTTCGCACATTTATCGTAATGAATCTGAAGCGTGGTTTGCGACTATCTGAATGTTTTCGTTGTTGAAAACTTTCGTATTTTGCGATCTTTGTTTCAGCGCCGCCCTCTGTTAATTGTGTCTTGCAGTTGTTTCTTTTTGGCCAGTCTGTATTCTATTATCGTGAGAACTATCGGGGAACTATCGATTTGCAAAGAGGTTTTATATTTATGATATGCAAAAGCAAAAACGTATTTCATATAAGCATGGGCGTCAAATATTCAAACAATTTTGTTTGGATGTTTATTCCACTTTTTCTTCGAGTGAATGGCTTGAAAGGAATATTTAGCTTCTTTGCCGTGATTCTGCCTTGAGCATCCTTCATATTATGAAGATTTCAAACTGCAGCACTTTTTTATTGCAACTAATTTTCATGTTGCGACGTCACCAGATTGCTAAATCGTGAACCAAGCTATATACCGGGTGTCCCAAAAAAAAGTATACAGATTTGGTCAACCCTAACGTTCAGAATTTAACATGAATCAATCAGAAATCATTTTTAAAACATTACTGGATAGTTAACTTGAACATAGATACCTTATTTGTCTACATTGGTACTTTGAGAGTAGAGATATAAATCTTCAAAGGACAAATTTGCCACCACCTCCCAACCAGAGCTTTGGCGTTTTGGCCTAAGCAATATCCAAAATTTGTTTCACTTAAAATGAATAAAGTTTACTTCGGAGCTCCCTTGATGATAAGCGTCACGTTAATTATAGTTTGTGAAACGCATTTGTTGTGCAGTTTTTAGTTTTTCTCCTCCTGGTTCAAATTATTGTTGATTTATTCGCTGTGCTGTAAGAATTTGCTTAGGCCAAAACGCCAAAGCTCTGGTTTGGAGGTGGAGGCAAATTTGTCCTTTGAAGATTAATACATCTACTCTCAAAGCACCAATGTAGACAAACAAGGTATCTATGTTCAAGTTAACTATCGAGTATTGTTTTAAAAATGATTTTGGATTGATCCATGCTAAATTCTGATCGTTAGGGTTGACCAAATCTGTATACTTTTTTTTGGGACACCCGGTA
>REGM01000055.1:700813-720020 GCA_004194415.1 Aurelia aurita | reverse complement strand
AACGACACGAACGACGCGAGCGACGGGAGCGATCGAACTATTTCCATATGATCGCTGCTGTCTCTCAGTTTGCATCACAAGCTCAAAATAGTGAGACTGGGCTCAGATGCGCAGATGCGCAGAACGTCGCTGCGATCGCTGAGATCGCTGGGATCGCTGACTTTTTGAAAAGTGGTTTCCATTAAAAAAACTCGATCGCTGGCAGTCGCTCGCGTCGCTGAGATAGAAATTTTTCTATCTCAGCAACAGGGTGTCGCTCGCGTCGCTACGATCGCTGGCAGAAAAAAGTGATAGTTTCCATCAAATCGTTCGTGTCGCTACGGTCGCTGGTACGTTTTTTCAGCGACGGGAACGACACGAAAGATCATATGGAAACGAGGCTTTACGTTCTTGCGGTCCTGGCTAGGTTAAATATTGATGTAATTGTCACTTTCAGGGCTTTGGAAATATCTCTAAAGCTGTCTTGCGAACTGCCAGCATCAAAGTGAGTACTTAAACTTATATTTTGAGTTATTTTTAATTACCAAATGGAGCCTATGTAGCCTAATTTAATACGGAGAGTTCTTCAAGAATTCTACTGCAGTTTCAAAAATTTTCCCCTGGAGACTTTTTTCCACAGTTAAGGCATTTTTACTGCGAAACATGTTGAACAATCTTATAATAAATGATAGAAGAAATTATACTTCGAGGTTGTTATTCCATGAATCTTTACCGCTTACACAGGATTTTAGCCGGATAGAATAAAGAACATATACGTATAGGGCCTTTTTATAACAACCCCTATTTAACTGTAATCAGGACCCATAATGCGAACAAATGCCTGAGCCCCCGAAATGCAGCTAGTCGGCCCCTGGCTTTCAGCATCAATTTTGTAATCCCCAACAGTCAGACTTCGTGTCATGAATGAGGTAATCACGGAACTTTCTAGTAACCAAGATTTTCGGTTACCAAAATGAGTCGTATCAGCGTTACTTTATACCATTGGTTATAGCGTTCACTTCCATGATTTCTTGATCACTGTATATTTTAACTTATTTGGCCTTCATTCCTTCCGGCAGTGCGGCAGCAAACATCTTACTGCGCATTCCTGTCCCAAGAGCAACAATGAGGTAACTGAGTTGTTATTATGCCTATTACTCTCTTTTCACAGAACTTGGTTTTATCTATTTATACAACGTAGCTGAATTCTACGTAGCTGAATTCACACTTGATGCGACTTTGTTTGTGCGATGCAGCACGTGTAGTAAAGTTGAATTAGTCCAACTTTATCGCTTTGCTGCGCCTCATTGTTATTTGGAATGCTTCAAGAACGAAGCTTCAAGTGTGGATTCAACTTAAGGCCTGTTTAAAGGGGCCTTTGCAACCAGCATACATTGCAAGTGGCTTCTCTTTGTTGGCGGCCATTTTCGTGGACCATGAAAATTGTGACAACAAAGAGACCACAAAGGATGTATTCACAAAGCATGCCGGTTGCAAAGGCCCCTTTAACTTTCAGTGTCAATGGAATATTAATCTGAAATCACTCTGAATTTTCCTAGCGTCTCTCACGATGTAACGACTGGTTCAAAAACAACAGAATTCAAATCAAACGATAAAATCATTCTCTGGGGAATCAAGAAAATGTTCGGAAAGAAAGAACATTTTGCTAAATTTAAGGTATGGAGAGAACCCCTTTATACTTTTTAAGAAGTATTACTGGACTGTTTGAAAATCACCATTTCCGAATATCTTTGTTCTCGGCTCTTTCTATCTATCTTATTTTAGATCACGTGGTGAGATTTTGACAATTTCCCCCCATGATTTGGCAAGCTGGTGAAGGTGAAGTTGCGGTTTTTAGCGCCAAGCGCTGGGATCGCAGAAGTAGCTAAGCGCTAATCGAGTCCGCGAACCCTTGTCAGGACGCTCAAGAGCTTCTGGTGGGGTTTGAACCCCGTCTGCCTGACGTTCTGGTTGCAAAGTCAGTGGATTACAACACGGCGCCACAGCAAGTTGTGTATTTAAGACTGACAGTTTCACGTTCTTCAGGGTTCTCCGTGATTTGTTTAGGAAAGGAATTAAATTAGTTATTTTTTAAACGCATGGCTATGAAGATTGCGCTCATTGTCATAGCCTGTTCAATGGCTGAGTCATGTAGCCAATCCTGCAGCTAGCTGTTCTATAGCATACTACGTACAAACAATAATGCCTCTTCTCCGCAGAAATGGCGCAGTGAACGAATAGTAATTGTAAACTTCCTTGAAATTAACCAGTATGCTATTCCAGTATACGTCGGGAGATTTTGTTTCGTAAATCTTTCAGTTGATCCCGTGTATTGTACGGTAATTTAGCAATTTTGTTTTCGTGACCATTGTTTCTAAGACATGCCATTATCGAACACTTCAACTAAACATTGTTACCTCAATGTTTAGTTTAACTGTTTAGAGGTAACAATTTTTAGTTGAAGTGTTCGATAATTGCGTGTCTTAGAAACAATTGTAACAAAAACAAAATTGCCAAATTACAGCTATTCCAGTATAGTTTTCGCATTATCAGCAGACTGGATAGGAAACGACAATATAATAGATAAATGATTAAAGTACCATAAAATAGCGTAGATGTCAAAAACACGACATTTCGAGCATGTACTCGTTATCAAGTCAAAGACTGGAAAGGAGTTTTGCATCTTGAAATACTTGTCGATATCCCTAAAATTGAATTTCGATGTGATTTGTAGATAATGAGGCTGTCATATTTGTCAAGTGTAACTTTGTCATTTCATTGCAGATAAGTCTTTCGAATGCAACGCCTTCCGCAAGACAAGAAATTGGACCAATCAGGTTAGCACATTTTTGTCAAAACAATTCATTTTACCATGGGCGAGGATGCACCGATTTTTTGGGAAGGGGAGACAAGAATAACAGAATTTCTTAGTATCCTATGGAGAAAATTTGAAAGTTCGCACAGGTGTAATATGGCCATAAGCAGCAAAAGCCAGAGAGAAACGACAAAAGAAAACATCGTTGTATGCAGAGTTTGCTGATCTTTCTCACTCAAATTGATCACTGGAGATGCAGATAAGAGAACTGGGCAACTAATGGATAAAAAATTCTGTTATCCTTGTTTCGCCTTCCAAAAGATTAGTGCATCATCGCCCATGGTCTTACAACAAATACACTATGCTGACCTACTTATTGCCTTACGTTGTTCAAAATGCCGACAGAGCGTTTGCTACAACTTTCTCTAGCAAAGGCAAGGGCGAAGGGCTTCTCTGCATGATCTTTTGGTGGTCATTCATTAAACCAAAAACAAGCTTCCAACTATCTCGCTCTGCAGATCATTTCAGTTAGGAGGGTATATACCATCTACCACGAAATCCTCATAATTACCTTTCTCTCTTCGTTTCCAGCATCAACTTCGAAGTTCCAATGTTCGTTTGCTCCGGACTATCTATTCGCTTCTTGAAAGTTTACGAAAGAAATAATTTATACACTCCGATGAGATGGATTCGACTCATAACACATTGGTAAGTTTAACACGATTTTTGACAGAGCAAAACGAAATTTCCAAGATTAATATCAAAGCCATATTTTGCTTATGTTTCAAACGTCTAAAGCTTTTCTTTGGCTCCCCCGGTGTATACGTCAAGTCTAGTCGCTACGTGCTTTAAGAAGGGTGAGTTGTTATATCCTACAGCAGTTTTGTTCTTCCCCGTGTCCCTGTGCCCGATATCCGTTGTATCCTTGTGCCCAAAGAAACAATAATTGTTGTTTCCTACAATAAATTTTGCTCCTTGTGCCACTGTGCCCGGATTCCCTGTATCCCTGTGCCCTAAGAAACGAGAGTTGTTGTTTCCTACAGCAGTTTTGTTCCTCCCTGTGCCCGATATCTCTTGTATCCCTGTTCCCTGTAAACGTGACAAAACGCTTCATTGGTGCAGGGAAAGTATGTCTACAATATTTAAGTTCCTTAGCCATGGATCATGTTCAAGGGACTGGCTTCTGTTTCTGTCCGTTAAGAAGGGAGTCACTTGCTTCTTAGGTTCAGCAAGTCTCACTAGTCATAATAAATAACCTCTCCCTGACCCACTAAACGTCAATGTCTACGGAGTTTAGAATTCTGTTTTCCTTTCCAGTGATTCTTTTGTACATCGACTGTGATGTTTGGGTGCATTTGGAAATTTCAAAGATGAGGTACCTCTTTGAGAATATTAATATGCTAGAATATTTGTATATTTTTTGTCATAGAAACTAGATATGTTAATTTAAAGAATATATATATATATCTTTGGTGGAAAAATTTTCCATTATAAATTTACAACAATTTTTAATTTTCATATCTGACGCAATTTGTACGATGCTTCTTTAGAAAATCTAGATCTCAAAGATACGGAGCACTTCTTTCACGTGTTTCTAGAGTTTGATTTTTAGTTTCTTTTTTCAGTCGAAAGTGAACTTGCACACTTTTCATTTCAGAATTTTCTTAATTGATTCTTGAAATCTTTGTGGTGTCCAAATAAAGTAAAAAGGGGCGGAATTGGAAATTATTTTCGCATGCCCGTAGGTTTAATTTAGAATTTAGAAGTTTATTGTCGGTTTAGGATCCCAAGAATTATGGACTCCAAAAGGATAAAAGATAAGTTGGTAAAATAACAGCAGGTCTCAAATTTATTTTCATAGGGCATTCAAGATATATTTACTAAGGAAGGGTCCAGAAATTTGCCTGTTAAGATCAATCTGAAAATTCACCTCTAAATTTGAAGCAGTGAAATTTGAAACATCTGTTTAGGTCTTTCGAAAACCGACCACTCTTAGTTCACAGTTGAGTCCTGAACCTATGGCAAAGATCATGTTGTCAAATTCTGAATAATATCATTATATATACAGTTGTAAATCTGTGATGTCTCGTGCTGGTTTCATTTTCCACAGAAGTTGATGAAATCAGGCACAACAACAACAACCTTCACGGGCATAGGGACACAGAGAGGAATGGGCATAGGGACACAGGGAGGAAAAAAATTGTGTAGGAATAACTACCGCGTTTCTTAACGCCCATGATGAAATAAGGGGAACATTTTCGGAGCCGTCGGGTCTAACACGGGGAAAAAATTCTTTGGTAGATCTATCGAAGCTTGCACTTTTCAAAGGCAGGCTGGACAAACACATCAGGGACCATCGAGCATGGAGAGGACGGACTTCCAAGGGGAATGAGCACAAGAGACACGAAGACATTTTAGGAAAGTAGATTAGATGTTTCAAAATGTGCGAGCAAGTTTTCGAGTTTGACCATTCACTATGCGTTGGTGGAGCAAAAGTGAACGCCCTCGCAGCTCCTGTGGTTAAGGCGCCCTTGCTTTGATGAAGCACTGTGTCTCAAGATGAAGTTTTTGTTAATACAATCAATCAAGGAATGGAATTGAAATTCATCAAGAAATAGAAATATCTGTCTTGAAGGACAGGATAATGTGACCCAGGTATTGAGGAAAACACCTTGAACACCTCTTTATCTAAATATTTGACCTGGACCTTCCCTTGACATTTCTGCCTCTTAGCTATGTATGCATTTTCAAAGTTGCCCTCTGGTGTCCCTGTTGACGCCATAGTCTCCCATTGCTTGCCTACGGCTTGCCTATTTTGCTACATCCTCAAAGTATTGCTCACCGTACTTTTTGGACAATCTCTATCCTATCCTATCCTATCTCACTCAACGTTATGGAGTGGGATTGGATGTTGTTGAGTCATGTTCAATTCTGTTGGGCAGACGTTGACTAAGAGCAAAGTAAATAGGACGTCTTATAAAAGGTTTCGGAGAGAATTTGACGGAACAATGTTTTCCAGAGGAAAGCAAATGCACCGTCATATACATGGTTTCGGATGCATTCAATTCCTCTCTATGAGTGTCTCGACATTCTTTCCCGCTTTTCTTTCCACTTTTATTTACATTGGCCAAGAAAGAGGGCAGAGCGCAATTTTCATTAGCATGTAAACACTAATCCGAAAATTGGATAAAGCCCACGCCTAAATGTAAATTGGATTTCATAGGAAAACACACATCGAATGCCTTGCTGAAGCTATCAACCCCTTCACTATTTTGTGCCACAGTTGCATTTTTACTGTTTAGCTAAGGGAACTTAGGAGAAAGCAAATCCTAATCAGCTGCAATGAACGTATTGGCCACTGACCAGAGAGAACTTTATCTTGGCTATCCTTAGTCTACACGCAGGACAGACTTTACTATTATGGAGGAGTAGAGCGGAAAGGGAAAGGCAACGACTTTACTGTTGTGGTGTAGCCTGCGTGCAGCCTCAACGCTCCTCGGCCAGAAGGAGTATTGAGGCTGCACGCAGGCTATTGTGGTGTGGAGGATACCTGTCCCTTTCCCCTCTATTCCTCCACAATGGTAAAGTCTGTACGCAAGCTATATCTGAACTTGCTACAAGAGAGACTCTCGCTTTTTCCCCTCTTCGGTTTTTTCCGCGAGAGAGACTTGAAGCAAGTCCAGCTATATCTGGCTGGACAGGGGTAAGAGAATTAGCTTCAACTGATTTTGACATGTAGAGATATACTGAGATATAGCTGTTAATGAAGTTAAGTTGGTGCTGCTTCACGGCTTCTGCGACACTAAATTTTTCGTAATAATTCGTGGACATTCTGCAAGCAGTGGTTACAAGTATCTCTGTTCTTCTCTTTCTTTCCCGTGTTCTGCTCTGCTTTCACCATTCACGTGTTGTGCGGACAAGAGAGGGGGGAGAGAGACTTGTAGCAAATCAGCGGATTATTACACAAAGGCCATGGATATATGGATACGCTACGCTATCACGGAAGCCGTGAAGCAGCACCAACTTAACTTCAATAACAATTAGAACTCCTTCTACTGAAGCTGAATTCTCTTGTCGCTGCCCCGTCGCTGCCCAAATAAGGTTTGGGAGTGAAGTCATCTCATAGTCGTATCTATGTATCTATCGGCTGACTGGCAGAACGAAGTAAGAAAATTTTTAAGGTCCGCTGTTTGGAGAAATATTGTGGGCGTTGTCCTTTGTTACTTACCCAAGCGATGGACGTGGCAGTTGGAAAATCACCAGTAAGGTTTGATTTACAACTCCACATGTATTTTTTGGCATTGACTGACTGACCCAAAAAAGTAAAATTTTGGAAATTTGATTTCATCTTATCTGCGTTCCATATGGACTCTGTGAAGGAGCACGAAGTTTAGGATAGTTTGAATTCCCACGCGTGAGGTAAACACTGTGTAATGTAAATAGGAGGTATTGAAATGCGAGTTTTGCATACTTTGTTTTATTAAATTGGTGATAAATGTAATGCTTTGTTTTATAACACAATTTACTGTCTCTGTTGTCCACGCCTCCATCACCGCCTGATCTGCATTGATGAGCAGGCAAAGAAACCGCAAGCTTTGTCAGGCTTTGTTTCATACAAGAAGGCTAGGAAATTCTCGTTGAGGAATCTCCACTACGCAAGACTCATCGAGTCAAATTTCAAGATCAAATTTTTGGAAGCTGGCAACACGAGAGCGAAGTTATACAGAAGCAGAGAGCATTCCTCTGCATGTCCTCAATCAAGACATCAGTCAATGCACACACAGCCCTCGACAGAGCCCAGGCCTGCCCGAAGTGTCTTCACTCATTTGTAAGATTCAACACAGATTCACAGCAAGGGAACCTGGAAGAAAACCGGACCTAAANGTTCCATATCATATGATTATATCAAATCAAAAATCACATCCCCGTTTTGGAATGAGTACTTTGCCCTAGTAAAACCCGGCGTATAAGAACCTAGTGGATTAAGAACCTGCAGGCTGAAATTGTCCAATTAGACTACCATTTTATAAGAACCAATCCATTGTATTCATTGTTTAAGAACTCAGGCTGACTTGCAAAATTGTAGGTTCTTATACGCGGGTTTATACGCGGGTTTTTACTGTATTGTTGTATACAAGATTGATAGATTGATGAATGAATGATCAAAAAGAAACTCTCTAATAAAGTAACCTAATCAAGCGAGCCAGCTCTCCCGAACCCCAAAAAAGCAGGTCTCCCCAAAAAGTTCTTGTTTTTGCACCGTCAATCCAAATGCGCGATAAATTCACTAACAAAAAGCATGGTATTCTTCTGTAAAAACCATTTCAATAATTTAGAAAATTCTCGAAAAACCAAAAACAACTGAAGTCAAAGGCGAAACAAGTCTTAAAAGATAGGGCATCCTCCGGGATGGGTAGTGGCCCCCTCTGTTCCTATCCCAGTACTCTATGCTAAGTACTCCCGTTCAACTAATAGACTTATTCCCTGAATTTGACGAAATGACACACAAAAGCTGGATTTAGTCATTTAGCCCCCCTACCGGAAGTTCTAGCCCCCATATCGGAAGATTCCTAACGCCTCCCCCTGCGCGGCGCGTTCACAGGCTACGGTCAACGACAAATAAAAAAAACGCAGCAAAAAAGGGGACTCATGGAATAAACCTACTCCTCCAAAGCAAAGGATTCAGGCATCGACTACATGCCTAGGCGCATGAGTCATGGGACCACATCAGACGAAATGGTTGTGTACGTTTGGTTGTCCCCCCACGTTTCTTCCCGGAAATTATTCCACTTTTTGAAAACGTATCCTTTCACAATTTCATTTCATTTTCCTTTAGCTTCCTGGTGATCACGTGGGCAAAACACGCCTTAAACGGGATATTATCTCTGTATCGGTTGGTGATCACGTGGGCAAAACACGCCTTAAACGGGATATTATCTCTGTACCGGTTAGCCCATTCAACTATTTTCCAATCTGACAAAAGGGAATTTTTTAACCTGCTCTTTTTCTTCTTGAATTAAAAGAATCAAAAGGCTCGAAACTTCGTTCCTTCCTTGTTCATGACCTATGTCGCTTGGCTGACAGCAGCATTTGTGTCATTACCCTGCCTACTCATGTAATGATTGTACACGGAAATTACTTTCCCTTACAAATAAACGATTGGTAATCCCGCTGGAAAGGAAAAATTAACTCGAGACCTTTCGCCCGGTCACGCTTTCCCACATGGGCGACTTTGGATCAAAATCTTGAGTTTCGCATTTCAAAGACGCGACAGTTTCACATGGTCCTCCGTTGAGCGAGTTTGAAAGTTTTCCTCATTAAAGCTTTTATGTCGTTATATAAATCTAATGGCAGACATTAGATCATTTGTCATGAGAGTGCGTAGGGTGCGGAGCTCATGAAAGTGCGGTTTCTTTTGATGTTTGTTGATTGTAATTTTGCATAACATGTAAAACAAAGGGACTTGATTACCGTCTCCTGTCGCTTTGAAGGACAACTGACAAAATGAGGCTAGGAATTGTATTTATATTAACATCAAGATATTCAAAGGCGTCGCCAAAGGTTGGACTGGGATGTCCACCCCAGTTTTCTCAGGGCAGTATTTATTTCTGAGCAAAAACGGTGTAAAAATGGCTTGGTATAACTTTCAGAATTTAATTCTTTACCAAGTCCACCCCACTTTTTTTGGTCTGGCGACGCCCCTCAAGAAGTTCTTTGTAAGCGTTTTGTAGACCTCAACCCAGGCAAAGTTCACTGCTCCAAATTTGAAATCCAACTACCTTATTCCGAATCATTGATAGCCTGCGCGCAGCCTTAGCAGTCCTGAGACGCAAAAAGGGCTGGGAGCACGAGAGCACGACTACAGAAAAAATACGGGAATGAGGGGGTCTCCCTCGTTTGTCCTGAGACGCGTAAAGGGCTGGGAGCACGAGAGCACGACTACAGAAAAAATACGGGTACGAGGGGGTCTCCCTCGTTATGGTCTGTGACGCAGGCTAGGGAGTAAGGAGCACACATATCTTTGGGGGAAGAGGAAAAATCAGGTAAATCCGGTCCAGTTTTGACGGTAGTATGCTGCTACTTAAGGGAGAACAAGGGAGCAACGACCCCCTATCAGAGCCTAGTGTTGAGTTTTTCTTCGAGGAGGAGCGTTTACGCTGCGCTCAGGCAGTTGGTTGGTTGTTTGGTTGGTTGTTTTTTATGGCTCTAGAAGTCGCCTCCGCAACGCCTGCGTTACTACTTTTTTCCATGAAAGTCTGGGCTTTGATGAAAACACCAGAGCATAAGAGAAACTTTTATCTTTCAAAAATGTGGATACTTCACTGAGCAAAACTTGTTTGAGAGCAATTATTGCGTATCCATGGCAACTTATTATACATTTCGTTGATGAAAGTTTTGAACTCAAATGCAGCGACGAGAAGGCAACATTTTTAGGGAAAATGATTTGTGATGAGACCTACCTTCCTAAACTGAGATGTCGCCATGAGGTCGGGGGCGAGTCGAGGGCGTAGATTTTATATCCAATGTACACTCACAATGGGACTTGCCCAAGTCCAAACCACAATGAAAGGTCGCATGCTTATAGTTCAGTAGTTTTTGCCCTGTCAACTTTCAAAGTGAACAAAATTTTCAACTTGGCATCTTGACATTTATCTCACTAGAAACAACTAAAAATTGAGAATTTTAGCGGTTCAAAGTTCAAATTTACTTCTTGAAATATTAGTTTTATCCTTCGTAAATGTTTGCCCTAGTTTATTATTTTGTCATTGGACTAAATGTGCACTAATTTGCTATTTGCTCTAAGGCTAATCTTTCGGTCAATATTTGGTGTCGCATTGTGCCAAGAATTTTCTGCCGAAAGTTCTTTCGCCTTCTTAGAACACCAGCCTCGTTTTGCCGACTCAACCAAGGGTATCAGGACACCGATGCTTTCATTGAATTTTTATTTACCTTGTTTTAATTGTTGTTGTCTTCTTTGTTTTGTTTTCCCTGTCGTTGTATTTCAGCTACTGAACTTGGCCTAATTGCTAAGTATGTCATTCGAATCTAATTCCCTTGTATTCCTGTGCCTTAATGCGCCTTCGCAGAAGAAAAGGTTTTAAACCGCAAGCCACCAAATAAAACTTATTGAGACCTGAATGAAATGGAGAAAGAAAAGTTTTTTTAACAACATTTTCGTGCGGTTTAAAACCTTATCTTTTGCGAAGGCGCGCTAACACACAGGAATACAAGGGAGTTAGATTCGAATGACCAAGCTGAAATACCAAGACAAGGAAAACAAAACAAAGAAGACAACAGCAATCAAAACAAGGTACCCTTGAATCGACGAAATGCATTACTCCCGTCCCTCGCAAAATGCTAAAAGACGGAAACTGAGTTGTTAATTTTCAAATAGAGGAAAAGTGATGATACAGTTTATTGCTATTCAACGCAACTCACGCCATATTATCATACAGTAATGTTAATGTACTGTTCTTGTATACTTTTTGAAAGCCCCAGAAACAAGAATCGTAAAGTTTAAGGGTGACCTTCGTAAAATAGGTGAAATATAACGAATGACAATGCTTTACTTAGCAAGGGGAAATCTTTCGCAAAGAAAATACAGTCATCAGATATCTAAAGGAATTTTCTGCGATTTTAATGAAATTTCTCAACATACAAAAAGGCTTTCCTTTAAATCCTTGAGATTTTTGAAGGGTAGTTACCAATCCTATAGATTATTGTTTCATATTTTGTTGGCATTAGTAAGCTTTGAAGTTTAATGTTTTCATCCAGTTCGTAACTTTTAAGTCAGTTATCCATAGCTTTTCACTAACTGAATATTTTGTTCCATTTAAACAGGAAAATTGTGAAGAGTTTCAAGAAGAACAAGAAATGTCCAGAAACATCCAGATATCATCGATAGCATTGCTACTCATCATTTGTATTCAAGTCACATTTTCCCAAAATCCTTGGGAAGGAATGTCGATTTATTGCAATAAGGAAGGATATAAAGTTACAGTTCAAAGGCTTGGATGTGTTACGGAGAAATTCACAGTAGATGCATGTCTGGGACTCTGTCGATCCTATGTGAGACTAACAAGCGTTCACCCATACATGATAAACCTATGCCAATGCTGCAAGGCCACTCGTTCAATAAAGAAGAGATTTTATCTTGGTCAATGTGATCCGGGAATTGACCGCGCGGTTGATATTGATTCCGCTGAAGAATGTGCGTGTCATAGTCAAACTTGTCATTAGTAAATACGATAGCTTGATTTTAATACAGTAGCGTGGTGTAAAGCCACGCTCCGCCGCAGCGCAGAGACTTCCTGCCGCGTGATTGAAGCGGCAGAAAAAAGGCGAAGCTCTTCTATTCCTTTGCTGAGTTTTCCCCGCACGGCAGCAGTGCGACATTTTATTTCTAAAACGAGTGAGTCTCTGCGGCGGAGAGTGGTGTAAAGCTGAATTCCCGCTTGGGGCGACGTGATGCAGTACCGCCAAAATAGAGCTTGCATTTGCTAAAATAAGGCTCATACAACAGAAAACGCATGCCTTATTTGTGCGACGTCAAGAGAAACGCCTCTAATGTGAATTCAGTTTAACTGCATCGTCAGTAGGGTAGCCAGTATGGTAGACTTCCCGCAAGTCTATTTCGCGAATTACGTCTATCCCGTTCCATTCCACAGTTTCCAATTCCCAGAATGGAGAACGAAGTGGTGTCACGTTAGGCCACAAAATATCGTTGTTTTATACTGTAATAAAAAGTTCTTTCTTTGCATGTTCAAAGTTGCAAAACAATTTAACCAGGATAAGCATAGGTTCCAAATCTTTAAAAAGGTCGGCGTACAATTCTGTGACCTATTCCTTTGAATCGAATGGCTTGAAAGAAAATTTAGCTACTTTGCTATAACTTTCCCGTTGGACTTTCCAGAAATCTTCAATATTTTCGAAATTACAGCGTATTTCATATTTCAACTCATTCGAGGATGTGACGTCATCAAATTTCTAAATCGCAAACCAGAAGAGTGAAAGACTTTTGCTTGGTACCATATTGTAGACGTTCATAAACTATGTTTTTCTAAAAAATTATTCGATGTTTCCTCAAAAAGTTTAGAAATTACGATGGTTTTAAGTTTTTTTCAAAATTTTTCTTCAACTCTTAAAAAAAAAGAAAAGCACTCTAATTCTGAAAATATTGAAGATTCCTGAAAAGTCCAAAGGTAGAATTATTACAAAGTAGCTAAAGTTTCTTTCAAGCCATTCCATTCAAAGGAATAGGTCGCAGAATTTTACACCGACCTTTTTAAAGATTTGGAACGTATGCTTATCCTGTTTAAATTGTTTTGCAACTTTGAACATGCAAAGAAAGAACTCTTTATTACATTATAAAACAACGATATTTTGTGGCCTAACGTGACACCACCAAACATAGATATGTATTGTAGCAGACTATCAGAGTACGTGTATTTAATCTTATCAAACTCTCTTTGGAAATTAATCGAAGCACGATGACAATGAATTAATATCGAATCAGCAACATTGATAGAACGTAAACGGAAATAGTTTTCTTTGGCCTGTAACTGTTGAATTGGACCCCAATTGGATATATACCGGTTGTCCAAAAATAGACTATTGCGCTAAAAATGGCTCAAGAGGGCACTTTTACCTAGCCTGCGTGCAGACTATACTTTTTCACTGCGAAGGAGTGCCAACTACGTCTCGAATAGCTTCGATTGCTTTGATTGGTCGATTTATCATCGGACGCAAAGGATCATTTCCCTGCAGTCGTCTCTTGTTACATGATTGTTTCAAGCTTCCAAAATTATCGATTTCGTCACAAATCNATTTTGTCACAAATCTAACCCATTTCTGACAAAGATCAAATTATGTTTAGTAAAAATGCTTTATTCAAATTGGTGCAAAACCATGTGAAAGTGTCTTGAGAAACCTGGTTCTGAGCCATTTTAAATTTTTCAACAATATTAGATGAGACTAACGTCTCTTTTTAAGCCCTTCGATAGGATATGCTATTGATGTACCCCAGTAAAACGTAGTTTGGTTATTACTTTGATAACAGATAGGAGTGAGGGGGAACTTACTGGCTGATTTTGAGACTGTTTTTCTTCGAATTCTAGGGTTGATTGGAACCCCTCTACCGAAGAACACTTTGGTCTTGTTTTCAGTTATAGTAGGATTAAGTACAAGCTCAAAGTTTCCAAGGAAGCACCAAGATGCTGCCTGCACATACGTGGCGAGCAAGAATAGGCTTTGCGAGACATTTGACCCAGTTGATCATACGATTCGAAGTTCCCAGAAAATTTGATGAAATAAACACCACATATCGTTTAAGACATGTTGGAAACTGTTGGGTTATTTTGTTTTTAACAGAGAGTTTCAACAAACACTGAAGAAATTCGTAAGGAGGTGTGGCCAGAGTACGCCCCCTGGGTCTAAGCTATGAGATTTGTTCGAAATTGACAAAATATGTGTAGGAAAGCACGCTGTCAAGCTTTTTTCGAAAATTGTTAATCATTAGAAAATCATAAGAAAGAGTCGAAGTCACAATTGTTTCTTTATCAGCAGGCAGGAAAATCATAATCCAGGAACACTTCAGAAAATATTTTTTAAATGGTGCTTTGTAAGCTTCTTTTAGAATGCAAGGGGACATCGGCTTCCCACTCCTTATTCAACTTCAAATGAGAAGATTACCCGACGTGTGTAGGAGTTCAGTGCTAGAATGTTGGCGAGCAGACACCATCATTGAAGTCACCGTCCCTTGTCTGAGGAGCAAGTTTGAAGACAAAGGTGAGTAATTTGCAAGCTCAGTTTTTTGCGTTTTACCTTGATGAAAACTGTAAAAGATGTGGTTTAACTTTGAACTGAAGTATCTTACGATGGTTTTATTTAGTGACTTCTTCAATGGACTTGCTACAAGTCTCTTTTACGACCACAGAGCAGAACGAGGAAGATAACTGGCTGCTTGCTCTGCTTGTATGTTCCACGTCTTGTGGTGACAAGAGAGAGAATTGAGTCTACTACTTGCACTGCGTTTTCATTTAGACTTTGTCTTGGCCTACATACAGCCTGGATTTATTTTGTCTTTATAGCATTCTTCCGTTAGGGGTTAACTTGCTCAGATTAATGACAAGGAGGAATGAATTTTTACTTTAGCAACCTAAGGGTACCTTTTATTATTCAAGGACAAAAATGTCTGTTGACTTAAAATGCAAATGAAATATAAGCAAAATACAGTAGAGCCTCTGTGACTCCCTACAACTAGTTTATAAAGGGAACTTTCTATAATTGGAAATGAATGGTGTGGTCCCTTCGAAGTTCCAATTAGAGAGATTTAAAAGTACTACAGCAACATTACCGGGTGAGTAAAAAAAATGTTCCCACCGCCAGTTTTTCAATTAAATGCGATGAAAGTTCGTCTTGCACTGGAAACGACATTTCACTATAGAGCCTGATTTTTGCGACCAGTGTGGATCGGGCTTTGCAGTTAAAGGTTAGTCCTTTTGCCAGTGGGAACCAGCCTTAAATGTTTGAGCGAAAAGATAGACAGATAGAATTTGTTTATCAAGGATTTCAGGCCTGTTTTGAAGGATTTTGAGATGCAGCAATTTTGTAAAATCGCTTGTAATAAGAGAGCGATATGACCTATTTTGACAAACTAGGTTTTCTCATCTAAGTTGATATATTGGCTACACGGGTATTTTCAGTTAATAGGAATCTGAAAAATGGTTTGAGGGCTGCAGGCTTTCAAACGTCCATACCTTTTTGTTGATCCACCCGTTATTGAGTTGTTACGGCAAGTATTGATGTTAGGCGTTGGCTTCACCATGGTTACACTTAGGAAATCAATCAATGATCTTTTAGCAGCGATACGTCTTTTTGATAGCCGTTGCATCAAATAATAAACAGCAAATATNGTAAAAAAAATGTTCCCACCGCCAGTTTTTCAATTAAATGCGATGAAAGTTCGTCTTGCACTGGAAACGACATTTCACTATAGAGCCTGATTTTTGCGACCAGTGTGGATCGGGCTTTGCAGTTAAAGGTTAGTCCTTTTGCCAGTGGGAACCAGCCTTAATGTTTGAGCGAAAAGATAGACAGATAGAATTTGTTTATGATAGCTGTGAGGCTAAATTGCTAGCAAATTTGATCAAGGATTTCAGGCCTGTTTTGAAGGATTTTGAGATGCAGCAATTTTGTAAAATCGCTTGTAATAATAGAACGATATGACCTATTTTGACAAACTAGGTTTTCTCATCTAAGTTGATATATTGGCTACACGGGTATTTTCAGTTAATAGGAATCTGAAAAATGGTTTGAGGGCTGCAGGCTTTCAAACGTCCATACCTTTTTGTTGATCCACCCGTTATTGAGTTGTTACGGCAAGTATTGATGTTAGGCGTTGGCTTCACCATGGTTACACTTAGGAAATCAATCAATGATCTTTTAGCAGCGATACGTCTTTTTGATAGCCGTTGCATCAAATAATAAACAGCAAATATTGAAGTTTTATAAAAAGGATGAATAAAACAAATAAAATTACTTTCCGAATGCCAAATGATTTGAAATAATCAACACCACACACATTTACTAAGCAAACGTGAATCACCGAACCAAAATGAAATAAAAAGGTAAAGATTTTTGATTCATCCCATCTGAAGTATTATAAATCATACAGTGTGAGTTAAAAACGTTGAAACGTTTGTAAGCCTGTAGTTTGCTACCTTTTCATCTCATTGTGTAGGTAACATGTCAACTTCGATAACAAAATTTTAGTTGGTTTAAATCGGTCTTATCGTATAGTTCCCTAGTTATGAGCGATTTTATAAAATTGTGCTATCTCAGAATCCTTCAAAACTGGCCTAAAATCCTAGATCAAATTTGCTAATAATTCAGCATGACGATACTGAAAATTATCTGAAAAACGGGTGGAAAGAGTGCCCAAGTATAAAGAATAGTAGGTCTGGCTTAGTATTTACACAAATAGTTGCCTAGGCAATAATAAGATAGCCTAAATAAGCTTCATTTTCATCGCTTTGGAGTTTAAACGTTGTAAAATCTTATCTTTAAGTCTGGGCCTGTTTGATGGATTCTGAGATAAAACGCCTTTAGAAAATCACTTGTAACTCGAGAAAGATATGACTGACTTTAGCTAACTAAATTTTATTATTTAAGTTGGCCTGTTACACACGCAATAATAATCAGTTTTACGGGATCTGATGAGTAGCTTGCAGACAACAGGCTTGCAAACATTGTAATTTTCTCATTTTAATCACCGGGTAGTCTTTATTTTTCAATGTCGGTGCCTTGAACATTGAGATACTCATCTTTAAAGTTTGAAATATTTAGCCACAAAGCCACTCTCCTTCGCAGAGGCTGTATTACCGGAGGACGGATGATATGATGCGCCTTCGGCGCGGTCCGTCCTTGGTCCTTCAGTAATACAGCCTCTGTGAAGGAGAGTGCCACAAAGCAGAGCTTTACCACAAAGGGAGACCACAACACACTACAAGGTTGTAATTTAAGTTCAGCCGATGTAATATGCGTAACGGTGCAGTATGCAAAAGAGTCCAGAATGAAACACTACGCTCGAGTAGTACCCAGTGGCATGGCTTCATAAAATTTGTTGTGAAATCTTCATGAGGGCATAGAATTTGAGGAAACTCCTAAAAACCCTCAAGAAACTTTGAGTTCCCAAATAATAAGAATGTTAAGAAATTCAAATTCTTAGTTTCTTATGAAGGAATATGTGTCATGAGTTACCCCTGCCTTAAATCAATATAAATCCAGGTTGTTCTAAAATATTGTTGTAATTTAATGTCTACAGGAAATAACAAGACACAGCATCTTTGATTACTCGACTTCGAAATTGTTTGGAAAACGTAGCCATAGTGAGGCATGCTGGGATTCTTTTTGACCGACTTTCAGTAGGTTTCACTTGCTGTGGTTTCGCTGTTCAAAGCAATTTTTAAGTTTTGCATCATGTGAAAATTACTGAAATATTTTACTGTGACACCTGATGAGCAAAAATAATGAATCAGCTGTTTAAAAATCAAGTTGTAATTTGGCAATTTTGTTTTCGTTACTATAGTTTCTAAGATACGCAATTATAGAAACGTTAAACTAAACATTGTTACCTCGGGTACCTCAGGTAACAATGTTTAGTTTAACTGTTAGATAATTGCGTGTCTTATTAGAAACTATGGTCACAAAAATAAAATTGCCAAATTACAACTAGTCGTACATGACACGGGATCAACTAAAAGATTTAGGAAACAAGGTCTCATGATGATTAAAAATCGTACAGCAAGAAATGCAGTCAGTTTGTGGAATTTCATATCCTCCGTTTATACACTCTTTCCAAAACGGTAAAAATTGGACTGTTCAATGGCATGTTGCCTTCCACAAATAACGCTCTTTTCATATAGCATTGATCTAACATAGTTGTTTTGTTATGATTAAGAAGCTATACCCAATAAAAACAACATAGTTTTCTACGATCGCAATACTGGGAAAGTGAATCACATTCTCAAGTGCATATATTTTTAGCTTGTAAAAACGATTTGCGAAATATTCATCATTTGAGATCAAACTAGTACACTACAAAGTACAAATTAATTCTGCAAAGTAGGTTGGGGTTCGTAAGTCTGGTAGAAGAACTTGAACTTTGAAACAGGTCAGATGGTTTTTGTAATATGATTTTTCAAGCAGTAAAAACCAATTTCTTCTTCTCATATTTCTTCTTCTTTTTGTAGCTTGAAGATTTATCAATTTCCAGCAACGAATAATCATCAAAATGAAAAATTGCATCATACTCCTGGTAACAATTCTCTGCATCAGCAAATTGCTACAAGCAGAAAACCCTTGGGAGCAATGGAAAATGAAGCGGTTTTGCCGACCAAGTGCATTCAGCCTCACAGTGAACAGGCCTGGTTGCGAAACCGAGGTTCTAAAATTGACAGCCTGCCTTGGAGTGTGTCAATCATACGTTCAAATCAATTCGCAAGTGCCATACTTCACAAATCATTGCAATTGTTGCAAAGCAACTGAAACTGCCGAGAAGAAGTTCGTATTGAAGAAATGCAAAAATCCAGAAGATCGCAATATCGTTTTGCAGACTGCTAAAACTTGTTCTTGTGCGAGATCAAAATGTAACTAAAAGTATAACTTTCTGTACAAAATTATTCGTTCGACTTGACACCATTCTAGTTTGGTAATATACGCGTACATTGTTTGAAAAGAGAAGCGTTTATGTTTTGATCGTCTGACACTTATCTCATCTCGAATTCTCGGTTCATCTTTCGGCTATTAGACGTTTTCGCACTAGAAGACGAACAAATCATCTGGACGGACAAGTCATCTTGGACTGACGAGTCATCTGGCGTGAAACGGGACCGACAGAATTTCGACGTCCCG
>REGM01000055.1:663203-699451 GCA_004194415.1 Aurelia aurita | reverse complement strand
CCTTAGACTAATGGGAAATCATTCAAACCTGGCAAGGGCGTAGTACTAACCATTCTTTACAGATTGGCAGATTTGGGTGTGGCCATTTCATTAGATGACGTCACTATGACGTCATAATGTTGAAAAATGTCAAAATTTATGTTTATCCAGCTAATTCGTTCTAAAAACGGGAAAATATCATATAATTCGCCATTTTTCATCTTATTTGCCGTATTATTCATTCTTAATTCAAAAATAATACCTAAAGATGTTTTTAGACTTGTATTTTTGAAGAAAATGACAAATATTGATGACGTCACAACAACGAAGTGGGTTTTATGACCAAAAATTGATACAAAGCTTGCTAAAAATACTTTAAATGTATTGTAAAACGTAAATTTAGGTATTTTCTACAACTTTCACTGGAAAAAGTTTCAAATTTTGCAAAATTTACCCAAAATGGCGGCACATGTTACGTCATCATTTAAAAATGGTGATGTCAGCAAATTCCATTGTTCTTGATAACAAATGAAAGGTCTTTGTTTGCTTATTCTTTTAAGGTATAATAATCAACATTTGAAACTAATTCTGGTTGTAAAAATATCAAAAACATTGATTTTGTCAATACCATCTACCAAATATGGTATTGTCATCTGTCACGTGACTCCCATTGTTCAAAAATTTTATTGTCAAAATGTAGCTAATAGATAATTAGTAGTAGTCAGAAAGTTAGAGAGTCATAGCTAATGCCGTTAATAAATGCTCTGCAAAAAACCGACAGGGGGGTTGAAAACACCCCCCGGTTAAATTAGGGTTAAGCTATAAAGAAAGACTACCCACTTGATATTTACCCCTTAATTAAAAAAAGAATTCCGTGTCAGATGGATTGAGATGGGAGTGGCATGGTTTCGTTCTGCTTATTTCAATCTTATCTTGGGGACCTGTCATAAAGTATCTGCTACCGGGGGGGGGGCGGAGGATATAGTAAGCAGGGGCTACTAAAAAGTTGAACCGTTTTGTTAATGGGCCATAGAAAATATTTGCAGCTTTTGAAGGGGCTATCAATTTTTTTAAGGATAGAATCTAAAAAATAGTTTTCAAAATATTTACGATACTGTAAAATGTCTCTGCAAGAGCAAATTTTCAGGTCATAGAAACAATCACTTGTCAATCATACTCAAAACAGAAAGATGAGTTTTCTTCACTTGTTGAACTTTGCAGTTTTTTCCATTTCTCTCAAAACATGAAAACGGTGTTGCCTGCTTGAAATTTTTCCCTTTTCTGATGCCTTTTTGCTTTCTGCATCTCAATATGCACAACTGATCTATGCTTCTTCAATCCTTTCATCTTCGCAAACAGCTTCCTTGCAAATTTTTTTAGTATTCTTATTAAAAAATAGTATATGGAGTGCTGAAAGTGCATCAAGGTAAAACCTTACTGAAAGTTTCCCTTTGTAAGCCTTTTTTTCTGAAATTTGTGTTTTCTTTGTTGCTACATCATCAAATTTAACATGTGGGGCAACAATAAGAGTATCTTCATCAGGACGAAAAGTGGACGTGTCGCAACCACCTACATCAGAGTTCGCTTTATGTAGATGCAGACACAGTAGTTCAGTATAAATTAGCAGAATGTAACAGTTAAAGATGTCTATGGGAACAATTTTAATGCACGATCAAAATATGCAAACAAAACGAAAGGAGTAGAAAATCTCATGCTACAAGCAAACTCAAAATATGGACCCAAAAAAATCGAAATGGGCCATGAAAAATATTCGTCTTTTCACAATGGGCCATGGAATTTTCTACTCATTTTCAGTAGGGGCTATGAAAAATATTTTTGAAAAAATCAAATATCCTCCGCCCCCTGTAGTAGATAATTTGTGACAGGTCCCTTATTTCAGTTAAAATTCTTGATTTGCCGAAAACTCAGTGATGCAAAAATGTATTTGCGGCCAAAGTTAACGAGTAACTTGTCAAATTCATTGGTGATGATATTTGACAACTAATCGTTTTTGCAACAACGTATGCCATGCCAAAGAAATTGAATTTTATAACGTAGCAACGCAACGTTTCTTCCCATCTCTAAATGTTCGGAATGAAAATATTAATGGAGCGGATTTAATCAAGGATACAACAGACAAAACGCACAAAAAGAGAATGGGAGATTTCGTGAAACCAAAAATCAGCTCTGTGACATCACAAAACAATTGCCTTTCAAAAGAATAGATTTACCAGGCAGCCGACCATACTATCGTAATCGTTTGAACCCTCCTTCTCCTTTCTGTTTATTTTGATTTCTTTGATTGTGCTCAAAGGTGTGGAAGCTATTCTTCGAGCAGATTGATTTGTATTGTGATGCATATCGGAGAGCTGACTGTTTGTTTTACAAAATTCACCCCAGCTTGGCAATACCAAAGTTTATATACTGACAAAAAATTCACAATGACGTCATAAATTTTTGGGCGATGTATAGCCTCGATTCAGCTGCCAGAAACCAAAACGAGACAGAGCTAGGCCTAGCCAAAGAAGAAGAACGAAAAAAGCACGACGAAAAGAACCGCGAAAATGTCCACTCAACTTTTACCACTCGGTAAGAATAGTTTTATTAGATTGTTGTTGAGTAATTTGTTTCTAAACTTTGGTGGGCCCTTGTGCAGATACGCACACCTCTATAGGGCTTTGGTGGGGTTTTTAGTTAGGATCAGTAGGGTTTTTAGTTACACAGGTAAAACATTGGTGAAATTAGCCACTGGTGAAATTAGGCACAGTGTGAAATTCAACGTGAAATTTACAGGCAAAAATAATTGTATATAATTTCACTGCAGTAAAATTCACCATCCTGTGAAAGTCACTGTGAAATTAGCCAATATAGAAATTAATCATTTAATTTCACCAAAGTGAAATTCAACACATTGTGAAATTCAGTAGCAAATTTTCAATGAAAAATTAATCGTATAATTTTACTCAAGTGAAATTCAACACTTTGTGAAATTCAATAGACAATTTTCAATGAAAAAAATTAGACAGAATTTTACTCAAGTGAAATTCAACACCTGACATTACTGCACATGCTCAGAAAACAAACAGGATCCCACAAGTAGTGCATTATACTCGCTAATGCCCTGAATTAAACAGATTAAAAGTGGTATAACAAGTATCTCTCAAAAACTTATTAGAGATCTCTGAAGGGACCCATCTCCGCAAATTGCTGTCATTGTCATGATAGAGCTCTTTGTTGTTGATTGGTCATTTGCCACTTTCCTTGGTTATTGGCCAACAAATTTGTAGAAATTGCATTCAATTGTGCAAAGGTAGCCCCACTAGAATTTACTCAAAGAAAAGTCTGGTGGTTAATTTAATGTTGAATTTCACTACACGAACTTGCTAACTTTATCTTAAAATTCTCTGTACAATATTGCGTCTAATTTTACACAACATGTAATCTGATGGTGAATTTTGCAAAGAATTTCACACAGGAGGTTGACGTAAAATTAGCTGTGTCTAATTCCACATCGTGCTGAATTCACCATCAATTTATGGTGAATTACACAATAAAAAAATTAACTGGTGAATTTCACTTTCGTGGCTAATTTCACAGATGATTTCAAAGCTGATTTCACAGCGAATTTCACCACTGTTTTACCTGTGTTAGGATCAGTATAGGCACAGCACAGGTATGCGTAAATGCACAAGCGCCCTCACAGGAAGCCCATATAACTGTGTATTTAAAAAAATTATTTTCCTTTCCTACGACGTAGGCTACTCAGTTATATGGGCTTCCTGTGGCGCCCTTTGTTGATTTAAAGATGATATGATCTATGATGCACGATGTGAAAACTTGACTGAAATATGAAATCACGTCGTGCCCGTGCTGCAGTGTGAGTGCAGTGTGTGCTTGTGGCATCATCAGCTGTGGCATCATGTTGGACGAAATCTTCTTATTTTGTGCAGGGCCAAATTTCTTCTGCTCCCAGCTCCTTGTTATTGTCTATTTTAAATATCCTATTGTTTCTGCGGTGTGCAAGTGCCATACTTCTGGTTTGGCACTGCGCACGCTGGTAAAAATCTGTCAAGAGAGTATGGTAAGCAAAGAAAGCCATTGCCATTGGCATTGGGACCAGATATGGAGATGCAGATTTTGCGTTGAAAAAGATCAGTCTACAAGACATTATGTATTACATTGTCCAGGCACGGAAAACATGTTTAGAGACAACAAAGAAAGAGAAGAAACCTTCAGAACATTATAAATGCTAGAAGGAACACAAAAAAGTTAAAAGGAAATGGGAGGGAGAATAAAGAAGATATATCAAAGGATGAACAAACTATGATAAAAGAAAAATAACACAAGAAAAAAAAAGAAGGGCCAGGTCAATAATGCGGAACCGCGGAACTTTTGTTCCGCAAGAAGGAGTTCCACGTTATTGATTCTTGTATAAGGGCAGATTCAATAACGTGGAATCCACCTCGCGGAACTTCTTAAAATTTGAAAATTCCTTTTAATACTATAAAAATCCATTTCAGGCTGTTCGATTATCAATGTTTTTTGCCCCTAAACTGCTGCAAGGTCTGTGAAACATTACTTTTACAACGGAAGACGTTGTTAGGCCCTATGCTTACACCCAAGCCTAGGCTGATCTTAAATAAACAGCCTATGTCCTTTGAATGTTAGCGTCCAGTTTTGAAATGAGTTATTTTTGTTTTATTTTTGTAAAAAGAATATAGAAACATTTTAAATCTTCATTAAAACCAGACATAACCTATTTCATAAACAACTGGCCTGGCTGACGAGTTCCGCGAGATGGAGTTGCGCTTATTGATTTTTGCAGAAGGCAAAAATCAATAACTCGGAACTCGATTTCGCGAAACTTTTTGAAAATTAATCTTTTAACGCCACAAAATCCATTGCTGACTGTTTTATCATAGATATTCAGGGCCCCTAAAATGTTGCAACGTCTGTATAAAATTGTGTACAATGACGGACACACTTTGGCGTAGGCGTAGGCCCATGGCCTAGACTAGGCCAATTTCAAACAAACAGGCGTTGTCCGTCAAAGTGAACGTCCACTTTGAAATCGCATAGTTCTGGTAAATAAAAGTTTCTTAGCGAGAGAAACATTTCAAATTGTCATTAAAAGCCAAGTATAGCTCTTTTCATAAACGACTGGCCTAGCTGACGAGTTCCGCGAGATGGAGTTCCGCGTTATTGATTTTCGCCTTATGAGAAATCTCTGCGCTCGTTCCTGTATATATCTTTTCAAACGTCTTCCGTTGTAAAAGCAATGTTTCACAGACCTTGCAGCAGTTTAGGGGCAATAAACATTATTGCCAATAAACGTTATTTGCAATAAACAGTTGGCCTTAATTAGCTTTGTTGGCCTTAATTAGCTTTGTTGGCCTTAATTAGCTTTGTTGGCCTTAATTAGCTTTTAGCTATTCCATTAGAAAAGCCAACTTTAAATAAATTAATAATAATAATAATTGATAAAAGAACAGCCTGAAATGAATTGTATAGCATCANGGGGCAATAAACATTATTGCCAATAAACGTTATTTGCAATAAACAGTTGGCCTTAATTAGCTTTGTTGGCCTTAATTAGCTTTGTTGGCCTTAATTAGCTTTGTTGGCCTTAATTAGCTTTTAGCTATTCCATTAGAAAAGCCAACTTTAAATAAATTAATAATAATAATAATTGATAAAAGAACAGCCTGAAATGAATTGTATAGCATCAAAAGGCATTTTCAAATCTTAAGAAGTTCCGCGAGATGGATTCGGCGTTATTAAATCTGCCCTTATACAAGAATCAATAACGCGGAACTCCTTCTCACGGAATTTTCGCGTTCCGCGTTATTAACCTGGCCGAAAAAGAAGGGGGAAAACAACGACTGGGTGTCCCAAAAAAAACACAACAGATTTGATCCGGGCTAGCGACAAGAATTTAGGTCGAATAAATCCCTAATAATTTTTTAAGTAATCCTCGATAGTTAACTTGAAAATAAATATTTTGTTTGTTGACATTGGTGCATTGAGAGTTGAAATATTAATCTTGAAAGTCCAAATTTGCCTTCACCTCCAAACCAGAGCTTTTAGGTTTTGGCTTATACTGCAAACGCGCTGTTTTGGGAATCTCCTGAATCATAGCGAAATACGAGCAAGAAGACTCACGCTTAGGAACATATTTGAATAGAAATCCAAACTTAACTTGAAAGCTAGATTCACTAATTTAGTCCCGAAGAGACATCTTTCTTCATTCTACAAAAAGTTCAAATTACTTCTGTCTAATAAAAGATAGTCATCAGCGGAATGGTTCCCTTGGGTGTGAAAATAAATTATTTGGTGCAATCTTAATTGCTTGAATAGAAATGCATTTAGTATCATCTTCCTAGGAATTATTACGAAACAAGCAATCGCATACACCCAAGGGAACCAATGTCCACGGATATGATCTTTAAAAATGATCACGCACTTGTTCTTGGATTAATATTTTTGTAGGTGCATTTTGATTGAAGAAAGCTATTCCTTGGTGACTGTGTGCATTAACATGTTTGTCAATTCTTAGCTTTCAAATTTCTATTCAAATGTGTGCCAAAGCATTGGTCCTTGTTTACAACTACTATGCTATGTCTATGATCGAGGAGATTCCCCTAAACAGCGTGTTTGCAGTAGAAGCCAAAACCTAAAAGCTCTGGTTTGGAGGTGGAGGCAAATTTGAATTTTCAAGATTAATATTTCAACTCTCAATGCACCAATGTCAACAAACAAAATATTTATTTTCAAGTTAACTATCGAGGATTACTTATAAAATTATTAGGAATTGATTCAACCTAAACTCTTGTCGCTAGCCTCGATCAAATCTGTTGCATTTTATCTGGGACACCTGGTATACGTATCCAACACGCTGGTTGGCCCACAGCCAACCTTCTGTTCCCTTGTGCCAGTCTGCAGAGTGTGGCAACTGCACGCACAAGATTTTTACTAAATTTTTTATATGCTCAACGATTTTAAATGAGATCTTTTGTTCTCTACTTTAAAAACAAAGGAACCAAAGGCCCTTCATGCCATCACGCCACTGCTTCGTTGGTCTTCATGCCCAAGATCTCATTGAGAACTGCCATACTCTGCAGACTGGCCCTTGTGTTTTGGCCAAGGACTGGAATCTTATAATAATAGTAATAATAATAATGACACTTGCACACTTAAGATTTTCTAAGAAAAATGGGTGCACATTGCATATGTGAAAACAATTGAATCATTGCATAACCCAAAATGTCAGGTTAGCCAAAATGTAAGCTATTTATTTTTTCATTTCATTTTTCAATGCGGATCAAGTTTGCAGTGTCCAAAGTATTTGTTTACTCAGAAACTGATCTAGTAGACTAATTATCACATTAATTTCATCTTACCAGAGCTTGTTGACAAATGCATTGGATCAAGGATACATATCATCATGAAAACAGACAGGGAAATTGTTGGAACATTGCTAGGATTTGATGATTTTGTCAGTATCCTTTCATCTTCTTCAATTTCACTTTGACTGTGAAAAATGAACTGTTTTGTATATACAAGTAGCCCTTTAATCCTGTTTTTGTAGCAGTCGTCATCTCTTATCTGCTGAAGTTTATTGATCAGACTTGTCTTCTTTGGAAACCCTTAGCAAATTTGACTAAATTCATTACAAAGTACCTGTGAAGTATTAGTTTCACAAACCACATTTGCTTTGATTTTTAAAGTATTTCTAAAAATATCCACCCTTTCGTAAACTTTAGTTATCGGAAATTATCATATTTTGGCTCAATCCCTCCATGTGGCTGCATTTGTTATCCTTAACAAGATGTACTAGATATGGTTTTAGAGGATGTCATTGAAGTGTAAATACCATCTTCTTATGACTATTTGTATAGATACAGTAATATGTACCATTTTGATTTGAAGAGTTTAGGCTCCTGAGATAGATTTATAGGGATAATTGACTTTTCCAAAGATATTTTTCTGTCCATGTCAAAAGGCGTTAAGTCCCAAATGAAGTAGATTGTGGACAGAGCTATTGAAACATCGCCGGCTGTTGAAAAAGGTTCTGGCGTTGCTATTGGTATGATATGCAATAAGGACACTCTGACCATTTTTAAAGAGAGGCCATGGGTAGCTTTCTTTGAAATGTTTGTTCACTTGTTTTATCTCCAGAAGATCATTATGGTATAAATAGAATCCTCATTTGTTATATTCCTAGTCCTGGCTTTATTTTACAGTGATACCCGTAAAAGCAAAGAATTTCTGCATCATTTAGAGATGAGTCAGTCAATCAATCTATTTCCAGAATTTCAGCCAGCCTAAGAATTTTTCAGCCAGCTTACCTCCTTGCCTTTTAGTTTAAAGAATTTGTTCTTTGCAGACAAACTACCCAAGAAGGTAGAAGAGTGACAAAATTGGATCAGATATTACTAAATGGGAATAATGTGACAATGGTATGTAAATTTTGAAGCTTTTTTTAAATTTTGAATTCTGGCTTATCCCCACCAAAGTAGAGACTTGTGTTTGACCAAAACACTTTGAAAGATAACTGTTTAAAGGCAGCTTTACAGAGATAATTTAGTACATATTATATGTCAATATTTTTAGCAATTTATAGGCACTTGTTTACAAATATGATATATACCGGGTGAAAGAAAAAAACGTGGGGTGTTTGCCAATTTTTATTGATGCCGTTTAATTTGCAAATTCGTCTCTTTAAAGTTCATTGCATAGAAGAAAAGCTAACTTAGATATGAAAATTTGTTTGGTCGAAATCGGTCTTTCCATTTCAGAACTACGAGCGATTTTAGTAAAATGGTGTTTTGCAAGATTGCTAAAATAGGCCTTCAATTAGATTCATATTCATGCACGTGTGACCTTCTAAACCATGACAAACAAATTGTTTCTCTACCAAAAAATTGAAACAAGGCATGCATTGTGTTAGCGCACAAAAGGACTTATATGTCATTGTTAGCAAGTTGAAAGTTCTTTTACTAGCGATACTTTTCACTAAAATGGCTATATCACAAAATCACAAATAAATAAGGAAAGAAATCACCGATTTTAACAAACTCAATTTCTATAGCTAATTCAATCTTTCTTCTGCAATATAAAACTTTGACACTCCCGATTTGACTTCTTTTTCACCAGAATTTGCCTTGCTAAACGCCCCACGTTTTTTCTGACTCACCCGGTAGATGAAAAGCATGTAGAAGGATCTGAACTGATAATCAAGATTTTGTGGTATTTTTTTTACAATTTTTCTCTTTCTTTCATTTCAGCTTGTGCCAGGAGGAGAGTATCCTTTTCCGTGTCTATATAACAATGAGACTGCTAGTTTTGTAGAACCTTTGCAGGTGGCTTACATTTCACCAGTCTCTGTGCTTCATAGAACTCCTTTGCAGAAGCTAACATAAAATTGGTCATGTCATTCCAGAATTTTGGCTAGAAACTGTTTCTGAAAAGATAAAGAAACTAGCAATTACAATGAACTTTCAGCCAGCTTTGCATTTTTATCAACTTGTCCATTTTGAAACGCTTTCAAAAACAACTTCAAGCAAAATCACTGATATCTCCAGAACAAAATGAACAACCCAGTGAATATATTTTCACAGCTAAGTTAGCCTTTGTGCTGCAGAGTGTTTGATAATTCTTTGAAATCAGTGCCAACATAATACACTTGCTGCAAGTCTCCATATCTTCATTATTTACCTTAACTATCTAACAGGGGTCCTGATATCTGAAACTCTCTTAAAAACATGGGATTCTGAAGGAAGACATTCTGTCACCAAGATGGACAAACTTACTTGTGTTGGAAGTGGCATCAGAACTATACAAGATCTCACAGGGACAATATTGATATATAACATAGACAAAGACAAAAACAGTAGGCTATGTTTAAATTTTTTTCACCGTGACTTCCTGGTTCGTATTTATTAGATATTGAAAAACATGATTTTAAATGACAACAGCTTAAAAGATTATGGAACAGACTGAACCAATGAACTTGAAATGTTCTAAATATTCATAAAATTTCTTTAAAATAATGATAATTGTGTCTCTAACGTGAATACTTCCATAAAAAAATTTTGGCCAAAATGAGTTGTTTGGTCCTACGTTACAAGCATTCTTACTCTAAACAATTTTCTTGCAGTTTAGGAATAATGCGACTAACTTAAAAATTGTTTTGTATCAAAGTTTACTTGCTTCCGATCGAGTCAGAAAATGTTTAGACGTTTGAAAGCATGTAGCTGTCAAACCATTTATCAGAATCCTATAAACTGATAATATCTGTGCAGCTAGCATGTCAACTTACATACACAAATTTTGTTTCTCAATATCGGTTGCATCATTCTAAAATTACAAGCGATTTTGTATAAATGCTTTCTCNTAAATGCTGATTTCCAGTCAGTGGAATTTTCCGAGCGGGCGGAATTTGACACAATCAAAAGTCACTCAACCTCAAATTTTTATTCAATTACAAAGCGACATTTTCTCTCGTAGACAATAGAATTTCCGCCCGCTCGGAAAATCCCACTGACTGGAAACTGGCATTAACGTGAATACTTCCATAAAAAAATTTTGGCCAAAATGAGTTGTTTGGTCCTACGTTACAAGCATTCTTACTCTAAACAATTTTCTTGCAGTTTAGGAATAATGCGACTAACTTAAAAATTGTTTTGTATCAAAGTTTACTTGCTTCCGATCGAGTCAGAAAATGTTTAGACGTTTGAAAGCATGTAGCTGTCAAACCATTTATCAGAATCCTATAAACTGATAATATCTGTGCAGCTAGCATGTCAACTTACATACACAAATTTTGTTTCTCAATATCGGTTGCATCATTCTAAAATTACAAGCGATTTTGTATAAATGCTTTCTCTCAGAATCCTTAAAAACAGGCCTAAAATCCTTTAAAACAAGCATATAGCCTTCCTTTTTGGCCGAAAATGAGCAATTTCAAAAATAGCCGATTTTAGTGAAAAAGGCAAGCCTATAGCCTTACTTTTTGGCCGAAAATGAGTACGTTTAAAAACAGCCAATTTTAGTGAAAAAGGTAAGCCTATAGCCTTACTTTTTGATCGAAAATGAGCAATTCCAAAAAGAGCTGGTTTTAGTGAAAAGGCAAGCCTATAGCCTTATTTTTTGGCCGAAAATGAGCAATTTAAAAAGCAGCCGATTTGAGTGAAAAGGCTTGCCTATAGCCTTACTTTTTGGCCGAAAATGAGCAATTTCAAAAACAGCCGATTTTAGTGAAAAAGGCAAGCCTATAGCCTTACTTTTTGATCGAAAATGAGCAATTTCAAAAACATCCGATTTTAGTGAAAAAGGCAAGCCTATAGCCTTACTTTTTGATCGAAAATGAGCAATTTCAAAAACATCCGATTTTAGTGAAAAAGGCAAGCCTATAGCCTTACTTTTTGGCCGGAAATGAGCAATTTCAAAAACAGCCGATTTTAGTGAAAAGGCAAGCCTATAGCCTTACTTTTTGGCCGAAAATGAGCAATTTCAAAAGCAGCCGATTTTAGTCAAAAAGGCAAGCCTATAGCCTTACTTTTTGATCGAAAATGAGCAATTTCAAAAACATCTGATTTGAGTGAAAAAGGCAAGCCTATAGCCTTACTTTTTGATCGAAAATGAGCAATTTCAAAAACAGCCGATTTTAGTGAAAAAGGCAAGCCTATAGCCTTACTTTTTGATCGAAAATGAGCAATTTCAAAAACATCTGATTTGAGTGAAAAAGGCAAGCCTATAGCCTTACTTTTTGATCGAAAATGAGCAATTTCAAAAACAGCCGATTTTAGTGAAAAAGGCAAGCCTATAGCCTTACTTTTTGATCGAAAATGAGAAATTCCAAAAAGAGCTGGTTTTAGCGAAAAAGGTAAGCCTGTAGCCTTACTTTTTGGCCGAAAATGAGCAATTTCAAAAACAGCAAATTTTAGTGAAAAAATCAATTCTATAGCCTTACTTTTTGGCCAAAAATGAGCAATTCCAAAAAAGCCGATTTCAGCGAAAGAGGCAAGCCTATAGCCTTACTTTTTGGGCCGAAAATGAGCAATTCCAAAAAGAACTGTTTTCAGCGAAAAAGGCAAGCCTATAGACTACCTTCTAAAGCTGGGTTTCTTTTAAAGACTTCCTTATAAAAATCTGTGTATTGGAGCAGAAATACTAAAAGAAACAAAGTATCAAAGTTGTTTCATTTTATCAATAAATTCATGGATTTGAGTAAACTAAATAAGTAATAATTCTTGTCACCACAGTACTATCACTATAGTAAAAACTCTAAATCAAATGCATATTAAACCCCTTTCATTTGAATGAACAAAATATAAATATTGCTGTTTACAGATGTTTCCAGGTTAGCTAAAAAATGCCGTTCTTATTCTTCAAATATTGCAAATGATTTGCCAAATTCTGATTGCTGCAACTTAACTGCAAGAGTTTAGTCGCAAGTCTTAGTGCATTTTGTTGCCGTCGAATCGGTCAAATGAAGAAATCGCAAAAATTATTGTCCAGGACCTTTTTTCACTTGACCATTGATAGATTATCGAAGACAGTCTTAGGTCTTTTATGCTTTATAGTAGTCATTTGTCGTTTTTGGAAGATCGTTTTGTCGCTATTTGAACGTTGCAGAGCGGATAAATGTATAAAAAACCAAGAATCCTTCTTAATATTTAGATCAAATGTTAAATTATTAAATGTAAAATTGAGACCGAATGTTTCAAGTCAGTTGGAATATTTTTGGATAATTGATTTTGAAACAGTGGATACATTTTTCTGACACAGAGTTGTGAAGGACACGACACTGCTAAAATGGGCCGACCTTGCGTTGCCAAGAGTTGTTTGCCTTGTGGAATAGCGGTACGGCTAGTTAAGATCATTTCTTTCATTCTTTTTTATCAGGACTCTCCTCCACTGAGGCTCTTCCTCTCCTCCGCTCTTAATTAAGACCCTCTGCCGAGGCGATGCTCTATCATTCCACCTTGAAGACTAATAACAATTTTGTGTCCATAGCAGATGAACCAAGCAGAAGAGGACCTTTCTCTGATGACTGAGAGAAACTTCTAAGGTTTTTATTCGAAAGATTTGCCGAGCCACATAAAAAGTCAAGCTCCTACATTTCAACCACTTCCAACAACGTTAGTCGAACAGTCCCTGTTCCAAATTAACATCCGAACGAAGGGATACGTCTTGAAAGGAGCTACGGGTTTACAGCAAAGATTCCCATCAACTTTAAAAGCAGTCATATAATCCACATTCTGTCTCCAACATCGGCTTAACTTGTAACTCACAGACACAATCCGGCCTGGTGCACTGATTGGTCTGTAACCATTTTTATAGCTATGCAATTCGCAAAGTCTTTGGCCAAGTTTTGTCCCCTGTGATTCACTGTTCATTGATCTTCCTTCGAGATATCTTCGGCCCATAAGGTTGCAAAGGATCCTGCACCCCTCGCGCATGCGGGCACACGGGCTTTGTCCTGACCCCCAAGGTGCCATTGGCCTCTTGAAAATGTTGCGAAGAATCTCTTTTCTCCAACCAAATGTCACTTGAAGTTCGCAGTCACAACTGAAAAGGCAAATATGAATTCATATAAAATCATACCATTTACCATTACAGTACCGAGTAACACAAAAAATGTATCCATTGTTTGAATCAAAGCAACCTTATAGGTAAGTCACTGAGCTTAAATTTGAAAAAATTGGCCATGGGTTATGGGAACGTTTTCATACACCTTTGTTTTTATTGCAGTCTCCGTATGTTTTCTCCGGTCCTATCAGCATGATTTTCAAACGGTGGATAGGTTTTTTGACTCACCCAGTAATCTTGGAAATTCCTATTTTCAGAAGATTGTTGACCTCTCTTTGGCAACATGCGGAAACACCTTTGATTTATTAACCTGCGAGGTGTAGCCCTGACATTAAAGACCCTGTGCTTCCCAAGATCCTTCGCGGTCTCACAATCAATTTCATACTATATGAAAATAATTTTAGCCTAGCAATCGCGAGGTTGTATGGTCTCTTCAATCTTCAGATGAACGTTATGTCATCGCCTTTGAACTCAAACAACAGACATTCCTGAAAAAAAATGGAGGATTAGGAAAGCGTTGTTCCTTGGCGCTATTCATGTTCCCACCATTGTCTGTTTAAAATACGATGTTTACGGCCAAGATGATGTTTTGATGGTTTGCGAATGCAAAGGATCATGGGGAGCACAGGGTCTTTAATCCATTGACTGTTCTTTCAGCACGATACTACTCGATACGACCAGCTTTTAAGCTGAAGGGCTAGCCTCCCTAAAGAAGTTGAAAATCAAAATCAAAGGTGCCTGATTTTGAGAGATGATCCTTCACTTCTGAATAGGTGTAAATAGGGCCTGAGGACTTTTGGAGCGGGAGAGATTTTGTGGTTGTTGGCTGTTAAATGGTGAGACGTGTGTCTATGGTGTCAACCTTTATCTCATTCCCAGAGGACTACTGGGTGATTAAAATGAAATGCAGTTTTGGAGCCATCGTAAATGAAAGAAAGATAGATAAGCTGCTTGGAGGCAGCAAAAGTTTTTAAACCTGACAACAAATCCACAGACGATCCTAAAAAGCACACTTTGATTGCACTCTTCTAACCATAGTCATTGTTCTAACCAGCTAGGCAGTGACGCATTTACCCATGTCCCCACTGGGCCCAGGCCCAGGGGCTCCCTAAAACTCTTGAATTTAGGGGGCCCTGAGTAGATTTTTAAAATCAGCAAGTAATACTATGCACGTTTAATAAATAACTTGACGACACAATCCATTTCTAAATGATTTCTACATGCTCTATTTTCACAATTTCACGAGGAAGCCTTTTGTCATTCGCTTCTTTGCTCTATCAATTGGTTTATTTTTCACAAGAGAAGCGTTTTCCAACGATCTGAAGGGTGTGGTTTCAAAAAATTTTCCCGGGGGTATGCCCCCATGGACCCTTATTTTAATTCGCTCCACTCGCATTGAACGTCAACCCCCAATACGAATTTCCTTCCAACGGGCCGTGTAAACTTCTTTGGTTATGACTGAATCTATGGTATTTTCCGCACAAATGCACATGCTAATACGGAACAGGATACCATGCATATGAAATGAACATTTTTAGGTGTCTAAAGGGGCCCTGATCAGTTTTGGGCCCAGGGCCCCCAACAAATTTAATGCGGCCCTACAGCTAGTAGGTAGTAAACGAAGGAGTTATCAAAACCAAGCTGACTGTTAAAAACACTTCATGCATTGCTATTGGTGATGAACACGAGAGAGACAAACGTACCAGTTTCAGAGCAAGGCGACGGCTGGTTCTTATGAAATTATGTATTTTCACCGCCCGCCTCTTCCATCCACACTAAATTAACTCTGCAACAAATCTTATGACGTAAAGACTTGGAGATAAATCACTCACATAGCACTGCCAATAAGCCTCGATGACTCGCGTTTCGCCACTGGTGTGTTTTGAATTGTTCCAGTTAAAAAAACTAAAAGCAAAATGATATAGACAGTCTTATTAAAACTTGCAGACGTCTTCATCTTTCCGAGTCGACGGCAACCTTTCGGCCAAATCTATAGCTTTGATTATGATTATCCACGATAGAAAACAATTTGATCTTTCGCGAAAAATATGTCAGTTTTGTTCGCAAGCTTCTATCCAGCTCATGCTATATCTATACCAGTGACTGAGTCTATCCTTGATTTAAAATAATTCGATGTATCTTGCAACTATTTCTGTGTTTGTTCGCAAAGCTTCTGTCCAGCTCTTGCCAAACTATACCATTGACAATCTCTCTCCCTCAATATAAAATAATTCGATGTATCTTGCAACTATTTCTGTTTTGGTTCCCAAGCTCCTGTTTCCCTCTTGCCAAATCTATAGCATTGACTATGTCTATCCTTGATGTAAAAGAATTTGATATATCTTTAAAATCTGTCCCGCTCTTTCCTTTCTCTTTTATCGCGTAAGTGAAGTGGCAAAACAGTGTGATTAAGATACAAAGAATCTTTTGGGCAGCTCATTGATATCAGATAGCTTTTAGCGACCTCTAGAATTTGTTGAAACCAAAGATTGACTTTGTCTCGTTAATGTCGCAAATGTTAATGAAAAGTCTTTGATAACTCTCAGATCATGCACACCAAACGTAAGCTGGGCTGGTTCTTAAGGCTTACTCATAAACAGTATTGATGTCTCTCGAAGCAATTAAATTTTGGGGATCAACACGGGCGTACTTCTGTATGTTAGATCTTTGCTGTACTGGCTTTAATGAAAAAGTCTTTGATAACTCTCAGATCATGTACACCAAAAGTAGGCTGGGCTGGGCTGTTCTCGAGGCTTAGTTATAAACAGTATTGATCTCCCTCGAAGCAATTAAATTTTAGGACCAATGTCTCTCGAAGCACGTTAAAGCTCTGCTGTCTTGGCTTTAATGAAAATGTCTTTGATAACTAACAGCGTAACTTAAAACACCAAAAGTAGGCTGGGCTTGTTACTCATGTTCCAAAGTCATATTTGAAGAGCATAGTATACCACAAAGAGCGATTAAAGATTGGGATCAACACGGTTTGATTTCTGTACGTTAAAGCTCTGCTAAATTAGCTTTAATGAAAAAGTCTTTGACAACTCTCAGATCATGTACATCAAAAGTAGGCTGGGCTGGGCTGGTTCTCAAGGCTTACTGATAAACAGTATTGATGTCCCTCGAAGCCATTAAATTTTAGGACCAAACGGGCGTATACTTCTGTATGTTAGAGCTTTCCTGTCCTGGCTCTAAATGAAAGAGTCTTTGATAACTCTCAGATCATGCACATCAAAAGTAGGCTGGGCTGGGCTGGGCTGGTTCTCAAGGCTTACTGATAAGCAGTATTGACCTTTCTCGAAGCATTTAAATTTAGGGACCAAACGGGCGTATACTTCTGCATCTTTGATAACTCTCAGATCATGTACGCTAAACGCAAGCTTGTCACTTGAGTTCTGAAGGCTTATTGATAAGCAGTGTGGAGGGCTCATACATCAATTAAATATTGGGACCAACACGGGCAAATTTCTGTTTGTTAGTGTTTTGCTGCACTGGTTTGAATGAATAAGTCTTTGATCATTTCCAGATACTGAAGGATACACGTACGCTGCTCACTTGAGTCCTGAAGGCTTACTTGAATGTCTTGCACATCAATTAACTCCTTAACACGGGCGTAGCACATCAATTAAACCCTTGGACCAAGACGGGCGTAGCACATCACTTAACTCCTTGGACCAACACGGGCGTAGCACATCACTTAACTCCTTGGACCAACACGGGCGTATTTTATTACGTTAAAGCTTAGCTGCCCTGGTTTGGTTTCAATTAGTGATAACTCGGAACTAGTCATAATCACCTCGAGCTGTATTACGAGGTTTTCCTTGAGGTTTTCTATGAAGCCTTAGGCTCCCTAAGGATGATTAGAATCTGATTGAAACTTTCCTTACAGCATAACATTTTCAGTCATTTGCAAGAACCAAAATAGAAGCCTTGAAATCTAGTTAATACTTCATTTCCAAGACTCTTGGTTAGCACCGACTTAGACTGAAGTCTATCAGCGCTAAAAAAACTATAATGACCTCTGCGGGGGCGTAAGCCTTAAAGAGGACAAATTTCCACACGGAAAGACGAGACAGAAGATCTTTGCAAGGACCCCTCCATCTCTCCTCTTCATCAAGGAATCTATGGCCTATGACATGTGATTTCCTGATTACCTATCTCAACTGTTAGCTCACCTTTGGAAACTCTCCTCCGCAGAGCTTCTTTCTTCCTCATCCGCCCCAAAATAGAGCCTCTGCGGTGAAAATTGCTCTCAAGTAAAACACGTGGTTCAAGACGATTTCCCAAAAGCCTCCCCCCATGTCATGTCAGTTTGTATCTTCATAATTTACCAGCAACAACGACGCCTTCTGGTAAAGTCCAATTAAAACCACTTCATATGAGGTATCATGAAAACTCTTAAAAACTGACAGCCTTAACCTGATTTCTGGGTTTACGGACAACGAAATAATTCATCTAGCACAACGGCTATGGTCCCACACAAAATTGACGTTGTACTTTCAAAATTAATCTGACATTTTAGGTGGGCTGTGTAATTTATGGAGTCTTCCTGGACCAATTATGGTCAATTTATGGAAGAAAGCTAATCCAATTTTGGAATCAACTGTAAATCAAAATTCCTACCAAAAATCAACTCATCTCAGCGACCTGACAATGTTGTTTACCTCAGGAAGAAAACATGGCCAGGAAAATAATGTTCTTGAAGTTGAAACTAGCTTCTAGAACCAAAACATGCATTTCTTTTGAAAGTGATCCGAAATATCTCCTGCATAAAATAAATTTCACTATTTGGTACAAGACTATGCTTCTTGAAGTTTCATATTGTATTTGAAGCAATTTTGCAAGCTCATTCATAAAAAAGTAATTTTGTTTGGATACGTACAGTATTTAAAGTACTTGCTTTATTTCTATCAAAATAGGTTGCTTCTGTAGCTCAAAGACTGCATTATATCATGTGTAAAGTTTTGTTAATATCGAGTGAGATTTCGTTCAGTATTTCACAATTCACAGAAAGCCAACCTAGCAGATCATCTGGAAAATAGTTAGCGCACGCGCTCAAACAATTCTCACAAATGAAAACACATTCATTAAAAGATTGTTCATAGCCCCCATTTTTCTGCGCTCGCACGAAACACCTATGGGGTTATATGTGTGGTAATGTCACAAGAATACAAATTTTATGACGCAAAACATTTAAGCATCAAAGTAGTGGCTAAAAGAATATCAGCGTGAAGTTACCAGGTGAAAATATAAGTCTATTTATTTCTGCCACAACTCGTGAATTTCAAATGAAGACTTAGCCAAGAACTGAAACTAAACACCGAAAAACCAAAAAGAATTTAACAGTCGTCATACAAATTGAAATTTATGACGCAAAAACGTTAGGATTCAAAGTGTCTGACAACCACAGAATGAAATATCCCCAGCGTGAATCTACCAGGATCGAAAATCGATACTTTCTTGGTTCTACCTTGAAAGAATCCACTTTTTCAAGATGAGAGCGCTAAAACGGAATTTTTATGTTTGGGATTTTGTATCTTGTTCTGCGTATAAAGTTTAGTACACGAACAAATTTTCACATTTTCAATCTGCCTCTATGTTGAAATTATGGCGATATAAAGAATTTTATTTGATGTTTGACTGTGAAATCAAACGATGTGAGAAATGCGAGACATAGTTGAGATCACACATTAACCAACGGTCCTCCTCTTAGTCACACCCAGTGGATTTGCTTTCTAGCGAACAAAGCCCTCTGTTTGCTCATCCTATTCTGCAACACTACTATGCGGCGCCGTCCCATACAAATATACATGTCTAGCTTGCGTTAGTTACCTGTTCTTATTGAAAAAAGCATAGGATTGCTTATCAGCTTTCAGCTTCACAAGAAGCCCGACACGAGACAGGATTGACTTCGATCCAACCCAGAGCACTCTTAAGTCCTATTGTTTGCTTGCACGAGAAGAACAGGATCGGCTCAAGCCGTTCCAGTTGCTTCCAGAAATGATAAGATCAGTTTAAAAAAGTATCAGCAACTTGTTTCTTGTAAGTTCAGGCACCCTTCAAGTAAAATAGAGACAAAAGTTCACACAGAATCTGAACACATCCGAAACTGTCTCTGAACTGAGCCATAAAGTGTATGGGTCCACCAGGTAAAAGTAAACGCATTTAACTATCCAGAACAAGACTGGAGCTGAATCAGATTGGAGCCGATCCAGTCTCTCCTCTCTAAAACAGGTCTAAATAGAACAGTTTCATACCTTGAATTAATCAACGTTTTCTTCGCATGCTGCGACGTCAGAGCTCATCATGATTCGTTGCTGCCTTTCCCGATTTGAGGAATTGATAAAGTCGTTTTTCCGTCGCAGGATCATGTATCAATGCATCCAGGTACGGTTCTAGTGCTTTGGTCATTCTTTCAGACAGTTGCTCTCTAGTTATTTTGCCATCCATTGATAAATTTAGATTTGATATGATCTAGAATGCAGAATCAAAAACACGTTAAAACCAATAAGAAATGCTAGAATCTCTTACTTACTACGATTTAGTGAATTGTTCGAAGTTGGGTCAATTATGCATAATAATTGAATAATTTTCGCTATAAAAGCTTCACATATGTTAAAGTTTCGCAAATATCCCCCAATTATTTATAATCATGATTTATCATGATTTATCATGATTTATCATGATTTATCAAACGCGATAGTTATTCTTCCTGCAGCAGTTTGTTCCTCTCTGTTTTCCTGTGCCCCGTTTTCCTTGTATCCATGTGTCCTGCAAATTTTGAGTAACAACAAAAACCTTCACCGGCATATGGATATAGGGAAGAAAAAACTGCTATATGAACACAATCTCGTCCCCAGAGTAAGTTCGTTGCTCTACCTCTACTCTGGGATACAAGTGGTCGTTCAGCAATTTGATTGGCTATTCGAAAACAATAGATAACACAAACTATTTCTCGAAATCTTACTAATTATTCGAATAACAACAATAAAATCTAGTCACTAAGCAACAACCACTACAATGTTGCTTTGTTGTTTGGAATCGAGGTCACATAATGAGCGTTACCCTGCCAAAAGCAAATCCATAATGGCTGCTAATCCGCCCTTATTTTGGGCGGATTGGGACTAAGTGTACCAGGGTGTTCACTCGGCTTCGTGACTAGCGAATGACGTAAGAACGTAAGACCCTGGGAACGAGGTTGATATGAACACAACTACAGTGTTTCTTAAAGCCCATGATTTTATCAGGTAATCGTATATCGTTTACATTCAACACTGGAAGTGTCGAATCAATGTTTTTGATTTTGATTAATTACTTTTGATGGGGTTTAGAACTGCCTGTTTCCAATAAATCCTTTTTTCGCTAGTTTGCGAGGTCAAGAAAAATAGCAAAAATAGTAGCGACGTAGCCAAGTCATTTAGCTACATAACAATACCTGGGCCCAGTGGGGACATGGGTAAATGCGTCACTGCCTAGCTGGTTAGAACAATGACTATGGTTAGAAGAGTGCAATCAAAGTGTGCTTTTTAGGATCGTCTGTGGATTTGTTGTCAGGTTTAAAAACTTTAAAACTTTTGCTGCCTCCAAGCAGCTTATCTATCTTTCTTTCATTTACGACGGCTCCAAAACTGCATTTCATTTTAATTTTTTGTAACAGATTTTCTCAATTCATTTTTTGTTAGTCACCTGGTATATCTGCAGCACGTTAACTGCTACTTGGGACGAAAATTCACAGGTTTAACGAGCAAGCTAATGAATCGAAAGATACCTTGTTTGCCTTTTCCTCAGTGCCACCAAGTTCCTGAAAACGACACAAAATAAAATTCTATCAAAACAAGACCACACTCAAAAACTACCTTAAAATAACTCGCAAGGGTAGCATAATGATAAAGACATTCTCTAAATGAAAAATGAATGACAACTGAAACTCCAATGTAATTTTGTTGGAGAGATGAGTTCAGTGGCAACTTCAGCGGGGCTCATGGGGTCTGGTAAGCGTAGCAGTGAATCTATCAGTAAAAGTTGTAGAAGCGTGCCACCTTTGTTTTCAATGTTCCAAATCCTATTCATATCCTTCGTTTTAAATGTTCCTAATCCTATTTCTATTCGCTGTGGTTTTCAGGGGGAAGGAGCTAGTATTGTAAGCCACTATGCTCTGCCAAACGGAAGCAATATTCGTTCCTCCACTTTGAATGAAAGGCTCTGGTAACAATGACTTTCATTGTTTGTGCTGCTCGTAGCTGTGAGGGAGCATAGAAAGCTCAATTCTGATTAGTGTAAATAATAGGTTAGTTCGCATGCGCTCCCAAGGTATAGCTGATCATTGGTTAGCCGGTATTGTTTTGCAACAAAAGGTTTTGCAGCTCATCCGTCCAATGTAATCGAGGCAGGAGTTGTGACACAGGGCTTCACACGCAATAATAAGGCTTATAAGGGACTGGCTATTAATTAAGGGACTGCTTTGGCTGGAGGCCGATGATAACCTAAACAATTTTACCAGTTGCCAACATCTATAGTTCTGTTACCTAACCGTGAAACAACGCAAACTCATCATTCATGTAACAGATCTTTTAATTACTTAGCTATTTCTTCTGCCCAAGCCCTTACTGTAAATAATGACCGGGACCTAACTGTGTACCTTTATATAGCGCTGTATAAATCCATCTCTATCAAATGTCCCGTCTTCTGCTAAACCTTCAATAATCGATTCCCTGCATCAGAAGAAAAGGAGTTAGCAGCAATTTTTCGGAAAAAATATGAATGGCTTATCCTTGATCATAATTATAAGTAATCAGGTTTCCTAACTTCTCGAAGGATGTTTGTGTTAGTGGAGCAAAGTGGTTCGTTTGGTAACACGTACATATCAAAAGATCTGTTATTATTGGTTCCAATTTTGCAATCAGGCGACACGAGCCCCTGACTAAAACAGAGAACACAAACCGATCTCCTCATGTAAATACAAAGCGACAATAATGTATGTTTTTGGTAGCAGAATAACCTGCATCTGCATTGCAGAGCTGTTTTGACCATTAAATAACTCTGAAACCTTCAAACTGATACTTCAGTACTGTGCAAAACAAATCAAATCTCTGTTCCAAAACAGCTATTAAGTCTTTTTAAGGCGACATACGGTAGTCTTTAAAACGGGTAGATCATATACCTGATTTCTTCCACATCAAGGTGTCCATATTCAAGAACGTCTGTATTCGAAATGTCGTTTGGGTGTATGATTTCTACAAGGTCAGACAACTGCCTGATACCTAGATTGCGAATGACATCCTTTGTAGTGTAACCTGTACCCTCAGCATCTAAATATTGTAAGAACTGTAAAAGAAAGAGAAAACAGTTTAAAGCTTACAAAGAACAGAAGTTAAAAGTTGATAAAAAATAAAGATTAACAGGGCAGCATCTTCCTTCCATAATTTGTCCAAAGAAATTAAACTTGTAAGAAATTAATACGAATTCATGTAATATCAACTTCTTTATGGCGCTTGGGTATGCTTCTTTCCTCTCTTCTTGTTAAATTCGCTATCTCGAAGAAATTTCAAATCCTCAGAAAATCTGGGATGGCCCATTCCCTGAGATCTACAGAAACGTTGCCGGGATTATACGGAGAAGGAGGTTAGCTGAATGGGAAATTCATCAAATTTTCCAACAAGCAAGAGAAAACTTCCTACAACATATATGACAACAATTTTTGGCTCCTAAAGCTCCTTATTCCCGGGGGGAGGGGGGTCAAATGTATCTTTCTTAACCCAGTAATATTATAGTTTTTCGAAAATTACTTTAACCAGGCTAATTAATCACGTTATTGTTGGTGTTAGATAAGAAGGCCCCAAGCAATCGCTAGAAATGTCCAGCGATAAAGATCTTTCGTGGAAAAACTTGGAAACAGTTTTATCAAGGGTGGTAAATACCCCAGACATTAAACGTACATTCTGTGCCACAATCTCAAGATACGACAAACCAGTACCTAATATGCTGATTATAAACTATCAAAGAAAACCAACACACTCAATGAACGAACTAAAACATTACGCGTTGGGCAATCCACGCATGGCCATCGAGATAGAAGAAAATGAGTTCAATTAGCAACAAAGTCGATTATGGTAACTTTTCAAAATTGGTTTTTCATTCATCTAGCAGCTAGATCTTCAGACAACTACCAAACTACTATGCCTGCAAAATGTCCTTGGAACACTCAGGCCATTTCTTGATACAGACACACTTTTCCGCATTTTTATCTATAGCGATTGGTTAAAGCATCCCTCTCCCCAAAACAATGTTGATTTGTAAGTTTACTGTCCTAGCAGTCCATCAGAGCCGTGACTTGTCTTGTCATCCTCATTTCATCATCACAGAACACATTGTTATGCATAAGGGAAAGAGGTGGAACATCGCAAAACAAGGCGAAAATGGCCAAGGCGTTCCGTGACTTGTAACGTTAAAGGCAAACATCTTAAAGGCCTTGATAATACGCGTTTCTATCTCAAAGTAGATGTCAGGTGAGATTTGCGGTAACGCAAAATTACTCATGCAAAATACTTTAATTGTTGTTATTCGCGGGCATTTTCACCCAACATCTAATTTGAGACAGACTATGATAACATCTTACTTTTTCTTTCCTCTCTGCAATATCTCGAACCATGGCCGGTCTTTCCTTACTTGAATCCATTAGAACAAAGAAGTGGTCGACAAACGAACGTAATGCAATTTGCCCATTTTCTTCTGCCCATAACAGTAGCACTTTTTGCAGTACATATATATCCATATGACCTTGTGTCAGATTGCCAAAACCTAAAGAGCAATTATGGGAAGTAAATTTACATAAGGCAACGAAACGTCATGGCAAGTATCGTAATGTAAAATAATGTAATGTAGTCTGCAGTGTAATCCAGAGTAACGCAACTTAAAACACTAACTCGACGTAATCTAATGTAATTCTAATATAATCTAACGAGCATAGGGCTCAAATCTTTGAAAAGGTGGGTGTAGAATTCTATTACATTTTTCTTTGAATGAAATGGCTTGAAAGGCACTTAGGGTAATTTGCAGCAAATCTGCCGTGGAAACATTTTGATAGCTTGATTATTTCCAAAATGGTGGCATTTATTACATATGTGGATGTGACGTCATCAAAATCCTAAACCAGAAGAGCGACAGATTTCTGCTTGCGACCATATTGTAGACCATCATAAACTATGGTTTTCTTGGGGATTGTATCATTTTTCCTCTCTTTAATTAGGATTTACGACGATTGTAATTTTTTCAAAATTTTCCACGAATTCTTTCAAAGAATTTATAAATGCCGCCATTTTGAAAATAGTCAAGATATCAAAAGATTTCCACGGCAGATTAAGTTCCTTACAAGCAATTTAATTCGTAGAAAATTGTAAAAGAATTTTACACACACTTTTCTAAAGATTTGAAAGATTTGAGCCCTATCCTAATCTAACGTACTTTAATGCAGTTCAATGCAATGTGATTCACTGGAAAACACAGTAACGTGAAATGTAACGATGTATTATTAACGTACTATGGCAATGTAATGCCAAGCAAGGCAATGTACAGCGATGTAATAAACGTTACGTTTTGTTCTAATGTAATGTAACATAACGAGATCCAATGTATGCAACGCAACGTAAAGTAACGAAATTTTGCAATGTAACGTAACGTAACGGGATCAAATGTATGTAATGCAATGTATTGCCCCCTTTTGACTGGAAAGAGGAACAAAACGATGACATACTGGGACTTTCCGACTCCACAGCTAAATTTGTTAATCTTCAACTTAAATGCACGCACCTTGCATTTAAAGATCGTCCACCAAACACCGGAGATACGAGCTCTCAAAGGCAAAATTTTGAGTGCACCTGAAACCAGAGGTTTTGAGAAAGGGCCTAACCATGATTTGATATCATGAGCAATTTACAACGGAATTTCAAACTGTTATTTTTAGTCTTTGCTTTTGAAAAGAATCATAGACGCTTAGCCACGACTTTAATTGAACAAATAGGAGAAATATGTGGCAAGAATAATAAACTCGTGCCACATCTCCAAAATAAGCGTGCATGTGCTCCTTTTTCTTCTTCTTTGATGCAGATAACTTTTCAATGGAATGTAAGGAACGATTTTTTCTTAAAAAGAAAAGTTCTTTCAAGAACAAGAAACATCTCAAAGTAGAATTCTTGTCAAAAGTAAAAACTGAANGTCATGGCAAGTATCGTAATGTAAAATAATGTAATGTAGTCTGCAGTGTAATCCAGAGTAACGCAACTTAAAACACTAACTCGACGTAATCTAATGTAATTCTAATATAATCTAACGAGCATAGGGCTCAAATCTTTGAAAAGGTGGGTGTAGAATTCTATTACATTTTTCTTTGAATGAAATGGCTTGAAAGGCACTTAGGTTAATTTGCAGCAAATCTGCCGTGGAAACATTTTGATATCTTGATTATTTCCAAAATGGTGGCATTTATTACATATGTGGATGTGACGTCATCAAAATCCTAAACCAGAAGAGCGACAGATTTCTGCTTGCGGCCATATTGTAGACCATCATAAACTATGGTTTTCTTGGGGATTGTATCATTATTCCTCTCTTTATTTAGGATTTACGACGATTGTAATTTTTTCAAAATTTTCCACCGCCATTTTGAAAATAGTCAAGATATCAAAAGATTTCCACGGCAGATTAAGTTCCTTACAAGCAATTTAATTCGTAGAAAATTGTAAAAGAATTTTACACCCACTTTTCTAAAGATTTGAAAGATTTGAGCCCTATCCTAATCTAACGTACTTTAATGCAGTTCAATGCAATGTGATTCACTGGAAAACACAGTAACGTGAAATGTAACGATGTATTATTATAATGTAAAGTAGTAAGCGTAGTGTGCTATACTGCAATATAATTTAAGAAATGTGAGCAACGTAATCTTATGTAATGTAACGTACTATGGCAATGTAATGTCAAGCAAGGCAATGTACAGCGATGTAATAAACGTTACGTTTTGTTCTAATGTAATGTAACATAACGAGATCCAATGTATGCAACGCAACGTAAAGTAAAGTAACGAAATTTTGCAATGTAACGTAACGTAACGGGATCAAATGTATGTAATGCAATGTATTGTAATGTACCGGGTGTCTCAGAAAAAAGTACCCCCTTTTGACTGGAAAGAGGAACAAAACGATGAGATATTGGGACTTTCCACAGCTAAATTTGTTAATCTTCAACTTAAATGCACGCACCTTGCATTTAAAGATCGTCCACCAAACACCGGAGATACGAGCTCTCAAAGGCAAAATTTTGAGTGCACCTGAAGCTGAAACCAGAGGTTTTGAGAAAGGGCCTAACCATGATTTGATATCATGAGCAATTTACAACGGAATTTAAAACTGTTATTTTTAGTCTTTGCTTTTGAAAAGAATCATAGACGCTTAGCCACGACTTTAATTGAACAAATAGGAGAAATATGTGGCAAGAATAATAAACTCGTGCCACATCTCCAAAATAAGCGTGCATGTGCTCCTTTTTCTTCTTCTTTGATGCAGATAACTTTTCAATGGAATGTAAGGAACGATTTTTTCTTAAAAAGAAAAGTTCTTTCAAGAACAAGAAACATCTCAAAGTAGAATTCTTGTCAAAAGTAAAAACTGAAAGAAAAAAAGTTGAAAATTCCTTTCGAAAATGCCCAAGAAATCAAGTCATGGTTAGGCCCTTTCTCAAAACCTCTGGCTTTAGGTGCACTGAAAATTGTGACTTTGGGAGCTCCTATCTCCGGTGTTTCGTGGACGATTTATAAATGCAAGGTACGTGCATTTAAGTTGAAGGCAACCTAATTTAGTTGTGCAGTCGAAAAGTCCCGAAATTTTATCATTTCGTTCCTTTTTCCAGTCAAAAGGGGGTACTTTTTTCTGAGACACCCGGTAGTGTAATGTAATCTAATCTAATGTACTGTACTGTAAGGTACTGTAATGGTACTGTACTGTACTGTAAGGTACTGTACTGTAAGGTACTGTAAGGTACTGTACTGTACTGTACTGTACTGTAATCTAATGTACTGTACTGTACTGTAAATGTAGTGAATAGAAATGTAGTGTAGTGCAAGGTAGAATATCGAGTACAATGAATCATAGATTACCTGAGTATCTCCAAATGATGTCCACCTCATTCATAGGCGTAAAATCGCACCTATCTTTGCAGCCAGTGTTGTCAAATTCATCGAAGAAAGAAAACCAAATTGAAACAGCTGAATTCATGTATCCAAATGATCTTACTTGATGCCAATAACCTAGGATGATAATGATAAAGCCCATGTATTTACTATTGACTACATTGGCAGACCTTTATGTAGTTTAATCTATCATTAACGAAATCTCTGGATTCTGGCGGAGAAATGTGTAACTACATCAACGCTTCTGTGAAATAACGGACCAGAAAGACTTCGCGAATAAATATTCATAGTCGGACAAATCAAGCCAATTTTTTATCCAGAAAATAATTTACATAGGTAAGGGATCGTCTCAAAACAATCAGCGGAGTAAGCGGAGTTTCTATGACGGATTTTTTTCGGAGATTTAGGACTTGAAAATCTCAACCCTCAACCATTTCGCGTAGAAAGCTCCGGCAATATCATCGCCGCTTTGGATTATCGGTGGAAATATAGCCACTGAACTGCCGCCACCGAAAACAAGTCCGCTTTTATTGAGAAGATCCCTTATTAAAAAGGCATTGTGATAAACAACGATTTCTAGAGCCGCTAATGTCACTTCTTGATACTGCAATAACAACTAAGTGACTTTCTTTAGAATGGAATGCTCTTGCAAGTAATTTTCACAAAGAAGTACATCTTCTAAGGCATCTTTAGCAATTAGAAAATATGTGGCTGCAAACATTTTTTCTGGGAATCCACTTGCCTTTGGTTGTCTTAATTGTCCCTTGTCTAGGTACATTTCTCAAATTTGATTTTTATCACATTTCAGAACCTGCAGCCAGGCCTGTGTTCTTGTGCAAAGAAACATCAATATAGTGTCAAGACCTGCTTAAAATTCAACAAAGCTATGTGATTCCTCTTCTCGTGAAGGTTTTTCTCATACAGGTTCCCTCCCTTCTAGTGCAATCATCATCATCATCATGTTGCTATTATGCACTACATTAAAAATGTATGGCAGCAAGACATAACATTAACACAATTAAACGTGGTGTAGTGAAAATGCATAAAATAACAAAGCAATACCTGATGGCATAAAAATGCAATCTCCTTTAAACAGCCTTATCTTTGAATACCTTACTTTTGCTATATCTGGATAGATGTCCAAATCAATATCATCAACATTGATCTCGGATAAACCACCCCACTCATAATTAGAGTCCAATGACATATAAACCAAGTTTGTCTGGTTAGGGTGTATTAATATCCAGTCTTTTGTACCATTAAAAACACAATGGATATTGTTATAGGGGTCTTTATGTAAGGCAGTTTTCCCTCCAGCTGCTGACAGAAAAACATGCACTTCTTGGATTGATTTTGCAAAGGTGCCACATCTATGGTAAGAAAGCATTAGGGGTTTATGAGAAGAAAGAAAATGTCATGTACCAGGTGCTCTAAAAAGATCCTTTTTATTTGACAGCCTAAGGAAAATAAACTAAATAATCACCTATTTTTCAAAAATTCTCATTTTCTGACAGCTGAGTTCAAATACTAAGCTACTAGTCATATCTGATTCAACAACTTTTCATTAAAGCAAATAAAAAATTGTGTTTACACATACATAGACTAGGACCTGCAAGGCAGATTTGTTTGTGGGTTATGGGTTAACACTAAAAATCCCATAAAAGATTTTGCAGTATCCTTGGTTGCAAGAAACTTTAATAGACGATTACGGAAAAGATGGCGTCGGGGGGCATTTGACCAAGATGCATTGCGTTCTATAATGGAATCAACAGTGATTCTATAGAGATTCGATCATCAAACGCAATGCATCTTGGTCAAATGCCCCCTGACGCCATCTTTTCCGTAATTGTCTATTGTTAAGCATGAAAGAAATACTTTCGTGAATGAAAGTTCTTTTGAAAGGTAAATGATATGGATTTTTCAGCAGCCCTTGACAAATCATACAGACTGATAGATGCACGTAAAATATTGCAAAGAATTAAATTGATAGAAACGACAAAACTGTTAAATGAAATTAATAAAACTTCACGGGTCATTTTCTGCCTTTCATACTGGGTACCTTTTCAGCATAAAGCAACAGTTATTCTACTGTATGTACCTTAAGCATGGAGGAACCATTATATCTTTCTCCATAGGTGTAGCAATCTGTGAAATGATGTATCCATCTAGATTTTGATAATTACTCATGAAATTACCAAGAAGATCCAACCCAAGGCCAACTTTGCCAGTTGGAAGATTGTGATTGTCTTCAGCTCTTGCTTCTAGCCTCACAGTTAAATTGGAATAATTATCTTTCAAATAGTCTTCTGTCCAATGTGAGAATGCTCTAAGGGAAATAAAGGATTCCAAAAGGAATTACTTCTATCTTCATAAGTACATTACACGCAATATACAGCTGCTGTTGGATATCTGGATTTGCTCAAAACTTCTTCCTTGTCCATTTTCTGGCAGTTGCACTAATTATTGTACTGGATGCAGGTAATTGGCTGTAATTGGACATGTAAACGATCTTAAAATGCTATTTTTAAAACAAATATTGGAGCCAAAAATGCAAACAGTAAACAACTAACTTCTTTTCTAGTCAACTTCTTTTGTCAGCAACGAAATTAAACAGACATACAATTACCTGGACCGTGTAGAAGCTCCTCTAAAAACAACAGGCCTATTTTGCTTGACAAATTCTTCATAAAATGCTTCTGGTTGAGGTACTTCTTTCAATTCGGTCGTCTTTACACTGGGTTCGCACTGTTGGCCTAATTTTCCATGATGCCCAAGCAGACTTTCTTCCAAAGAGGACCCAAAGACGACCATGAAAATAATACCAAAATAAAATTCAGCAATGAGTGATGAATGTTGATTATTCGCCATGATGAAAGGTACAGGATTGCTTAATTTTAAATGAATAATCCAAGAATGAATTGGAAAACCATCTTTTGATTCTTTTTCCTGTTCCTTTGGGCTCCCGTTCCTTTGATCAACAAAATTCAAAAGAACCTCTTTAAGGTGGTGGCGTCGGTAAGGAGGTTCTCGCATGCTCCTCCGCACCTATTTTTTTCACATCCATCCAAAAACATTTTGCTCATTATTTTTCAGTGGCGGGGTGGCTATAGTTTCTTGGGGTGGCCAAGTAAATTTTGGCGCCCCTCTTTTGTAATCTGTGTTTTTTAAATGTTACACAAGTTGGTGAGCTAGATANAACAGGCCTATTTTGCTTGACAAATTCTTCATAAAATGCTTCTGGTTGAGGTACTTCTTTCAATTCGGTCGTCTTTACACTGGGTTCGCACTGTTGGCCTAATTTTCCATGATGCCCAAGCAGACTTTCTTCCAAAGAGGACCCAAAGACGACCATGAAAATAATACCAAAATAAAATTCAGCAATGAGTGATGAATGTTGATTATTCGCCATGATGAAAGGTACAGGATTGCTTAATTTTAAATGAATAATCCAAGAATGAATTGGAAAACCATCTTTTGATTCTTTTTCCTGTTCCTTTTCCTTTGGGCTCCCGTTCCTTTGATCAACAAAATTCAAAAGAACCTCTTTAAGGTGGCGGCGTCGGTAAGGAGGTTCTCGCATGCTCCTCCGCACCTATTTTTTTCACATCCATCCAAAAACATTTTGCTCATTATTTTTACCCCAGTACCTCAGTGGAGGACGGCGTGGACCTCAGTAAAGATTTGTCTCATCCTCATTGTAGTTTTGGTGAACACAAAAGTGCCATTTCTCACAGTAATAAACAACAACTTTGCGCGAGAACCCAGACACTGCGTGGGTGGGGAGCAGGGCCGAAGCCAGTAGAGGTGCTGGGGGGCGGAGCGCCCCCCAGTAGGCCGTTTGTCGGAAATTTCACTCTACCTGTCGGATTTTTTCGTGATTTACAGGTCCACCTTTACAAGATTTTGTCGGAGAAATGATGCATTGGACACGAATTTATTAACGTTCGAGGATAAATGACGACATGAATTTCGAATCTGCAGAATCTTGTTGCTTAATATTCATTATATTTGAAGGGTTCAAGGTTGGATTGCAAATAATTCCAAATCTTGGTTATTGAAGGAGTACATCAGTCATTTCATGCATGATTGTAACATATATTCCTACAACTAGCGTTATTGCTGTTGTTGTTGTTGCTTTTGTCGTCGGAAAATTTTGGTTCTTTGCCCCCCACATGAATTCATGGCTGGAATCGGCCCTGGTGGGGAGGCTCTTCAAAATAAACAACACATGGACAGGGCGTAAAGAGCATACAAATAAGATCGTGCATCCGGTAATGTATGACCTATTCCATAAACTTCAAATGAAGGGAATTTCAGGCAATTTCCTACATCTCATTCAGGACATGTATGAAAACACAGAATGCGCAGTAAAGCTTAACTCATCTTGCACAAATTATTTCAAATGCAACAAAGGAGTTCGTCAAGGCTGTCCCCTTAGTCCAACGCTCTTCAATCTTTGCTTAACTACTGAACTGATTTTCTCCAAATTATTTGAAATAGTAGGAAACATATCTTAGATTCAAAATACAAAAGTTGTAGCATTTTTTAGTTTCTTTTTTTAGAACAATTAGCTTTTAATTATCGTTTTGTTTTATGCGCTGATTTTCTTTACAGTTTTTTCACTGTATTGTTCTCTTTGCTAGTAAATATACACTCAAAATGAATCAAATAAACAAGATAAATCAAATTAGATGCAATATTTTCATAGTTAACACTTCTTAATTGGAACAATGACGTCATAAATATAACTGATGTCATAGATATTAAGTTTTGCTGATGTCAGCAAATATGAAACAATTTTATATCAAATGAAAGTACTCGTCAAAAGCAATTGAATGGTGCATGTTTGAGATTATTCAGACAAACGAGACAACAGCTATGGCAGTTTTAGGCTTTCTTTTGTTGACCACTCTCCAAATATGGTATTACTATGGTCACATGATGAAAGTTAAAACGATGAAATGTCAAACATTTAATTGCGTAATATATTTGATTAAAAGTCACAAAGACTGGTTGTTTATATCTTCTGTTGTTTTAGCGCAATGTAGCAAAGTTTGGTAGGGGCCCTGCTCTGAATAGGGCGATTTCATCACAGGCTTCACTTCGGGCAGATATTGCAGGAGCAGGAGTAGATCATTTGAACTTGTTTATGATGCCTTTTCTTTTCAGAGGATGGACAACACAAAGTTACAGTGGTCATTTTGTAGCTCCTGGGCACGCATGAGTTGCAAGTTACGAGGCGACTTTCGCCTGGTACGTACATTGAATTGCATTGCCCGTAACAGTATTTGTTTTCAATTTTGCGCGGTAAGCAGCCGGGATGACGAATTGTATCATTGAAAGATTTTGCTTTGCACCATTCCAATTTCCATTCATCGGCCTTCATGATAAGTGTGCCTTTATTGTTTTCGATCACGTGTTGCTTCAAGCTTTTAGTCCTATTTTCATCGTCTTTTTCGTTGAAATCAGCTAGATCTTGAAAGAACGGTGGAAACGACCCCATTGCCTCTTTCATGGCCATAACAGCGATAATGATAACAGCGATTGCTGATTTTACAGCCATTGTCTAAGAAGGAAAAACGAAATACTAAATAAGTTTTATATAAAAGGTAACAGAAAACATGGGTGGATTTTGTAACAATGGAATCCGCTGCTTTTGACCGACAAGCCAGTACCATGCATTGGTAACTGCAGACAAAGCAATTTCTATACTGACTGGTTACATAAATGTGACTAAAGAAAGCTACAAAAACGCCCTAAAACCAGGATGGCTAGCTGACTCTTGCTGCATGTTAAAAAGGGTTGTTAACAGCAGACCCAGATATATATCAAAAGGAAAAATATAGATTTAACATTTGTCTAGTAGGCGGAACAGTAGCGTTATAATTAGAAAAGTAGTATCATCCACTGTGCTTGATTGCCATGCAAGCACAACGTGATTAGCGATTGCAAACGAAAGGATTCCTACTACTGCCGATTAATCAAGTCGTGAGTGTACATAAGCAAAATCTATAATGAAGGTAGCCAACTCACTCGGTGTACTTGCGAAAAGGAGCTATTGAGAAAAACCTGAGAAAGTATTGAGGAAGGATAGATTAAAATTTCTGTGGTATAAATTTCATCTATCTATATAATGCGGAAGCTGTGCGTTAGGTTTTTGAATACAACCATTAAACAAACATAAACGAATCTTGTTATTACATAGACGCTCTTGTCTTCTCGTAATAGCCCCTGATTGGAAGTACAACGAGTGAGTCAACCACCTACGTTTTATGATATCTATAGTGCTGCTTTGTTTGCATTTGTGCAGGGCCGTAGGAAGCATCTTAAACTTGGGGGGCACGACACTTCAAGGGCACTCTTTTCATTAAGCTAAAGGGGGCACTTCCAGAAACAAAAAAGGGCACTCTTTTGTTTATTGCAAAATCTTGGGGGGGCACGTGCCCCCAGTGCCCCCCGGTTCCTCCGTCTCTGCATTTGTGGCATGATTATTCGGAAGTTGAAATCTTTTGTCTGCAATCACTAATGGCTTTGTATTTGCATCTCAATTGGAATCAACGGATGCTATTGTTTTATTGTTTTGCGAAGGCGCTCGAAGACACAGGAATCCAAGGGACTCAAATTTCAAATTTCAAATGACCAAACAAAACGCCCAGGCCAAGCCCAGCTTAATTAGATGCAAGACGGGACGAAAAGAAGAAAACAAAAAAATAACAACAGGGTGAAAATATATCTAGGTATCTTGACACTCTTGCTGTTATGGAAAACTTCAATTTTTAAAGATCTGCGCAAAATTATTGCGCAAAAAAGTAAAAAAAGTTTATATCAAAGATCAAGACGCATCAATCAACCACGTGCTTTAAAAGTCCATTTCACGAAATAACGACCACATTTTTATGTACGAAGTAAAACGAGTACATATAGGAGTGGTGTTCTGTCCCTAACCCAGTCAGGAACCAAGAACGCTTTTCTGTGAACTACCGACGAATGCCAAGAATGCAATCAGTTGCCAACTGCTGAATTGTTGCTATTTAAATTGATTATTGTCGACTGATGTGTAATTTCGACCAAAACGTTCTTGGTTCCTTGCTGTTCACGTGATAAACGAAATTTCTAGAAGAAACGCCGTGACGCAATAAAAATAAACATTTACTTATTGAATCCAGGTTGCTGCGCAGCATTCTGGCGGCCTCACAGGGCTGGGCTTGGGTTAGGTTCTTTCAATATCGTGCGGCAGTGCATCACCTGCTTTTGGCACAACTTCACGTAACCAAGCATTCAAGCTAATTGCACTCAACCAAGTCAACTGTTCATGTGATAAACGAAAGTTCTAGAAGAAGTGACCTGTTCACGTGATAAACGAAAGTTCTAGAAGAAGCGACGTGACGCAGTAAAACTTCACTTGTTGAATCCAGGTTGCTGAAAGTAGGTGAGTGATTTTTTTTTTATTTCTTCTGTTTAGGACAGGCACGAAAAGCTTTGTAGATAATAATGGAATGAAATCCAGTTATCTTTTGTATATCGTAAGAATCATCCCACCTTCCAGTCTGTGAGCTGAACGAAGTTTTATCCTCTCCACTGTCAGATACTAAAGTACCCTCCGAGTACAACACAACACAAGAAACAAATGAAGATAACGTGAATTCTTGTGATTTTTTGTAAATGTAAGCGTACGAGATTTCCCAGATTTCTGAAATCCCTCGAAATTTGGTGGGGATTTCGGGATTTCCTGTGGGATTTCCCTTGATTTATGGATTTTCAAAATGTTTTTTGTAAAAAATATGTGCTGCGACTAAATCTATTTTGCAAAATGCATCCTTTGGCAGCGTTGAGAAGGCTTTTCAGGGATCAGGGGGTTTTCACTTTAGTTTTATGACATTAAGAGATTTTTGTGAGCAATCCAAATCTGGTAATAGCCTGTTTTTCAAATTAGCCTTGCATTGAAATGAGATACATGACGTCATAGCGTCATGCAAATGATCTGTTCAGAGCCTCGCATTGAAATGAGATACATGACGTCACAACGTCATCCAAATGATCTGTTCTGAGCCTCGTATTCAGACAATCAAAAATATGAGCCCAGTGGCTACGAGGCTATACTATTTATGCTCCTCCGCAGAGAGTCAACTAATTTCCTTCCCAGAATAGCAATAGCAAAAAGAGGGGCCTCCATGACCTTCAGACTCATTCCAAAAGTCTCTTGACTCGGCGTCCCAAACGGATTTTTTTATTACTAACAACGACAACAACAACGAGCGAAAGTTAGAGGGATTTACTTAATGAGTCTACATCACCTCCATGGTAGCCTGTGTTCCAGACCCCATACAAACAAAATAGTAATTCATAAAAGAGCCTGCAACAAGCTACTCCATAGAGGTAAGCAAACTCATTACAAAAGTCTCTCTTGTTGTTGTTATCGCCTCAGTTGAGGCGACAAATCAGTTCGGGGGGGGGGGGGGGGGGGGGGGACAAGAGCCACGTGGAATAAGTCTGAGAC
>REGM01000055.1:646324-663178 GCA_004194415.1 Aurelia aurita | reverse complement strand
GGACAAGAGACACTTGGAATAAGTCTGAGACGAAGGTACAATCTACAATATATCAGTCTCGTTTCCATTATGTGCAACGAGATTTCCTCTCGTGATAAACACCTCGCCCCTGGCCATAGGTTGTGCAGAACAGAAATAAAACAAGGGGCTGAATCACTCCCCCCAGTCTTTCTAGAGCATCAAATACCCTAGACATGATAGGGTTAATATGTTTTTACGACAATATTGTTGTTCCAGCGGTAAAGTTTTCTTAATTTTTTAATATTCTGAGAGTTGAATTTCTCATAAAGAGTTTCTTATAAAAGAATACGTGTAGTGCATTGCAAGATTTGATATGCAATGAACCGCAAATTAACGAACAAGTCGTGTAAGATGTGATTTTTATAGATCTATTCTACTTCCAATGTATTTTTATTTTGCAAATTTATGTGATTTTTATAGATCTATTATACTTCCAATTTATTTTTCAAATTTGACGCCAAAAACGATAGCACATTGATGACTTGTATATTTTTTAAATTTCAGAAATGATGGAGATGTTGGACAGAAATGCAAAAAAAAACTTGACCCACAAGTTTGGCCTTTTTAGGTCTAAATGTGGGGAGACACAACTTGCTTGTGTCGCCAAAGCCTGGTGCAGGGCTGGTTCAGATTGGACTAACTGCATCCATGATCAACATGAACTGAATGATACAAATGATCCGAATGATACTATCTGCTTGCATTTAGCAAAAATATGCCCGTCTGCCAGTTCTAAACAATCTGAGAAGAAGATTATTCACTTGATTTTTCATATTGAGCACTTAGAACCTTCTTATAATCAACTCTTTCCTCAACTCACTGCATTATGCTTAGCAATTCGTGTAAAATACGCATGTGAAAACGTTAGATATCGAATTGCGCAATTGAAAATCATGTTGTCGGGTGACATAGAACAAAATCCTGGCCCAAAAACAACAATTCGAACCGTTTCAAACAATTTGCTTAACGAGAGATTGACAAATTTTAATCTAAGAGCACTAGATGTTGGAGGAGCAGGAGATTGTTTTTTCAGAGCAGTTTCGCACCAGCTCTACGGAGACGCTCAATTTCATCCAATCATTCGACACGAAGGTGTTACTTATCTTCGACAACATCCCGAGAGATTTATTGAAGCTAATTATGAATATTCTTGGCTCGATTACTTGACTAATATGTCTAGAACAGGAACATGGTGTGATGCGTTGATAGTGCAAGCAGTATCTGATGCTCTCAATGTCACAATAAATGTAATTGAGTCTATAGAACATTTTGAACCGCTAACGATAATTTCTCCACAGTCCTCTGCTGCAAACGGTAATCGCACTATAAGCATTGGTCATATCGGTGAAATACATTATGTCTCAACTGTTCCAATGATAACAGCGCATAGTGATTCCAGTGAAGATAGAAGTATTTGCAAGAAAAGACAAGCAGATGACTCGGAGCTTAATGATTCATTTGTCATTATAAAAAAACGAAAATCAGAAAAGATGTCACAGGACTTTGATCTTGCTAATAAGAACGCAAAAGAACGCAAAAAGGCCTACTTGATAAGTTATCACAAACAAAAGAAACAGTTGAAAGAAACCAACATTTCCAGTGAGCAACGCAGTGAACGAAAAAGAGAGACCGCAAGAGCAAGGTCGTTGCGATATCGAAAAGCTCATAAAGAAGAATTGCCCGTTCTTCAAAAGCAATGGGAGGAATCATATAAAGAACAACATCCAAATGAATTTAAGAAAATAAACAAGAACAAGAAAACAGCATTTAAGCAGAAACATTTCAACCATGTCAAACACCTTGACCAGCAAAATACAAAACGTTTCAGAGATAAAAATCCTGAACATGCCAAACAGCTTGATAAGGAACAGCATAAACGTTTCAGAGATAAAAATCCTGAACATGCCAAACAAATTGACAAGGAAAAGCAAAAACGCTTTAGAGGTAAACATCTTGAACATGCCAGACACCTTGAGAAGAAAAAGAAAGAACGTATGAGAGAGAAACAAAAGAAACTACCAGTGCAAGATAATGAATCAACAATACAAACAAATGAGACTCACTTGAATGAGGTGATAAAAGAGTTTCATCAGCAAATTTCAAAAGGTCCAGAATACATATGCACATGTTGTGATCNAACATGAAAAAATATGCAGGTTTAATTTTCCACAACCTCCAATGCCAGAGACAATGATAATGGAACCTTTGAATTGTGACAACGTTGATCCAAAAGATTTGCAAATGATAAAGGATAACTCGAAGAAAGTAAAAGATCGCTTGGATGCAATGAAATTTGGTGAGCAAATAACATTTGATGAGTTTTTGCAGACCTTGCAAATGTCTATTGACCAATATGTGCTAGCGATTAGACTTGATCTCAAACGGCCAACTATATTTCTCAAAAGGTCTCCTGCTTCCATCAGAGTGAATAATTATAACAGCAATTTGATCAAAGCATGGCGAGCAAACATGGACATACAATTTATTCTTGATCCCTATGCATGTGCAGTGTACGTTCTATCTTACATAATGAAAGGACAGCGTGGAATGAGTAAATTGCTTGAAAGAGCTTGCAAAGAAGCTAAATCTGGCAACAAAGAAATAAAAGATCAGATAAGACACATTGGGAACAAATTCTTAAATGCTGTTGAAATAAGTGCACAAGAGGCAGTGTACCTAGTTTTACAAATGCCATTGCGAAGAGCATCACGTGAATTCCAGTTCATTAATACTTCAAATATTGAAGAAAGAACTTTCTTAGTGAAAAGCAATGATCAAATAATGGAACTACCTGATGACTCATACGACATAGAATGTGACAATTTGATTAAAAGATATCAAAGGCGTCCCAAAGCATTAGAACGTGTATCCTTAGCAGATTTTGCTGCATGGTTCAACTACGTTAGAGAACGTAGAGCAAATATTGACAATCGAAATGTATGTTATGAGCAGAATACAGATGATGACATAGAAGACCTTGCAGATGATGTTTTAGACAAAGAATATCCAATGAAAGGTGGAATGAAACTTGTGAGAAGAAGAAAACCTAAGATCATTCGTTCTGTTAGATATAACCTGAAAAATGATCCTGAAAACTATTATAGAGAACAGTTAATGCTATACACATCATGGAAAGATGAAGCTAAACTTAGAAACGAATTTGACACCTATCAAGAATCATACCAACACTTAGAAGATCAAATCTTACAAAACAGACAACAATATGAGGGGATTTCACATGATTTTGATAAAGCTATTGAAAGTGTTGATACTAACATTGACGATGCATATTACAATGTAGCACCATCAGCGCAGCATGCTAATGAGTATGACGAGTATATCGGTGGAAGGCCAAGCCAAAGATTTGGTTGCTTCCAACCAGGAGCAAATCCTCTTCACAATCAATATGATCTAATGACTGATTTTGGAATATTTCCTAGGACAAATGATCATGAAATACAGAATTTATACAGGCTAGACGACATCCAGTACAGACATCTGATTTGCTCTTTGAACAAACAACAGAAAGAATTCTTTTACCATGTATTACACTGGGTAAAAACATTCAACAGACAAATGACATTATTTCTCAGTGGTGGTGCAGGAGTCGGCAAAAGCCGTTTATCGAATGCTCTCTATGAAGCGTTAACAAGACACTATGATCATCTTCCTGGTGAAAATCCAGATGAACTCAAAATCCTTAAAGTTGCTCCTACAGGAAAAGCTGCTTTTAACATTAGAGGAAATACGATTCATTCTGCTTTGAAAGTGCCTGCTAACAGAGGATTTGCATATTGTGCTCTAGATACTGACAGACTGAACACAATGAGAACCATATTTGCAAAGTTGAAATTGATAATAATTGACGAGATCTCTATGGTTGGAGCAGGAATGTTCAACTTCATAAACCTTCGTTTACAGCAAGTAATGGGAAACGAAGCCCTTTTTGGGGGCATAAGCATAATTGCTGTTGGTGATCTATTTCAGTTGCAACCCGTGTTTGACAAATGGATCTTTGAAAACGCTTCTCAAACATATGGTCAACTTGCAACGAATATATGGCAAGATAATTTCACAATGTACGAACTCACTGAGATAATGAGACAAAAAGACGACAAAAACTTTGCTGAACTCCTAAACAGATTGAGAGAAGGAAAACAAACTGCTAATGACATCAATATTTTAAAGACAAGAATTGTTCATGATAGACTCTCCGAGTCACTCATTAATGCAACACATCTGTTTATCACAAATAAGGCAGTGGATTGGCATAACCAGCTTATATTTAACAGATGCTACAATTCAAAATGCCAAATTCTCGCTATCGATACTGTTATTGCTGATCTTTCAGATGAGCTTAAACAGCAAATGCTACGCAAAATACCAAATGATGCAAGCAAAACAATGGGTCTTCCTTCCCTTATAGACATTGCTATTTCACTGAAATACGATTTAACAACAAATGTGTCAGTACTTGATGGCATGACCAATGGTGTAGAATGCACAGTGAAAGAAATTGATTATCGAATTGTTGGGTCTGAAAGACCAAGTATCATATGGGTGTTGTTTTCTGATGAAGATATTGGCAGAAATCAGCGACAAGAATACAGACATCTCTACAATTATCTTATTAGTAACACATGGACACCAATACTAGAAGTGACTCGATTATTCTGCATCTCTAACAGAGCACAAGTACAAATTTTGAGAAAACAATTTCCACTGAGACCAGCAGCAGCAAAAACTATACATCGAGCCCAGGGAGATACTGTAGAACAACTTGTTCTCGATTTTCCTGCTTCGACACGAGAGCACATGCATTATGTTGGACTAAGCAGAGTAACAAACCTAGCAAACTTGCATATTTGCAATTTAAATGAACATAAAATAGCTGCTAGCACCAAAGTAATGCACGAGATGGAGAGGCTACGACAAGATGAAAAAGTAAAGCTTTGTCTACCGTCAATTTACGATACAGAATTGAAAGATAATTTAAACATCGTGTTTCATAACGTGCGTTCACTGCATTTGCATATGAAAGATATAGCTGCAGATTATAATATGCAGGCTGCGGATATTTTAAACATCGTGGAAACAGCACTTATACCAAATGATTCGTCTGATGATTATATTCTAGACAACTTTGATCTGTACAGAAATGATTTCGTTTCTGAGAATGTGCGAAGATCACCATATGGATCAGTTGTATATATACGAAAAAACATCGAGTGCTTTAGATTTCCAAGCAGTGCTAACAGTAATGGTACAGAGATCACAATCACAACTGTAAGCCAGCCCTTGATGAATCTAAATATCGTAGCTATTTATCGTTCACGTCTGCGAGCTACAATGATTCAATTCCTAGAAGCAATGGATCACTTACATGATACATATTTAAATCATTGTAATGACGCTGTTGTAATTCTTGGAGATTTTAATATCAATTTGATGGAAGAGTCTGTCGAACGAAATCAGCTAACATCATACATGATTGACCATAAAGACTACACGCAACTCATTACAGAATATACAACGGACTACTGCTCACAGTTAGATCATATATACACAAATGTTCCACATTTAGTTGCATATTCAGGAGTCTTAGAATCATACTACAGTGACCACAAACCAATTTTTGTGTCCATGAAAGGTGAATCCCATGTTTAAACAAGATATGCCAGTGCAGAACAGGCCATCCAAATGAATCCAATGACACAATCTGCCACGATTTGATCAATTTGATACAGTTAGATACGATTCGAGCAGAATCCACGGAATGAAATTGTTGTTTCACTATAGGATGTTTCATAAATTGATGCACGTTTGACCTAGTTTGACCTAAGAATAATCGCATTTGTATGTTTGCCAAAGGTGTTCGTTGCCCGACATGAATCTTCATATTCAGGTATGATTTCTTTTAATTTTTACATCAACATTCTCTGTTATCATCTTTTCTTATTATACCAAATTTCTTATTCAAGTATTGTCTATTTGAATATCTAACATTTTATAGTTGAACTTTACTACGGTATACAATAAATATTTTATTCTGTGTTTTAGTACAATGCTGATAGAAAAGAAGGCTGTGCAGTCAACGTCATACAATGTTTGGCATCCATCTATCAGCGTGGTTATAATGAAGTATAGGTGAGTTACATGGCAAACGCCCAGGGAGGGTACTCATATATATTTAGGATAGAGATGCTCAGGTTACTTTTTTGGGTCTAAAATTTGAGCAAAAGCTATTTTTTTGGGTCAGTCAGTTGTACAGTTATTTTGTTGGGTACATGAAATTCTGGATTATGTTTTTGGGTCTCAAATATGAGAGAACAGTTTAAAAAATATAGAAAAGCATGATTTACAAACGAATGTTACTTTTTTGTTACTTGTTTGGGTGTGTAGGGTAAGAAAAATTATTTTCTTGGCTCAATTTTTATGCTAGGAATTAGTTTTTTGGGTTGATAGTTTGTACTGAGCAGAGCACCCCTATCCTAAATATATATCAGTACGCCCCCCTGGGGGCAAACGTAACATGCGACATCCTTAAACGAGACATGCATCATGCTACAGTTACTGCTACCTAGATCTAAGGATTCTTCATGATCCAAGTTGTACCACTAAATATGTTGGAAAATTTCCTTACTCTCATTTTTTGTCTTCTCTTACAGGATTAAAAGATCACCCAACGGCTACGCATTTTGGAATGAAACCTCATTAACATGATGGCATCTCTTACAAGTCGCATCTCGTTCAAAGAGGAACTTACTTGTCTGAGTGACAACCAAGCAACTCTTTCAGGATTTTGAGGACAGTATTGCTGAAAACGAATTTAGCCACAGCAGTCAAACATGATTTCATCTTAAAATCTGTTAAAAAGTTGCTCAAGGTATAAGATGTCATTGAGGCGAAAGACTCCTACTCTTATAGTTGCATTACCAAGTATAAGCAACTATATGAAAACACCCTGTCCAACAGCGTTCGCAGTTAATGTTGACGATGACCTTGATTCAGTTTATAATGACTATCTAAACCAACCACATTTGCTTCAGATTCTTCAGACATGCACAACTTGTTGATTTTCCTATCTGAAGACACTTCACCTGTTTGCAGACGCTCTTACAACGCCCAAGACAAAGAAGATACATGAAAAAACTCCTCGTTCTTTCAAACCTCATCTAGCTCAGTTGAAGAACACGAGAGACATTCTATCTGAACTTGTCAAGGTATTCAAAGAGTAATGGACAAATGTAATCATTGCTTCACTTGCCAGAAACATTGGAATATTAAAATAATTATATTTCGAGTTCTGTCACTGTAACAGTGTATTTTGTTGTTATAAATAGAAATATCGTATCAACATCGATATATTGCCTGGGCCTCTTGCTTACGTCAATTATCAGGCATTTGCCACTGGGTCCTCTAAACTGCCTAATTGTTGCTGCGCCTTTACTACGCCATCACAAGAAGCTCTACCGGGTGTCCCAAAAAAGTACTCATGTTTGAAAAATCACAAAAAATTTATTACATGCCCAATCTTTAAATTTCTTTTTTGGCAAGTACCTGTGATAGGCTGTCCTGTACCAGCGTTCTTCGTACATGGCTAATTGGCCCCTTTAATTAACAAATAACGCTGCACAGATGGAGTCTCTGATCACGAATTCACCTCTGATCACGAATTCACGAGCCAATAATATCGAAATCACGGGCGTATATTAGCCAAATAACGCTTCATGTACAAATATGGGGGGGGGGGGGCCTCATGAGTGTGTGCACGCATTTATATACGAGCCGCAACTAGACAGACAAGCAGTCGACGACTATGTTTTCTCATTGATAAACAACCGAATGTCTCGCCATTTACACACCGGAAAACGACAGCAGATCTCACTGATCTCTAGAGCATATCAAGACGATTAACCTCTTTATGGACAGTGACCTCATTCTGGCCAGTTGTTCTTCGTAGTTAACTGCTGTGGTAAATCTGCTAAAAACCACTGCTTTACAGAATTTGCTAACATGATGTCACAAGTCGTATTATGATCTGAGACTCTGTGATGTATTTTACCGTTTTATGTTCCTATGTTATTCCGGGAGCTGTGATATTTCGTGGTTTCATTAGATATTAGATTTCGCCACTGATGATCGTAAGAAGTGATCTTGCGTTTGTTGGGATTTCTATTTCTCAGTACAGACTATGCTTTGATGTAAACCTTTGCAAATCAAGATTGTTGAAGAGCCTGCACATCTTTGACACAGCAAAACTGTTATCATGCCCAATATTGAAAATCTTTGCTTTCCAACTAAGATGAATTTCTGGTCGGGTGGGCCCGCCAAATGTATCAGCTTTATGTATCGCACACACACAAATGAGAATTGTAATGGCTATGGTTCTGCTCTTGAACAACAACCTCGTTCCCAGGGTGTTCTTACGTCATCCGCTGATCACGAAGCCGAGTGAAAATTGCACAAATCTTTCCAAAAAGAGGACAGATTAGCAGCCATTATGGATTTGCAGTTGGCTAGGTAGCGCTAATTATGCGACCTCGATTCCAAACTATACAGCTATCTTGGGTGCCAGAGTCTCAAAAAAGTAATACTTTCGAAGCTCTGGAACCTAGGGCCTAGGGTAAGTCAGCACTTTTTTTAATTCGCGTACTTAGAGTAGCATCGCTCCTGTTCGGCACCCCTTCGGTCGGTCAAGTGGTAACGCTTATTTTCTGTTTTAAAGATTCAAATTTGAGGTCTTGGTTTTGTACCGCGTGAGTCAAAGATAAACCCACGGCGGCGTTTGAAAAAATACTGCTCCTTGAACATCAAAGCAATAATATTGAAAAATAACTTGTTTCATAGCCGATATCTTTAATCAGATTTTGAAATTTTCTTGGCTTTAATCGATCATTCTTTCCCGTTTGGGAGATTTTCTTCAGAAAGTCGCTTTCAAAAACCTGCAAAAACGAGTGAAAACTGAGATCAAAATTTCGTCGGATATCCTTCCTAACAACAATGGCGATTACATGTTTAGCACATGTTATCCTCTTGCGAGAATGGAATCTTCCTGAATAATTTTCCTGTACTAGTGGGGAAGATTTTTCATCCTCCCAAGACGAAACGCGTGCCAAAACATGTGCAAGTCATTGCTTAAAATTGTAGGGGGATTTGATCGCGATTTTAGATCGCTATTGAATGTTATTCGAGGGGGCCTTCTCGAGGAGGTCCCTCATATTTTTGGAATAAGTGGCCCATTTCAGCCAGGAAAATTTCTGGAATTAATTGAACACATCGGCTATTCAACAAGATAATTACAAATATTATTGCTGTGATATTCAGGGGGGCGGTAGCCTTTCAAATGCTGTGCGTTTTTAGTAGTTGCTAGAAAATATGATTGTTGTGTAGTGGCGTAACGGACACAAGTTACCTTTAGTTCAAAAACTAAGGGCCCCAAAGAGCCCCAGCAAACAATTTCCTTTCAAATGTAGCCTATTATTTTCAAAAGTATGGAACTTTGTCAAAATACGGTCCTCGAGGTTCTTTCAAAAGCAAGGAAAGAGTGTTTGTGTGTTCGTAGGGTGGGTAAGAATTTTTTCCGAGACATGCTGGAATGGAACGTGATTGGGAGAGCAGTTCTACGCCTAAGTAAATGCTGGCGTCCTTAAAAATTTTCCCAGACAAACTATCACAGAATTCTCAAGGGCTTTTGGGGGCAGGCAAACGTTGAATTGTGAGAAGCATTCCAAGACAACGTAAGGGTGTTTACGCAAATATTTTCCTGCGGATGCCAATTTGCAAAACGAAGTATTAGGAAATTTTCAAAAATTATATTTTTGCACCAGCAAAGCAAACATGGAATATGGAGAGGCGCTCTAAGCCAAAGTAGAGGGCCTGTCCTTGAAATTGTCCTTCCCCTCGTTTTAACTACCTCTAATTGATTTGGCCTGGTGACGCCGCTCGATGCCGCTGGCTTACACAACGCATATGATGACTGTATAATGTATCATTATGTTTGCTGCACCGATTTCTCAGATATTAGACGGAGGTGTTTAACTTGAGTGTCTTAACATTCTAGAATTACATATTTTGGTAGAAGCAATATAAATTGCTGTAAATGGTGTAGATCCAGGCATCCTCCCTTTATGGTTTTAAGAAAACTATTTAGATTTCTTTTCTTTTGACTGTAAATTTTGAACATTATTGTGTAAAGGTTTTAAATATTGTAAATAGGGTTTTATAGTTTGATTTAATGGACAGTTTTATAATACTTTTTTCTTTCCTAGATTGTAATTAAATGTTTTTATCGGAGGGCCCCTTGAAAACCAGCTTCTGCTGAAGGGCAACCCTCCTTAAAAGAATTAAATATGAAAATTATGAAATATGAAATATGATCAATATGAAATATTGCATCATTAGGTGATTCTTTTGAAAGAGAGGAAAACTGGCAACGAGCAACAGTAAATAAAACCCTGGTTTTCAGTAAAAAAGAAATTGATACCTGATTCTCAAGTTCTGTACTCAAGCAGTGAAAAAAAATTTTTTATTGATCAGAATATTTGGATCATCGACAAACGAGATAAAAAAAATTGTATAATTTGTTTGATAATCGAGTTCTGTTGATTTTTTAAACGGGACTACTTTTTTGGGAGACCAGGTATTATATGTGGATTTTAATTATCAAAACTAATTGAAATCAAGGTAACCCTACTGTCAGCTCTAGTGAGCAAAGAAATTAGTTACTTCTCAAATATTAGTTATCGTCAGAAATTAGTTAATTTCTCAAATATTTAGATGTTTCTTTACAATAAACAACTTTCTTGCAACTTTTTGATATTTTTCAACAGTTTGGAGATAGAAAGCCAAAGCAAATTGCATGAATTAACATTTGAGCATAAAACATTAAACTAGAATGTTCTTTTTTTCAAGACCATTTTCTAAAGTCTTGCTTTTTCACATCATTGAAGAGGATAAATCCTTTACCTGGGGTACATTTGGGGTCCCCTCTCAACATGACCCCACTGAAAACTTTCCCTTTTGGTCTGTCACAAATCAGAGGTGAACCAGAATCACCAATTTAGCCCACTGTTCCAATTTCTTTTCCAGTGCCAGAGAACACCATGCTGTTACAGTGGCGGGGCCAGACAAAAAATAGTGAGGGGCAAAGTTCTACAATTTTCAGACTGGGAGGGTAAAAAGGTATACCCAGACATTTTTATTGCATTTTTCAATTACAATTTTAGCCAAATTATTGGAAGTGAGGGGGCATTTGCCCCCTCATACCCATCCCTGGCCACACCACTGTGCTGTTACTCTTTGCAAATTCTTCATGACATTTTTATTCCTGTCTCAATTTTATTCTTTTTGCAGTACATTGGTGATTCAGGGGATTAAGATTGTCTGAAATGTTCTTATTCTCCAACGATAATTATGGGCATATTCGTATGCAAACTTTGTCAACTATTAAAAGGCAGGTTTAGAAATAGAAAAAAGGAAATTTCAAAACGGGAATATGAAACTTAAAACAATTTACAGAAAAATACAAATCCTCCAACCTTTTCTGTTCTTTCCTTTTCTTTGCCGCTTCTCTGCTCCAAGTTGCCACCAATACGACTTCATTTGCTTGCAAGTATACCCTACAGCATTTTCCATGCATGACTGGGTTCTAACGTAACATGGTATTATAAATACACCCCCGTCTATCTAGTAATGATAGAAAATAGTAATTAATTTTCGTCGCTGGGGAGCTCTAATTTTTGTACGGAGTACAGCGGAGGAGAACAGCATAATTTTTCTCGGGAAGATATAACTTCGTGGGCAAAAGTTCTTCGCGTGATTTGCACAATTTGGAGGCTAGCATTCTTGGCCATTTTTCTAGGATTTATGTCTGAGAAATTGCTGGGATAGAATTTTCCGGTGCAATTAGACGGGGGTGTATTGACGAGATCATTAATGCATGATACGGGATGACTTCATGTATGATAATCGTTGATGTGTTGCAATGGCACCAGCTTGTGCTTCAATGTACCATTCTTGTTGTTCAGCCACTAATTAACAACCAATTAAAGAAGAATGTTATCTTAACAAGTACAGTAGGTACTTTTGCATAATAAACGCATATAAAAAAATAAGATACCAATTGTTTGGCAAGACAATAGCAAAACAATAGTTTATTGTTTTGACAATAGGCTGAAATTCCAAACATTGTTTTATATTTTTGCCGGTAGAGTGGCACCTGTATGAGTTTCAATGTGCCATTGCTGTCGTGCAGCGAAAAATTAAGAGGAAGTTTGTTGAAGGACACGTCTGGGAATCGTATGATTGATGATAAAACGAAAGATTATACTGATTGGTGTATCGTACTTTTCCCCAGCTTTTTTGTCTTTTCTCTGCGAAATTACGTATTACAATCTGCGACAAGTGCGTAGCGACGTCATCAAGCACAAAGTCAGATTATTATTATTATTATTATTATCAATTTATTTAACGTTGGATTACTGTAATACAATACTATAGCTAAATTATATAGCTAATTAATTCCAACTTTAAAAACTTTAAAATAGAAATATTACAAAAGAGAAAAATGAAGTAATTTTCAAAATGTGATCTCTTTGATATTGGCAAAGTTCCCTTACTGACAGAAATCTCAGCAATAAAATTTTTGAACAATGGGAGTCACGTGACAGATGACAATACCATATTTGGTAGATGGTATTGACAAAATCAATGTTTTTGATATTTTTACAACCAGAATTAGTTTCAAATGTTGATTATTATACCTTAAAGGAATAAACAAACAAAGACCTTTCATTTGTTATCAATAACAATGGAATTTGCTGACATCACCATTTTTAAATGATGACGTAACATGTGCCGCCATTTTGGGTAAATTTTGCAAAATTTGAAACTTTTTCCAGTGAAAGTTGTAGAAAACACCTGAATTTACGTTTTACAATACATTTAAAGTATTTTTAGCAAGCTTTGTATCAATTTTTGGTCATAAAACCCACTTCGTTGTTGTGACGTCATCAATATTTGTCATTTTCTTCAAAAATACAAGTCTAAAAACATCTTTAGGTATTATTTTTTAATTAAGAATGAATAATACGGCAAATAAGATGAAAAATGGCGAATTATATGATATTTTCCCTTTTTTAGAACGAATTAGCTGGATAAACATAAATTTTGACATTTTTCAAAATTATGACGTCATAGTGACGTCATCTAATGAGATGGCCACACCCAAATCTGCTAATCTGTAAAGAATGGTTAGTACTACGCCCTTGCCAGGATTGAATGATTTCCCATTTGTCTAAGGCGACTTACAGAGGTGGGGTGGAAAGCACCCCACACGGCTATATTAGTTCAAAAAAAGCCCGGTTAAATTAGGGTTAACCCTATTACTACCAGGGGGGGCACAAAGTGCCCGCGGCAAATATTATCTGCTGTAGTGTCGTCAATTCGAAAGATAAAGAGCCGAGGTTTGGTGACTTTTCCTAAAATTTAATAGGCTAATTAAAAATTGAATTTTTTTTTCAAAATGGTAGACACTGATCACGTGATCAACTTCTTTTCGACACGTGGTCGGAAGGTAAATAAAAGAAGTGATTCTAGTTTTTGCCAAGATAATCAGAAATCATCAAGAATACCACCATTCGATAGCTCTTAATGAGAGCTTTTAAATGATGTATAATTTTATTCACTTTAGATGACGTCAGCAATTTTAAAACTAATGACGTCATGAAAGTTTATGACGTCATATAATTAATAACAAATGTACTAAATAAATTTTTTTTGTCAAATATGGCTCTCTGGATTGTTTTAAATGATTTTAAGGCATTTTAGAGTATTTGCATAGGTAATTAGGGCTTTTAACGAAAGAATGAAAAACCGGTGCAACTAAATAATGAATAAATGAAATAAACAATGAGTTTAAATAGATATAATATTGCTGATTTTTACTCCTTGATGACTTGTGATACATTATAGAGCCATTATGAAAGGAATTATTAGATAAAACCTTAGATATTGCTAATTTTGTCAATAGTTAGAAAATATTGCATTTTCNAATTTTAACGTGAGTCCTCCCAAGGGTCCTTTGATTTTTACTTGCGTTTATTATCAAAAGTACCTACTGTACTTGAGGCCCCCCATAGTACCCCTGGATAACGGATTCACGAGTCAATCTTTCGTTTTTCACGACATCACGGACTCTAAAACAGCATTTTCACAATCACGTTGCAAAAAACTAAGAATTCTGTAGTCTGGTTCGTGTTTTTATTTGAATACCTGGCAAATACACTTCTTAGCTTTAGAATCAAATCATTGCCAAGAACTTGTGAATTTCGGTTTGTGATTAACTTGAAAATACGCAAGAAGGTAAGAAAAGTTTATATTACCGTTCAAGATGTATCAACCAATCACGTGCTTTAAAAGTCCATTTCACGAAATGACGACCAAATATTTAACAAATCACGCTGCACGAAGGAGTCTCTGATCACGAATTCACGAGCCAATAATTTCAAAATCACGAAATCACGCGCGTAAATTAGCTAAATAACGCTTCACGTACAAATATGGGGGGCCTCGTAATTGTTAAGACAACATGCTTCTTTAATTGATTGTTAATTAGCGGCTGAACAACAAGAATGGTACATTGAAAGACAAACTGGTGCCATCGCAACACATCAACGATTATCATAAACCAAGTCATGCGTATCATGCATTTATGATCTCATCAATATATGGTAGGCATTTTGGTGCAAAATTCAACATACGAATTTATGTTCACATTCAACAAAAATATTCCTTCAACGTCTACTTTTTCACTTTCACGGACCAAATACATTCACATTTAATGCTTCATTTTTTATTCAAAAGTTTAATTTTCATTAAAATTTTTAATCTACAATCAACATTTTAGTATACATTCAACATTCTAACTTTATAATTCAATATTTCAATTTTCATTCAACAATTTCATTTTTGTTAAACATTTCGTGCGCATCCATTGTGCGCAACAATGTGACCCATCATTTCTCCTTCATCAGAGCGGCAAGGGAAGAGATCGACAACTTTGAGAAGCTTTGTTAGGGAAGAGATACAAAGTTTTATTTGTACCGGATCCTCGGGGGTACAAAGCTTGTATAACAGAACCCGCTCATTGATTAACTCAGCTGCTACTTCATCAACTTTGTATCTCTTCCCTCACAAATCTTCTCACAGTCGCCTCAAAGAGCTCCTCAAAGTTTGAGAGGCAACTGTGAGAAGATTTGTGAGGGAAGAGATACAAAGTTTTATTTGTACTGGATCCTCGGGGGTACAAAGCTTGTATAACAGCACCGCTCATTGATTAACTCAGATGATACTTCATAAACTTTGTATCTCTTCCCTCTCAAATCTTCTCACANACAGTCGCCTCAAAGAGCTCCTCAAAGTTTGAGAGGCAACTGTGAGAAGATTTGTGAGGGAAGAGATACAAAGTTTTATTTGTACTGGATCCTCGGGGGTACAAAGCTTGTATAACAGAACCCGCTCATTGATTAACTCAGCTGCTACTTCATCAACTTTGTATCTCTTCCCTCACAAATCTTCTCACAGTCGCCTCAAAGAGCTCCTCAAAGTTTGAGAGGCAACTGTGAGAAGATTTGTGAGGGAAGAGATACAAAGTTTTATTTGTACTGGATCCTCGGGGGTACAAAGCTTGTATAACAGAACCCGCTCATTGATTAACTCAGCTGCTACTTCATCAACTTTGTATCTCTTCCCTCACAAATCTTCTCACAGTCGCCTCAAAGAGCTCCTCAAAGTTTGAGAGGCAACTGTGAGAAGATTTGTGAGGGAAGAGATACAAAGTTTTATTTGTACTGGATCCTCGGGGGTACAAAGCTTGTATAACAGCACCCGCTCATTGATTAACTCAGCTGCTACTTCATCAACTTTGTATCTCTTCCCTCACAAATCTTCTCACAGTCGCCTCAAAGAGCTCCTCAAAGTTGTCGATCTCTTCAGTTGCCGCCATGATGAAGGAGACATGAACACATGATGGGTCACATAGTTGCGCACAATGGATGCGCACGAAATGTTGAATAAAAATTAAATTGTTGCATGAAAATTGGAATGTTGAATAAAAATGAAATTGTTGAATGAAAATTGAAATATTGAATTATAAAGTTAGAATGTTGAATGTATACCAAAATGTTGATTGTAGATTAAAAATTTTAATGAAAATTAAACTTTTGAATAAAAAATGAAGCATTAAATGTGAATGTATTTGGTCCGTGAAAGTGAAAAAGTAGACGTTGGAGGAATATTTTTGTTGAATGTGAACATAAATTCGTATGTTGAATTTTGCACCAAAATGCCTACCATAATCTCAAGCATTCAATTGTGTAGATTAACACAATGATACTCACTACCTGTGCGTAGGCGTTGTTGGTTGCACGCGTTCGCTGTGGTTCCAGGCATGTTCCAGGGAAGCTAGAAAGCTGGTAAAACTTTCAAGCAAGAAGAGTAACAGGATTTCGTACACTCAGGTAACTAATGCATTTCAGTCATTACATTTTCATTGCAAGAATGAGAGGGTTTCTTTTTATTCTCTCTGTTGTTTCGATCATTCACAGAATTGGTTTGACCTGTTTGACATCTGCTGATTTGTTTCAGTCAGGCAGAGGAAGATATTCATGCGGGCTTGGGCCTAGATATAACATACACTTGTGCAAATACATGCATGCTGCATGCCACCAGCAGGGGGTGGCTAAAGGAACACTGTTCAAAATTGAGGCGCAGATTTCATGTCTAGATTTGCCTTAAAATGCAAAAGGATTTTGGTAGAAATATCTCCCTGAT
>REGM01000055.1:629939-643484 GCA_004194415.1 Aurelia aurita | reverse complement strand
CCCCCCCCCTTTGCTCCGCCACTGCACAGAATGCGCAGTAAAGCTTAACTCATCTCGCACAAATTACAGTAAAAACATGCGTATAAGAACCTAGTGGATTAAGAACCTACAGGCTGAAATTGTCCAATTTTCAATTGTTTTATAAGAACCAATCCATTGTATTCATTGTTTAAGAACCCAGGCTGACTTGCAAACTAGTAGGTTCTTATACGCGGGTTTTTACTGTATTTCAAATGCAACAAAGGAGTTCGTCAAGGCTGTCCCGTTAGTCCAACGCTCTTCAATCTTTACTTAATTACTGAACTGATTTTCTCCAAAATTATTTCAAATAGTAGGAAACATATCTTAGATTCAAAATATATAAATTGTAGCATTTTTTAGTTTCTTTTTTTAGAACAATTAGCTTTTAATTATCTTTTTGTTTTATGCGCTGACTTTCTTTGCAGTTTTTCACTGTATTGTCCTCTTTGCTAGTAGACATACACTCAAAATGAACCAAATAAACAAGATAAAGCAAATTAGATGCAATTTTTTCATAGTTAACATTTCTTAATTGGAACAATGACGTCATAAATATAAAAGATGTCATAGATATTAAGTTTTGCTGATGTCAGCAAATATTAAACAATTATATATCTAATGAAAGTACTTGTCAAAAGCAATTGAATGGTGCATGTTTGAGATCATTCCGACAAACGAGACAAAAACTATGGCAGTGCTAGGCTTTCTTTTGTTGACCACTCTCCAAATATGGTATTACTATGGTCTATGGTCACATGATGAAAATCAAAACTATGAAATGTCAAAAATTTCATCGCCTAATAAATTTGCTTAAAAGTCACAAAGACTGGTTGTTTATATCTTCTGTTGTTTTAGCGCAATATATCAAAGTTTGGTAGGGGGCGAAAAACGCACCCCCCCCCCTGCTCTGAATAGAGCGATTTCATCACACGCTTCACTTGGGGCAGGTATTGCAGTAACAGGAGAAGATCATTTGAACTTGTTTATGATGCCTTTTCTTTTCAGAGAATGGACAACACAAAGTTACAGTGACCATTTTGTAGCTCCTAGGCATGCACGAGTTGCAAGTTACGAGGCGACTTTCGCCTGGTATGTACATTGAATTGCATTGCCCGTAACAGTATTTGTTTGCAATTTTGCGCGGTAAGCAGCCGGGATGACGAATTGTTTCATTGAAAGATGTCGCATTGCACCATCCCAATTTCCATTCCTACTGCCAATTGATCAAGTCGTAAGTCTACATAAGCAAAATCTGTAATGAAGGTAGCCAACTCACGCGGTGTGCTTGCGAAAAGGAGCTATTGAGAAAAACCTTAGTAAGTATTGAGGAAGGATAGATTAAAATTTCTGCGGTATGAATTTCATCTATCTATATAATGCGGAAGCTGTGCATTAGTTTTTTGAATACAAACATTAAACAAACATAAACACCCCATGGAACGTGTGTGCAGTACCGTGGGGGATGTTCAGTACCGTGGGGGATATTCAGTACGTGTGGGGAGGCATCTGTGAGTACCGTGGGGGATGTTCAGTACCGTGGGGAGGCATCCGGAGTACCGTGGGGGATGTGCAGTACCGTGGGGAGGCATCCGGAGTACCGTGGGGGATATTCAGTACGTGTGGGGAGGCATCCGAAGTACCGTGGGGGATGTTCAGTACCGTGGGGTTAAACACTTTATGATCACTATTAATCAATCTTCGAATCACTTTTCCGATGTTGGTTTTGTTATTTGTCGCAGGATTGAGTAGCACAGGGAATTTCTTATCCTCCTTGCCTCTCCTTTCTCACCCTGCATAGGTCACTGCGTGGCCTCGTTTTTCTATCTAGCATTAGTCTGACTAAAGGTTCACGTATTCTTTTATAAGAAACTAAGAATTTGGGCCAGTACTCAAAGTTTCTTAAAATTATCAGATTTTGAGTTCTCAGAGTTTCTTACGAGTTTCTTAAAGATTCCACAACAATCTTCATGTTCACTACCTGTGCCCTCATGAACACTTCAAAACAAGGTTTTTTGAAGCCTTTCCAATGTTTAGACATCGATCAACTACCTGGTGTGTAATATAATACAGGAAACAAGTGAAAATAAAGTAAAAATATGCTGAGGATTCCTTGTATTAAAATAAATAGTTTCTTAAGTTATATTTTCCCAGTGCTGGAGTTTCTTAATTTTTTGGCGATCTGAGAGCTGAGTTTCTTATAAGCAGTTTCTTATAACCAAAAAATACGTGTATACGTTAGAGACTCGTACAAGGACGGGAAATAAATCTAGAAACCATGTAACTGTGTTTTACACGGGGTTTTACATGCGCTAGAAATCTCTAAAATCTAAATCTTTGAAGTGTCACTGAGGGGTCTTTGAGAAACCTTCTCAAAAGCCGTTGTACTTGTAGAAACTGCACGATAGCTTTTGCAACAAAAATTGAGTTTTTTGCTAAGGGCTTTGACCTTTAGTTTTAGTGCTAATATAAGGGCTGATCCAAGTTTGTCATGAATAAAATACGTCTATCATAATCCCTTGTTTTTGCAAAGTGGTTGGGATAAGAATTTAAAGATTCGGCACATGATAAATGCGACGTTTGAACCAGGCCTAAGTCACTTTGCTCCTTTGTGTGAGATATTTTAAAACAACAAAAGTTTCCGGCGATCTTCAGTACTTGTCTGAGAACCCCAATTGAGCTGCAATAACGGAAGTGGATTTCAAAACTCTACGCTTTTTTGGATTAGAATAATTTTATCGCTTGGCTGTGTTCAAATTAGGCCCTTTTACAGTTTTGAATCACCAAGCTTAAAAATGTCTTTCTTCAGTCCCATGCCTGGATTTCAGTTTCGAAGAATGCTCGAGCCTCTTGACGAAAGTGAAGAAATGAGCCAGTCACTTTTGCTGCCAAGTCTACCGAAACCCTTCGCTGCTGCCCCAACAAGAGAAACGAGGTATAGGGATGATATGACAGGAGGTGGGCCAAGAGTAATAGAAACTCAGTCCATTCGCCAACCTGAAAGTGATGGTTTTTACGAACATGCACAGGAACATTTCAGCGAACATGCACAGGAACATCTTTAAATTCTTATCCCAACCACTTTGCAAAAACAAGGGATTATGATAGACGTATTTTATTCATGACAAACTTGGATCAGCCCTTATATTAGCACTAAAACTAAAGGTCAAAGCCCTTAGCAAAAAACTCAATTTTTGTTGCAAAAGCTATCGTGCAGTTTCTACAAGTACAACGGCTTTTGAGAAGGTTTCTCAAAGACCCCTCAGTGACACTTCAAAGATTTAGATTTTAGAGATTTCTAGCGCATGTAAAACCCCGTGTAAAACACAGTTACATGGTTTCTAGATTTATTTCCCGTCCTTGTACGAGTCTCTAACGTATACACGTATTTTTTGGTTATAAGAAACTGCTTATAAGAAACTCAGCTCTCAGATCGCCAAAAAATTAAGAAACTCCAGCACTGGGAAAATATAACTTAAGAAACTATTTATTTTAATACAAGGAATCCTCAGCATATTTTTACTTTATTTTCACTTGTTTCCTGTATTATATTACACACCAGGTAGTTGATCGATGTCTAAACATTGGAAAGGCTTCAAAAAACCTTGTTTTGAAGTGTTCATGAGGGCACAGGTAGTGAACATGAAGATTGTTGTGGAATCTTTAAGAAACTCGTAAGAAACTCTGAGAACTCAAAATCTGATAATTTTAAGAAACTTTGAGTACTGGCCCAAATTCTTAGTTTCTTATAAAAGAATACGTGAACCTTTAGTCAGACTAATGCTAGATAGAAAAACGAGGCCACGCAGTGACCTATGCAGGGTGAGAAAGGAGAGGCAAGGAGGATAAGAAATTCCCTGTGCTACTCAATCCTGCGACAAATAACAAAACCAACATCGGAAAAGTGATTCGAAGATTGATTAATAGTGATCATAAAGTGTTTCACCCCACGGTACTGAACATCCCCCACGGTACTCACAGATGCCTCCCCACACAATCATGGTATCCCCCCACGGTACTTCGGATGCAGCCCCACACGTACTGAACATCCCCCACGGTACTCCGGATGCCTCCCCACACACATCATGGTATCCCCCCACGGTACTGAACATCCCCCACGGTACTCACAGATGCCTCCCCACACGTACTGAATATCCCCCACGGTACTTCGGATGCCTCCCCACGGTACTGAACATCCCCCACGGTACTCACAGATGCCTCCCCACACGTACTGAATATCCCCCACGGTACTGAACATCCCCCACGGTACTGCGCACACGTTCCATGGGGTGATAAACGAATCTTGTTATTCGATAGACGCTCTTGTCTTCTCATAATAGCCCCTGATTGGAAGTACAGCGAGTGAGTTAGCCACCTACGTATTAGGATATCTATAGTGCTGCTTTGTTTGCATTTGTGGCATGATTATTCGGAAGTTGAAATCTTTTGTCTGCAATCACTAATGGCTTTGTATTTGCATCTCAATTGGAATCAACGGATGTCAACTATTAAAAGGCAGCTTTAGAAATAGAAAAAGGAAACTTCAAAACGGGAATGTGAAACTTAAAACAATTTACAGAAAAATACAAATCCTCAAACCTTTTCTGTACTTTCCTTTTCTTTGCCACTTCTCTGCTCCAAATTGCCACCAATACGACTTCATTTGCCTGCAAGTATACCCTACAGCATTTTTCATGCATGACTGGGTTCTAACGTAACATGGTATTATAAATACAGCCCCGTCTATCTAGTAATGATGGAAAATAGTAATTAATTTTCGTCGCTGTGTAGCTCTAATTGTTCTACGGAGTACAGCAGAGGAGAACAGCATAATTTTTCTCGGGAAGATATAACTTCGTGGACAAAAGTTCCTCGTGATTTGCACAATTTTGAGGCTAGCATTCTTGGCCATTTTTCTAGGATTTATGTCTGAGAAATCGCTGGGATAGAATTTTCCGGTGCAATCAGACGGGGGTGTATTGATGAGATCATAAATGCATGATACGCATGACTTGATGTATGATAATCGTTTGTTGCGATGGCACCAGTTTGTGTTTCAATGTACCATTCTTGTTGTTCAGCCACTAAGACAACATTCTTCTTTAATTGGTTATTAAGTAAGAACCAATTAAAGACGAATGTTGTCTTAGTGGCACAACCAATTAAAGAAGAATGTTGTCTTAGTGGCTGAACAACAAGAATGGTACATTGAAACACAAACTGGTACCATCGCAACACATCAACGATTATCTTACATGAAGTCATGCGTATCATGCATTTATGATCTCATCAATACACCCCCGTCTGATTGCACCGGAAAATTCTATCCCGGCGATTTCTCAGACATAAATCCTAGAAAAATGGCCAAGAATGCTAGCCTCAAAATTGTGCAAATCACGCGAAGAACTTTTGCCCACGAAGTTATATCTTCCCGAGAAAAATTATGCTGTTCTCCTCCGCTGTACTCCGTACAAAAATTAGAGCTCCCCAGCGACGAAAATTAATTACTATTTTCCATCATTACTAGATAGACGGGGGTGTATTTATAATACCATGTTACGTTAGAACCCAGTCATGCATGAAAAATGCTGTAGGGTATACTTGCAAGCAAATGAAGTCGTATTGGTGGCAATTTGGAGCAGAGAAGCGGCAAAGAAAAGGAAAGAACAGAAAAGGTTTGAGGATTTGTATTTTTCTGTAAATTGTTTTAAGTTTCACATTCCAGTTTCAAGTTTCCTTTTTCTATTTCTAAAGCTGCCTTTTAATAGTTGACAAAGTTTGCATACGAATATGCCCATAATTATCGTTGGAGAATAAGAACATTTCAGACAATCTTAATCCCCTGAATCACCAATGTACTGCAAAAAGAATAACATTGAGACAGGACTAAAAATGTCATGAAGAATTTGCAAAGAGTAACAGCACAGTGGTGTGGCCAGGGATGGGTATGAGGGGGCAAATGCCCCCCACTTCCAATAATTTGGCTAAAATTGTAATTGAAAAATGCAATAAAAATGTCTGGGTATACCTTTTTACCCTCCCAGTCTGAAAATTGTAGAACTTTGCCCCTCACTATTTTTTGTCTGGCCCCGCCACTGTAACAGCATGGTGTTCTCTGGCACTGGAAAAGAAATTGGAACAGGGGGCTGCATTGGTGATTCTGGTTCACCTCTGATTTGTAACAGACCAAAAGGGAAAGTTTTCAGTGGGGTCATGTTGGGAGGGGAGGGGACCCCAAATGTACCCCAGGTAAAGGATTTATCCTCTTCAATGATGGGAAAAAAGCAAGACTTTAGAAAATGGTCTTGAAGAAAAGAACATTCTAGTTTAATGTTTTATGCTCAAATGTTAATTCATGCAATTTGCTTTGGCTTTCTATCTCCAAACTGAAAGTTGTTTATTGTAGAGAAACATCTAAATATTTGAGAAATTAACTGATTTCTCTCGATGACTAATATTTGAGAAGTAACTAATTTCGTTGCTCACTAGAGCTGACAGTAGGGTTACCTTGATTTCAATTAGTTTTGATAATTAAAATCCATATATAATACCTGGTCTCCCAAAAAGTACTCCCGTTTAAAAAATCAACAAAACTCGATTATCAAACAAATGATACAATTTTCTTTTTTTAATCTCGTTTGTCAATGATCCAAATATTCTGATCCATAAAAAATTTCATTTCACTGCTTGAGTACAGAACTTGAGAATCAGGTAACAATGTTATTGTTTACTGAAAACCAGGGTTTTATTTACTGTTGCTCGTTGCCAGTTTTCCTCTCTTTCGAAAAAGTCACCTAATGATGCAATATTTTGTATTGATCTACACCATCTACAGCAATTTATAATTTATAATTTTATAATTTATTTATATAATTTCAGAATGTTAAGACACTCAAGTTAAGCACCTCCGTCTAATGTCTGAGAAATCGGTGTAGCAAACATAATCATACATTATATAGTCATCATATGCGTTGTGTAAGCCAGCGGTATCGAGCGGCGTCAATGATACAGTAGCCCTCCATTTTTCTGTTTGTTGCCGTTCATATTGCATACCAGTCCACTCCTTGATGCACAGGGAGCCCCCTTTCAAAGTAGCAGAAACTAAACGAATAAGAAATGGATGAAGCGCGGAGCGCGGCATCTGCGAAGGAGCAATAAAAGATGAATGCGCGAGCGAACGATGCGCGTTTTGCGGAGGATTTGATTGATTGATTGATTTGATTTGATTTATCTTTTTTGCCCATGGTAGCCCCTCAGTTAGAAAACTGATTTACAGGGGGCCATGCTAAAAACTTATACTAATTTACAATAAATGCAAGATATGCTATATATAACTAAACTAAATTACAAATTGTCATAGAATAAACAAAAGAAAAACTAAACCAATTTTAGGTTTGCAGCTCCTTTTTAAATGCTCTCAAGGTAGAGGAATTTCTGACTTCAGTGCCAAGACTGTTCCAAAGTTTGGCGGTACGAGAAGCATTTCTGCCCCACTGCCGATTTTAATAAGGGCAACCTGAGGTTGACATTGGCATTCCTAAGAGAACGAACAGTAGAGTTGTTGACTCTCAGCAAAAATTTCTTTCATATAAGAAGGCACATCACCATTAAGGGATCTGAAAACCATTTTTTGTGATTCAAAATCAATAAGCTCCCTAACAGTGGGCCATTCAAGCGCCCGAATAACTGGTAAGGCGGTCGCATCAAATGGACTGTTGGTAACCAGTTTTGCAGCACCATTTTGAAGTTTCTGCAGTTTGTCGATGGCAGTCACACCAGCATTTCCCTAGACAGGACAACAATATCTAAAGTAGGGCTCCACTAAACTCTTATACATAGTCTTGACAGTTGAAATCGGGAGGTACTGCTTAGCATAGCGCAGTATACCAATACCTCTAGAGATCTTTTTCGTTGTTAAGGCATTTCATTTTCATTTTTCATNAACGAACAGTAGAGTTGTTGACTCTCAGCAAAAATTTCTTTCATATAAGAAGGCACATCACCATTAAGGGATCTGAAAACCATTTTTTGTGATTCAAAATCAATAAGCTCCCTAACAGTGGGCCATTCAAGCGCCCGAATAACTGGTAAGGCGGTCGCATCAAATGGACTGTTGGTAACCAGTTTTGCAGCACCATTTTGAAGTTTCTGCAGTTTGTCGATGGCAGTCACACCAGCATTTCCCTAGACAGGACAACAATATCTAAAGTAGGGCTCCACTAAACTCTTATACATAGTCTTGACAGTTGAAATCGGGAGGTACTGCTTAGCATAGCGCAGTATACCAATACCTCTAGAGATCTTTTTCGTTGTTAAGGCATTTCATTTTCATTTTTCATTTCATTGTTAATTCTTTATACAGACTTGTGAACAATTTTTGCTGTTTCGAAGTCTATCATTTGTTGTACATCTAGCCTGCATCTAGCCAGCCAAGCTGTTTTATAAGAGGCTGTGAGGAAGCGTCATAGGGGCTATTTGTAACTATCCTAGCTGCTCTATTTTGCAACTTTTGTAATTTCCGAAGAGCCGCTTTTGGTAAATTTTTTCTCGTCCCAGAGAAAGTGTTGATCAACCTGAACACCCAAGTATTTCGCATGTTTGACCATGGAGACTGGTTCCTCTCCAATTTTTATAGCTGGTATCGAGTTTTCAGACTGGCCGATCCTTTTGAGTCGATTACGGCTACCAATTACCATGCTCTGTGTTTTAGATACGTTTAGCGATAACTTGTTACTATCCAACCAGTTCTTAAGGAGATCTAAATCTTCATTAACGGCATCGTTAATATTAGTAATAGAGTCCGACGAGAAGGAAATACTGGTGTCGTTTGCATACATATTAACCTCCCCATATTTTAGCGAGAGGTCATTTATATATATCATTTATATATATCAGAAATAGTAGAGGTCCAAGGCAGGAACCTTGGGGTACTCCGCATTTTATTGATTCCATGCTGGAAACGTGTCCGTTTACCTTGCAACACTGCTTACGATTATGCAAGTAGGATTTAAACCAACTCAATTCCTTCCCTGCAACTCCATAAACACCAAATTTTGTTATTAATATTTGGTGATCAACAGTGTCGAAAGCCTTCTTTAAGTCTATAAAGGTGACTGATGTATACTGTCCCTTATCAAGGTCCAGGTACCATCCTTGTAAATTGGTGCAACCCCGGCAATTTTCCAATCACTTGGGAATAGGCCTTTAGACATAGATCAGTTGAATATTTGACTCAGTGATGAAGCCAAAATTGGCATTCCGACTCCGACTTTAAGAAAATAGCTGGAAATATTGTCCACACCAAAACTATGAGATGTTTTAAACTTGTTTGCGGCTTTCAGCAGATGCTCCGGTTGGAGTGGCGAAAAAGTGAATCTACTATCTTGAGTACTACCAGCAGAGGTGCTGCTCAGAAAAACATTTCTAGTATCTGGTATTTCCTTGCTAAGTTTTTCCCCTATATTACAAAAGAACTTATTCATTGAGTCTGCTATCCCCTCAAGATCAGTTATGACCGAATCACCGTTACCGTTATGACCGAACAACTTAAATGGGGCTCTCAAGGCCAATTGAGAGGCCCATTTAAGATGTTCGTCGACTTGAACACCAAGGTATTTGACCTCCTTTACTAACTTGATATCCTCAAGGAGAGAGCGGGCTCTTTCCCTCCTCCGCTCTCTCCTCCGCAAAACGCACATCGTTCATCTTTCATTGCTCCTTCGCAGATACCGCACCTCGTCCATTTATTATTTTTATTGCTCCTTCGCAGATGCCGCGCTTCGTCCATTTCTTATTCGTTTAGTTTCTGCTGCTTTGAAAGGTTGCTCCCTGTGCTTGATGTTGTAGTATTCTCATCTTAATGTTCTCATCATGAACATAAAAATTCCTAGCGCTGACAAACCGTCAAAAATATTCAAAATTGCCCCATTTTGTAAATCCTCTTCCTCGCTAAATACCAGATCTTTCTTTATTCTATCCCCTCCCCATGTATTTTACCTTTTTATTTTTCTTTTAGATGCTTGATAAATATATATATACATTGATATCATGAAAACGGTTTTGAAGTATATATTTCATGATTATTAATTTCGTACTCGTAAACGGGCATATGGAGCATAAGGTTCCAAATCTTTAAATTGGCGTAAAATGGTCGGTGCAAAATTCAGTGACATATTTCTTTGAGTCGAATGGCTTGAAAGAAACTTTAGCTACTTTGCTATAACTCTACCGTTGGACTTTTCAGAAATCTTCAATATTTTCGAATGTACAGCGTATTTATATTTCAACTCATTTGAGGATGTGACCTCATCAAATTTCTAAATCGCAAACCAGAAGAGTGAAAGATTTTTGCTTGATACCATATTGTAGACGTTCATAAACCATGTTTTTTCCGGAGACTTATTCAATGTTTCCTTAAAATGTTTAGAAATTACGATGGTTTTAAGTTTTTTCCCAATTTTTTCTTGAATTCTTAAAAAAGAAGAAAGGCACTCTAATTCTGAAAATATTGAAGATTTCTGAAAAGTCCAACGGTAGAATTATTACAAAGTAGCTAAAGTTTCTTTCAAGCCATTCTATTCAAAGAAATAGGCCACATAATTTACACCGACCTTTTTAAAGATTTGAAACCTATGCTGGCATATGGCTTTGAAAGCTCTCTTCAGAGTTCTTTCTTTATGTCCTTCAGCTTAATGAAATGTAACTTAGATGTATTTTTGCTACTCTTTTTCATGCTGTATCAGTTAAATTTAACATCGCTCTTCGTATTATTGTAAATTAATTGATTGCTGAGAATATTTACGGTACTTGAATTGAATTAAATTGATTTTGAATTGACCAACTGTAGTCTACTGCATTGCGAGAAAGGGCCGCTTTGATACGAAAATATACCGGGTTGAAATCGGTGCAGCCTTCTTGAGGAATTTTTTTTCAATTACTGTATCTTCAATGTTGAGGTATTCCTCTTCAAAGTTTTAATTTGTCGTAAACGGTGTGTATGAATTCGCTCATCTCCAAGTGTTTTTCATACTGTGAACAGTGTCCAACGAAAATGTTTACAATTTTTAATGTAACTATAATTATTTATTATTGAGTTCATATGTAGCTGAAGGGATTTTTGTGTATAAAGAAATTTAAATGAACATGAAATGTATCTTTAGTTATGCGTCTCGTCTTAAAGACCTATTGCTAACCATGATAATTTGCGCGCCGAATTAAATTTTTTCTTTAAATTTTTCTATTTTACTTTTAGATTTCATACTTGATTGCATTCGCACTACTCGCAAAGACCAAGGTGATAAAGAGGGACTAAAGAAAAAGTCATTAAAGGAAGGAAAAGCGGGGAAAATCGAAACGAGAATGGGGAAAGAAAGCTACATTGGACTTGCGACCATATTGTTCTTATGCATACCTTATATGGTTTTAGCAGGCCCTTACGAAGACGTACAAGCGCGTGTTCGTTGTCAACTGCATAGTTATAAAGTTACCGTTGAGCAGCACAACTGTAAAGCAAAAGAGGTCTGGGTAAACACATGCGTAGGAGTGTGCATCGCAGCGTCTATGCCTTCGGCTGAAGGCAATCTGCAATCACGTTGTGACAGTTGTAAAGTGAAAGAGTCAGTGGACATATTTGTTGAGCTGAGCTGCAAAGGTTCAATAAAGAAATTTCACCCCATGAAAGCTGCGAAGTCGTGTCATTGCTCATTATGTTGGAAAGGGAAGAAGTGAAGCATTCCTAGACCTGGCTACTTATTCGAAATGACTCTTGACGATAATATTGAGGATTTTAATGATCAATGATGTAAACTGAATGACAGAATAATATGTAAAGATTTGATTTAGCTGATGCTCTAACCAAGGGCTGATTTTGATTTATTACCTAAGTCCCTTGTTTCCCCCTGTCCTGTTTTTGGCTAAGTAATTATAGCTATAATGGCTAATTAAGGCCAACTATTTACAAAAATATATACAATGCTGTAAGAAAAATATGATTTACAACTAGCTGTTAATATTGTTAAGGAAGTGCTGCTCTATGGTGCAGTTTGTTTGAAAGATTGCCCTAGGAAATGAGTCAAAATCCACAAGACCCCAATCTTTGAGTAATTCGATGCAAATTGTACAAATCGTCATGAGCCCCCTTTTTAAATATAAGCGGCTTTTTTTTATCATAATTTATTGAAATTTTAGTTGAGTTGGTTATCCAGAAGTAAACATTGACAATTGTTGTTGTCACTGATTTCTCTTACTTCTTTGTTTGTTCAGGTATCATTGATGGTACCCAAAGACATGACGACATATTTAGGGTGTGGGGATGTCGATATGAGTGGGTTTTCCCGCCAATAGTCTCTAGATATGTGTCCTTTTTGCTTAAAAATTGTTTACATCACTAAAGATTAAGGAGTGTTTTANGAATTGATGCATGCAATCATGCACGTAGAAGCTATAAATACCTTTTAGCATTCAAATGCATGTTGTAGTGGCTGTTGTTGTGTCCAATCACAAACTGTTGTGATTGTTCGTTGCTTGGTTTTTTCACCACAGGAGGCCCAACGTATTGTGGTGAGGGGGCGTCCGCCGAATATTGTAATGCATGACTTTTCTTTATCAAGATATTTTTCTCTCACCACAATACGTTGGGCCTCCTGTGTTTTCAACATAGTCCAAACACCACGCAAAATTTCTTATCAATCGCATCTAAATGGATGCTTCGCAGCAATAAAAAACCTAAACCAGGATAAAAAGTTTTTCATAATCTGCAGTTGCAGGCTTGGCATTTATGGGCTTTAATAAGTCTTTTGAATATCTGAAGGGAGTCTGAATTTTTCAGTTCTGGTGGTAGTGTCTCCCATACAGGGCCGTAGGAAGCATCTTGAAACTTGGAGGGGCACAACACTTCAAGGGCACTTTTTTCAGCAAGCTAAAGGGGCATTTCCTGAAGCAAAAAGGGCACTTCTTTGTTTATTTCAAAATCTTGGGGGGGCACGTGCCCCCAGTGCCCCCCGGTTCCTACGTCTCTGCTCCCATACTTTTTTCCCCATAAATCTGACATCTGACCGTATCGATTCCAAGGCAGGTTGTTTTTGCTTTCGGTAGTTCTTGTAGATTGTAAGGCAGTTCTTTTTCTTCGAAAATTGTCTTCATGAAGCTAGGATTTAGATTAGATTTTGTTTTGTAGATCTCCACCATAAGCAACTGCAGGTTCCTCTGATGAACGGTTACCGAATTATCCATTTCCAATAAGTTTTCAAAACTAGAAACATTGTCCTTGTATGCGATTCTTAAGGCCCTTTCATATATTCTATGTATTTTTTTACTCAAATTTCTATCGTGAAACATCCAAGTCAGCGAGCAATAGCTAAATTGGGACATAACGAATGTCTTCATCAACAGTTTTAGCTTCTCGGGCTCCATGAAAACCGAAATACGAGTAAGAGCATGAAGCTTCTGACTAGCTTTTTTACAGAGCGTTTGGACATGTTTTTTGAAACTTAATTTCTTATCAAGATTGATGCCCAGTAGCTTCTCTTC
>REGM01000055.1:619376-629908 GCA_004194415.1 Aurelia aurita | reverse complement strand
TTAAGGTTACTGTAACCCTTCAGACAAAAAATTCTCGATTTTTCGTTTTCGTCATAATCTAATGGTTTAAATATTTGAGTACCGTTTCAACCAACTCACTTCCAGAAATAACCACAATTACTGGGAAATTTGAGCATTTTAAAAGAAGCAATCATATTTCTCAAAAACTGCGGGAATAGACTTCAGAGGATTAAAGTAAACTCACTTGACCTTGCAGCTATATTCACAACATCCCCTGCTGTTATTTTCTTGATATAACGATTGACCAAAACCGCCCTAAAGCTTTATTGCTTGACCTGCGGCTTTATGTTTGCACTTTCAAGCCTAATCGTTTTTCCCGCGCGTTTTGCTTCAATTTGATAAAAGCCTGATTTCTCGAAACAAGATTCCGGGGTACTGGTGGCTACTAAAAAACCTTGGTGTACCTAACGGGCCAATCAAATCGCTTTACACTTGGCATACAGGGTCACAAAGCATATAACTTCCAAACGGTGTCAGTGATTTATGATAGATCCACTGGTCCGACTTTTATAAGGGTTTAAAAGTTAAAAAAGACATTTCAGACATGAACATTAATTTAAAATTGCATTATTTCTAGACAGCACGTTTTATCAAAAATTCGTGACACCGTTTTGCAGTTCAGGACCTTAAGTCTTAGGTAAATAGATAGTTTTGGTCGAACAATGCCCGATGAGGTACACCAAGATTTTTTCGCAAGGGTGGTCGATTTCGCCTAAAATCTGGAATAAATCTTTTGCGTTTTTATTTAATCAACTGGTTATATTTTTATGGTATTCTACGTTTAATTCTGCGTCTAATAACATATAGGTTTGTATAGTATAGTTTAGGGAACGGCCGTGAAAAGTAGAGTTTCTTAATCGCTGTCTGAAGGGTTACAGTAACCTTAAGGCCCTTTCATGTATTCTATTTATTTTATTATTCAAATTTCTATCGTGAAACATCCAAGTCAGCGAGCAGGAGCACTGCCATCTTGATCGCCGCTTCCACCACAAGTTTGCTTCGGTTTCCTGTACCTAACTCAACTGAATGTAAATTCAGATTTGTATGTGACCAATCCGTGTGCGCATTTAAGATCAGGAAGAAGTACACAAAGGAAGAAGGATATATCTAAACATCTGCAGCCTCAGTTTTATTTATCTCAGCAGAAGATGAATAGTTGGCACTACCATTCTGCTATTGTTTGTGTGCAATTGAATATTTAATGCTCAGCTGGATTAGACGAATAAGTTGAGGCTGCAGTTTTATACATTTCTTATCCTTCTTCATTCGATATATATGATTTTGCTAAACAAGCCCTTTTCGCATGCACAACGAGTAGCATTCCAGGTTTCGGGGCATCTTTTGCGGTTTACTTTGTTTTATTTTTTCGCCTTGCAAATCAGCCGTGGGATGCATCTTTTCAATCGCTAATTGCTTTGTAGGGTCGCGTTAGTACAAAGCAACAAAATCAATTGTTTCCAAATCTGCCGTTGTTGACGCTCCATAGATGTGTGTGTGCGGGTGACTAGTCGACGAAACTTGCTATTGTCCAAGCTATTTGCGTAAGATTCCGCCGTTGTTGCATTTTCATTGCCGTTTAACTTTTTTGGTAAAATCCCAAACTCTTTAATTTCTGTGACTTTTCCTGCATACATATTTAGCATCTGTGGGAATTGCCTAGATACAGTATTTGTTCATTCATTCTAAGTATGTTGCGGCATTCACTTGTATGACTCAAAGTATTTTACTTCTTTATTGTTACAATATTATATTTACGTATGTGCCTCGTATTCATGTAGATGTAACCGAGGTTGCGGAAACTGACTAACTTAACAGCCGTTTGATGTATTAAGTACCTACGCAAGATTATTGTATCGGTATTAGTAGAAGGCAAATATGGGTTTCCTGTTATTGAAGATTCTGATTGGTTGAAACTATTGTTGCCTACGGTAGAATAGCAGCATGTTATGTGTAATGAATCAGTTGAGTTGAAAATGAGTTGAGAGTAGAACGTGTAAGAGGAATCGTGAAATGATGAGGCATAAAGCGTACACTTGAGTTTTCTCTTCGAAGATTTCTTGGTTCACGGATATATGTTTCGAACTAGTTTAAATTGAGTTAGATTGCGATCTACAACACTTGGTCCACCGTAAGAAACCGCATATATCATGAGTCTAGAAAAAGAAGCCGCCGATTTATTGAAAAAGAAGCGAAGCACTTTTCGAAGAAACACGACGAAACTCGTGAACAAGGTTTTGGACCTGAGAAATGCCGATGGAGATAAAGACACCGTTTTGCTGAAATCATATAGCGAACAGTTGAAGATTCAACGGGAGGAGCTGAAAGAGTTAGACAACCAGATACTGGGATATGTGCTCGAAAACGAAGATGACGACACGTGTGATAAAGAAGTTGAAGATTCAAGCGAATATTCGGGAAAAGTCACACAAGCCTTGGTATTCATCAACGAAGAATTGGGAAATGACGATGATAACGCTTCAATGAAGTCAGGAAGTTCACGCAGAATGCAGAGGAGCACATCAAAAGAGAGTATTACTTCTGACTGCTCGCAGAATTCAAATTACAGTGACACTGGAAAGAGAAGAGTTCGCGTAAAACTGCCGCAGTTGGAGATAAAGAAATTTTCAGGCAAAATTCAAGAATTTCAGGAGTTTTGGGACAGTTTCGTGAGCGCGATCCATGAGAACGACGAGTTAGCGGATGTGGATAAGATGAAATATTTAAAGGGATATTTGGAGGAGCCCGCAAGATCAGTAATCGCCGGAGTACCCGTTACTGATGCCAACTACCAGATCGTGGTCGATCTATTGAAGAAAAGGTTTGCGAAACCAAGTATGCTGGAACATGCCCATATCAATCAGATGGTAAACATGCAACCCGTTTTCAATGAAGATGACGTCACCAGACTTCGAAAATTCAGGGATCAAATCGAGACAAACTTTCGTGGATTGGAGGCTCTGTCTGTCGATCAAGCAACTTACTCGAAGATTGTTGTGCCAGTTTTGGTCGAAAAACTACCAAAGAATTTGAAGTTTAGCATGGTACGATCGCGCAGAAAGAGTGTTTTGGAGTGGAGCTTGGATGAGCTGATCACGGAGCTTGATTTGGAGTTGGAAGTTCGAGAGAATCATGCAGAATTTCTGAGGATTAGTGGACGGCCTAGGCAAGAAGAGTCAAAACAAATACAGAGATCAAAGGGACCGAACACTGCAAGTGCACTTTTTACAGCAGAGGGAAAAGAGAAATGTGTTTATTGCACAGGAGAGCACAAGCCAAGTGAGTGCACAACTCATGCGGACCCTGAGGACCGGAAAGGTATCCTTAAAAAGTATTTTAGGTGCTTTATTTGCCTTAAAGCCAACCACAGGTCTTTCGAATGTAGATCAAAGCTTAGATGCTCGCAATGTAAGGCTAAGCATCATGTCTCCATTTGTAGCAGCGTGCCCCTTAGGCCAGAAAATAAGAATGCGCCTATTAGTGCCCCAGCTAAGTTAAGCCCAAGCGCCCCAGCCTGGGTTGGAAGTATGTGTTCTGGGGACAGTGTGGCCTTGCAAACAGCCTTGGCAAATGTGAATGACAAAAAAGAATGTAATGTGAGAGTGCTTTTTGACTCTGGTAGTCATAGATCTTTTATTTCTGCCAAGGCTGTAGAAAACTTAGGACTGAGGCCAGTGAGAAGAGAAAATTTGAGCATAAAGGCTTTTGGATGCAGAGAAACAGATGACAGTGTGAGAGATGTAGTGGAGTTTTATCTTGTGCATTTGAGGGGAGAAAAGAGAGTGAAAGTTTCTTGTTATGTTGTTGATGATATAACTAGTATTGCAAATATTCATNAAGCCTCTCAAATAGAAATATTCGTGATAGACTATGTTCTTGAAACTTCTTTTTGACTCGCACGGCATTGTTCAAATATGATCTTCAAGTTGTGATCTCATTATTTTGTAGAAAAAGCATCTTCGAATTGCGTTTCCGGAGCCTCAAGTCTCAGGGGGTATTAAAGTCCCGAGAAAATAACAAAGAGTTTCCTGGTATCGTATTCATCGAAAAGAGACACAAATTCTTCCAAACCATTCATTTCTCATCTAGTACTACAGCACAATTTGATTATACAGCTAACTCCATTACAAATCCATTATCTACCAATATGATAAATTTTATCTTGAAACGTTTTGCCACATCTACAATAGACTAATTTCACAAAACAGAGAGGAATGTTCGGATGATGCAAGATTAAATTCTAAAAAGCTAAAATCTTGATAGTCATCACGTACGATGTTGGGGTATGCTTCAAAACCATGTTGCCCGTACAAACCTAAATTCCCTCAAATTAAAAGCCATTTCACGACTTTCCAATGTCTTTCAAATCGATTGAATCTTTGACACTGATGCACAAAAATAAATTTTTGTGATCGATGATGTATTTGAATTTTGGAGTTTTTCTAAAATATTTCATTTTTTTGGGTCACACAGTAGATGCTAAAGTCTGTCAAACTAAAATTAGATGTCAGGCGAAAATAACCGCGAATAAAAGTAATTTAAGAGCTTTGAATGAGTAATTTTGCGCTCTCGCAATTCTCACTGGACATCTAAGGTGAGACAGACTAAAGCTATACTCGTTCTCGCGCATTTATGCGAGCAATGCGAGAAGATTTTCAATGAAGAATGTGCAGGTTGCATCAAGAACGGACCAACTTTAACGTCTTTCTCTGCCTTTGCATCCGAGACCCCAGAATTCAAAATTGTAATACTCGTAATTACACCGCCTAAATTTAAGGCGGGGACAATGTTTTATGGAGGGTCCTAAAGGGGTGAAATGGGATCTTGGATTTGCCTAAAATGATACTCTGGGAATGGAATTTTTGTGCTGGGATTTGATGAATGGGGACTGGAAATACCAATGGGAAAACAATAGACTGGGAATGGAATTTGATCACCGACTGTATATATCTACAAACGCGACAAGGATTTCCCACGAAATTTGACTGGGAAAATGGGATTTGATATGTTGTAGAAAATGACGTGGAGAATTCAAATAAAAAAGTTTTGCTCAGAGGAATTGCGGAATAGTGTCGCAAAATTGTGGTTTATTTTTCAACAGTTTTTTCCTGTCATCATTTCGTCCACGACAGAAAGAAGAATTCTTCAGACTTTTTTTAGTCTTGCAAACAATAAACTTTATGGCAATGTTGGTATAGGGATAGCTCCTCTTTTTGCTAAAAAAAACAAAGCAATCACTATCACAATAATTAATCTAGACAAAGGTATCTTTTGCTGAAAACTGGTATTGCCCGGGGCCGGGGGGTATTGCCTTGCCATTGATGGTAGTATTTTCAAAAGGTGGCGGCACGACCCACCTCGAAATATCGCACAGATATCTCTCCGTGAAAGGTTGATAACTTGCGTAGTTTTTGATAATGCAATGTCTCCGGTACTGTGGGAGAGGTAGGTTAGACTTGGTCCGGTTTGATATACAAGAAATTTGACTGTTTACTTATACCACCTGCTAAAAGTACTCACTAAAGTACAGTATACTCCAAACTTCTTGGCATTTGGAAAAATAGCCGTGAAAAACAGATCGAAATTTTTTACATGGCTACCATGAAATTGATAAAAATAATTTTCATGAGATTGTTGGGGAGATGAACTCGAAAAACGTTTGTCCGTAAACAAAAGGATCTCGGCCTTTTCCCCAGCAGCCATTTTATGTTCCACTTGGTGAAATTAGATCCAGTTTGCTACTCCAAAAGGTGGAGATGTTCACTATAACATTCCTAAAGTTTAGTTGAGCGAAATGCATTCCAGACAACTAAAACGTTTGAGTGAAAGCTACAATGGTTTCCGCGATAAGAAAAAAAGTTCGAGCGAAAAAAGGAGCAGCCTTTACATCAAGAAATGTAATGAAAAGCAAGAAATGAAAAATGCCAATTTTTAAAGAAAGAATTGCAAGTCGAAGAAAGATTCATTGTGCTGCAACTATTAATCGTATATTTCATCATTCTATTGACATCATTCTATTCACTATCAAATCTACTTGCAGATTATCATACTACTATTCTTCAATCAATGGACCTTTTTACTTGCTAGAAAAGAGGGTTGGATCGAGCGTCCAAATCTGGTAAATTTTGTGAAGGAAAACGAATTCGCGACCCCCGTTTTCAGTATAATCTCTGCTAGCTGACATGAAGTTGCTTCGGATCTCAGAGCACTTTTCAGAGAGTTAATCATCGATAACTTTACTCAAAGTGAGCTAGGAATGGTTCAGTTTAAATACAGGCAAGTTTTGTTCACCTTTTGGCCTTGTTTCTCGTCATTTTCATTCATTGTTAGCTGATTTTGCTGTGCAACAGTCTTGGCCCATATTCAATCAAAACACAGTAATCTTTCGGCAAATCTTTTCCACCGTTTTAAGTATTTTGAGGCCTTTGCCTCTGAGATGTTCTGCTCAAATTCTTTCGATAGGTGTATGCAGGTGAATGTGCTCCCTTATCTACAGTTTGTAATTTTATCAGTCATAATGCAATAGACAGCTTCGTAATGAGGGGGAGGGGTGCTTCATTCATTACTGTGTAAGGATACATAGTCTGACAGAACAGACCTCTATTTTTAATAGAGGAAGGTAGAATGACCTTTAAGGAGATTGGAGAAAACCCAAATTGCTCAAGACTTATCCGCAAACTGGGATGATACCCATGCAAGTCCCCATTTCAAGTTTGTCAACATGAATTTTAAAGCTTTGGTCCAATGTTCTTCAGAATTGAATTGTATCCTGAAAGGCAAAACATTTCAATCAGAATCAATATAAATACTTTGTCAGCAGAATGAGAAAAAACAAATTCTCTTGCAAAATGGCAATGAGTTGAGTCTAAAATTTGAAAGCGAACAGAAAGGAAGGTATATTTAAAAAGTTTTTAACCCTATCAAGCCTAGGGTATTTGATGCTCTAGGAAGACTAGGGGGGGGGGGCTGATTCGGCCCCCCTATTTTACTTCTGTTCTGTACAACATAGAGCCATGAAACTTGGCATGTGTATAGTACATCATGAGATGAACCCAAAAATGAAATCTATTTTTAGATATGTCACGTGACCTGCTCGTAACGTCACAATGTTACATTTTCAAAATCATAAGGGTTCAGTACTAAATATTTTCAATCGCTGATTACAAGAAAACGAAAAGCAGTAGGGATATCAGTCTAATTTTCATGTATTCTGTGATAAAATTGCATTTGCTTTGGAAAGAAAATTTATGAAAAAATGATGACGTCATCACACAAAAATTCAAAGAATTTGCGCATGCGCATTGCATAAATACGGCGATTTACGCATCCAAATTTCAAAAAAAGTAGTCAGTTCGATAGAGCATAAAAATAAGTCATGTTCGCATCATTTTCCCAAGTTTCCTGTAGATTTTATTAGGGTTTATTCAAAATTTACGAGTGACTTCTTTTGAAAATTAATTTTGTTTACCCCCTGGAATGAATTTCATTTTTCTAAAAAATATATTTTTGGATGTAAGAAGGATAAAAAGTAAAATTCAGAAAGTTACAGAGTGGTAAGTGCAGTTAGTACAGATATACAGCAGAAAAGCGGCTAGGGGGGGGCTGATTTAGCCCCCCTAGGCTTGATAGGGTTAAAAAGTTGCTACAAAGCAGGTGCTCTGCAAAATGTGAGTCAGAATATTATGGGTACACCGTACCTTACGGAGTATGAGCCAGTCCCTCGTGAGTCGAATATCTTTCCTTTCTCCATCCTACAATAATCAGGAAGAGCAAATGACTTAACTGCATGGATATCGTGTAAATCAAAGCAAAAATACTTTGCGATAGAAAGGTTCGCCAACTAGAAGAGGGCCAAATATCGATAAGAAACCTTTGGTACTCCCAAGACTAGACGGACAAAATTAATTACTAGTCTGTAACTTTGTATTACTCGCCAAACCATCGTCTAACCCCTTATGTTTTTTACTCCATCAGAAATTAAACAGTTTCAGTCATTTGCAATAGTCTTAAGGTGTGTTAAACCATGGAGCAATGCGGACACCTTTATTTTGAATAAACTTTTTATCCGCAGCTACTAACTTAACTGCGAGCGAGTAGCTCGCAGCGCTCCTTCGAAGAGGTTAAGGTAGTAGCCGTGGATACAAAATTAATTCAAAATAAAGGTGTCCGCATTGCTCCATGGTTAAACCCTGAACAAAAATCCTACCAGCAACTGAAGATACACCTGTTTCTTAATATCCTCATTGCAAAATAACTAAAAAACACAATACTTGCAATACACAGTATGATTGCATTGAAGTTATTGTAAATTCATTCAGACTTTGTCACTTCAATTACTGTCCCCTTATCTGGTTATTCTGCAGTAATGCAAGCTAAAAGAAACTCGAAAAAATAAAGGGCCTTACGTTTAGCACTCTTAGATTATTTCTTCATCATATAGGAATCTTCTAGCCACGGCCGAATCTACTACAATCCATATTCATTCTATTAGGCTGTTGGCACTTGAAATTTACAAAACTTTGCACAACTTGAATCCAGCCTTTTATAAAAGATTATTTCCTCCCAAAACCGACAAGCTATAATCTTCGAAAAAATAACATTCTATTTGCTCTGAAGATTATAACTACAAATTATGGTATAAACTCGATTAGCTTTTTGGGTCCAAACGATTTGGAATTCTCTTCCAAATGAAATAAAGTTATCAAGGCAACTAGAACAAATAACTAAATGCAAATCAGTTCAAGATACTCATAAAAGATTGGTATTTCGAAAATCAAAGCGCCTGCAACACTTGCAGTTAATGATTTCTATAACTCAATCTCTTGAATTTCTTCATGTTAGTGTGTATTAGTGTTTACACCATTGTAAAACTAACATTAAAAAGGTATTATTATTATTTATAGCCAGAAAAGACAGGGTCACCGAATTCTGGCTATCAATGGTATTTACAATTTCCTACCAGGTGACGCAACAAAAGTGAAATTTTGTGAAAAATCACCAACATTTCATGATGTAGCCGATCTTGAAAATTTCTTTTGGTGCATTTGTATCAAGGTTCAAATTAACTTAAAAGATATTGCAAACTCTGTTTGTAACTTTGCGTTTGTGGGAATTTCTGCTTTTGCAAGGTACCTGGTTTTGATGCATACTCTGAAACTGCAGGAGTTGATCACAAAATAAAATTGTTAACCCATCCAGCCACTCAATCTGTTTGTCCATGTCTGTGATAAAGCTCTTTGTCATCTGGGATTCAAAATGTCATACGAAGCTGCAACAACGGCTTTTTCGCAGAAAATACAACATCTTGTATAAATGATCTTTGGTTTTTCTAGTTACTGATATCTTAACAAACATACCTGTATGGTAAGTAGAATCCAGAATCGCCTCGCTCGACTTCTTCCTTGAACTAACAAATAAAAATAGGCTAACTCACGAAGTACTGATTTAGGTCCCGTTCACACGGGAACGATTGCGTATCGTTCCATATCGTTCTGTTCCAAAAAGTGGAACGCTCAGGGGTTGCGTTCACACGGGAACGCTTCAAATAACACCGTTCCGTTCCGAAAAGTGGAACGCTAAAATAAGTGATACGAAAAGTGGAACGATACGCAATCGTTCCGTTCCGTTCCCGTGTGAACAGGCAGAACTGGTCCGAAAAACGGAACGATAAGACTCTTGCCCTAAGCGCATGCGTGTGTGTTGTTGTCACCTTTTGTATCCCCATTATGGACATGCACATTACTAATCCCTTTGTTCATTTTGGCGCGCAAATTACGGAACGGAACGATTGCGTTCCCGTCTGAACAGACACAAAAAGCGATACGCAATCGTTCCGTTCCCGTGTGAACAGTCTACTTTTCCGTTCCAGAAAGTGGAACGAAGATGGAACGGAACGATTGCGTCACCGTGTGAACGGGGCCTTAGTCTTGATGTTTCAACATAAAACAATAATCTTCGTTGTTTGTTTAAAAAAGTTTAATGACATTGTTCTACCAAAGCCATATTGATGATCCAAGATATTGCAATATTGATGTACAAGGTTAAACACGGATTGGTTCCTGAGTATATATCAAAGCTGTTTGAAAAGCCAGACCAACATTATGCACTTAGAAACAATGACTTTGTTATACCAAGATACAGAACAGTAGTGAATGGCAAACATTCAATCAGATATTTTGGGCCTAGTCTATGGTCTAAATTAAGAAAATGTGACAGAGAAAAACCTAGTTTGAACTCCTTTCGTAAAAGTGTGAGACAGTTGGATCTAGTGAGCATAGCTACAGACAGCTGCAAGGGACAATGTAAATATTGTAATGAATAACTGACTTTTAGGTTCTTTTTAAAATATGATAAATGTAATTAAATCGTTTTTTTATATTTCTTTGGACATTTTTAGATTATCTTATTTTGTTTTATTTAGTACAATTTAAAATAGTATTCAGGCTAAATAGTGTCCCCAATTAGTATTATTGCTAAATATTTATGACACTTTAATAAAGTTATAATAATAATAA
>REGM01000055.1:587111-618965 GCA_004194415.1 Aurelia aurita | reverse complement strand
AACAAGGACAGATTTTGTAACACAATAGCATCAGTTGCGTTTGATTGACACCGCAATTCAAAGCAATTAGCGATTGCAGACAAAAGAAATTCTCTCAACCAGTAATTCAAAACAAACAAAGCCGCAAAAGTTGCCCTGAAACCCAGGTAGCTAGCTTGCTCGTTGTGCATTCCAGAAATGACTTTTAAGAGAAGACATGGGCATATACCGAAAGAAGAAGGATATATCTAAACATTTGCCTCGGGCATTCTTTTTATTTGACTCAGAAGCTGAGCAGTAAGTGTCTTAATTACACCCAAAAAATACGAGAATTGAATGGCCTGCAAATCGGCTTCTGAACCAAATAAATAAAATGCCCGAGACTGATGTTTAGATATATCCTTCTTCCTTCGGTATATGCCCATGTCTTCTCTTAAAAACCATTTCTGGAATGCACAACAAGAAAGCTAGCGACCTGGGTTTCAGGGCAACTTTTGCGACTTTGTTTGTTTTGAATTACTGGTTGAAAGAATTTCTTTTGTCTGCAATCGCTAATCGCTTTGAATTGCGGTGTCAATCAAACGCAACTGATGCTATTGTGTTACAAAATCTGCCCTTGTTATTCAATTGACATTTTACAATAACAAACTACTTAAGACACTACTGATGAACTTTACGACACTACAAGGACGATACCACAGGGAGCAAAAGACAATGATTACCCCATGACCATTACATAAAGGACATGAAACTGGACTCAAACTAAATATACAACTACAAAAAGCTACACGTAAACGATTAAATACTTATGAATAAGAGCCTGTTTCACATTGGCGGTCAGGCAAGCATAGGCGATGATGCGGAACAACAGAAACCCCGGCCGAGAGAACAACGACGACAGCAGCTGCCGCCACCGCTCCCCCTCCAGAGTCCCCCGCTCAAGACACTGCGCCCATGCTATCGGGGTGGGTTTATGGCTCACAATATTGTAGATTTGAATATTTGAAATTTTGTGTGGATGAATTTTCATCCATACTATGTATGCCTAACATCAAATGTGAGACAGACTTACAAACAAACGGGGAAAAATAGGGGCTTTGAGCTCAGCCTAGCAAAGGTTCTCAATACTAATAGACCGTTCAGCTATTCCACAGAAGAGTCTTGATCGGGCGATATTTTCTTACATATTTTTTATACAGAATATTCGATTGAATGGCGCTATAGCTTCTATCAGAAGAAAGAATCTATTAAAAGAATTAAATATGAAAACAATATATATCCCTGCTGTGCACATTTTTCAGATTTCTAGAAAATGTATAAAAATATCGTTCGATCCAGACTCTGTTCTAGAATAGCTAAAAGGTATAACATTTATATAACATTCTGTAACATTTATATAATATTTATAGTCTAGTCTGGGGTATAAAATTTCAAATGGTTCAGTTAACAGGCCATGTACTATATGCAAAAATCATTTAAAAAAATATGCTGTGTGCATCTAGTACTTTGAACATTCCAGTTTCATTCTAGTTTTGATACAATTTTTACAAAGCTCAGAAAATTTTCCTCCAAAATTTTAGCGTGAATGTTCCTAAAGACCCATTGCTAACCATGATTCTTTGCGGCCCCAAAGTCGACTTTCGTGTGATATGAAAATCATTTCTGGCCTAGGTTCTGTTTGTTTTGCTTTTCATTTGGAGTGCAAATGATCATGGTTAGATGAAATAATCGCATGAACATGCTGTTTTTAAAAGCAAAACAAAAATTTAGGCCAAGAAAGCTGCGAGAATCTTCAAAGGCAACCTTCCTTTCAGACATTCACCTGTCTGTTTGCTAAATTTTTTGAATGATTTGGACAGCGTCCAAGCTTTTCGAATTTATTTATTGCGACAAATAAACGAGACTCTCAAAATCCCAGTGCGACGCTATACTTTGTATGAATATGCGGGTTTGTAAGGAAATTACACATCAAACTTTTGTAACACCACTTCGTGATATTCATTATAACGCTTCCCACTAATGCTTATTCGACAGCAACTAATATTGGATCAAGCTTGACGTGAAAGAGAGAAGGCGGAAAGCTTACTTTGTGTCCCAAAAGAATCTGAAGCCGCCAGAACCATATCTGCAAAGAAAATCGAAAATAATTATTTCAGCTTATCAGCATAATATAACAGTCACAAACTGTTTATTATATCTGAACAATTTTTTCTCACGTATCACAGACCTTTTTCAGTTCGTCTGACCTTCCAATAATTATTCTGTGCCACTCTACCGGAAACATGAAAACAAAATCCAATTTCAGGGGCACCAGTAATTCTTAGTGTACAGGGAAAGGCATCACTCAGGTATGTTGCTCCTTCCATCTAACTGAGGGATTTCTGTGATTATATTCTTTCTAACAGGACAGTTTCGTAAAGATCCGTTAGAAGAAGGTCTCAGCTTTTCATAAGGTATAAACGGGTCAGACGATGACGAGTATTTTGTTTCTTTTCGTTTCTGTACTTTTCTCACAGCCATAAATTCATGGTTTCCATATTCTGTCGGCAAAAAAACTAGTATCAATAAAACAGATAAAACAAATCCATAACAAGTTTCTGTGCTTTCAAACACGTTTGTGTTTGGAGCCACTTGGTAAATCACATTAATTCTTTCAAATACATTTAAGGAAAGACTTACAAAGGAAGTTCTTTCATTTTTTCTTCTAAACATTCGATATAGGAATGATTTCCATATGGAACAAGTCGAAATCTAAAGGAAAAAAGTGCGTTAAAGACAAGATATCATTGAATGCAAAAATTTGAGACTACAGTAACTGGTTAGGGCGAGAACATTTTGGGACGCTTTCTAATAAAATTTGTGGAACTGACACACAAGTTGGGAAACGCAGCTTTATGATGAACTTGAACAAAACTTCATCGAAATTTGTGGATTTTATAGAAAATTTTGTTCAGTTTTCATGTTACAGAATGACGATGTAATTAATTGACAAGTCTTAATTCCTAATTCATTTCAAGCCAACCGTTTGTCCTTTGGAGCTGCTTTATCTTTTGAATTTCTGGCTTCGGGGGCAGTGTATTAAGAGTTTTCTGTCTTCGTTACTGTTGGGAAATATTTTCATACTATTTCGTAACAAAAGTTTGTTCAGGAGAAGTTTTCTTCCTGAATGCATGGAATAATTACGGAAGGATGAGACCTTTCAATGACAACTTCCCTATGCTATGATTGCATGCACCCTATTCAAACAAATTGGCTATTTTACCATAATTTTTGGGACATTAGCAGTTCGGGACAACTAAATATTTGTATGTAAAGATAAAATTTTAAGACGATTCATCTGACGATTTTCCGCTCACAAAAAAGTTTGGTTTTCGATATATTACGATTTTTCAACGACACTTGTTTGAATTGATGAATAAAAATCCTTGGAATACCTAAAAGCTGTCATGTCATAAACAGTCGTTAGCGATTGGTAAGAACGCCTATGAAAGGAAAAGTTCGAAACTATCGTTGTCATATCACTAGAAAGCTATACTTGCTCCAAGTCTATTCCGTCGTCTCTATCGTCTCTCATTCGTTTCTCGTTTCTCCTTCGCAGCGTCCTCTTCATCACTTACGCCCCCGCAGAAGTTATTATGTTCTATTGAGCGCTGACAGACCACGGAATAGACTTGGAGCAAGTCTACTAAAAACCCGACTGAAAGGGTCATCACTGTTGGTATCAAAAATAAGTAATACCTTTTAAAAGTGAGTCCTATTTTCTTTGACATTGAATGTAGAAGCAGAACAGTTTGACCCCATGCTGCATTGTTTTCCGTCCATTCCACCTGTCAATAAACAAACAGTCTTTCAATGAAACGGTACCTTATCATTCTTGTGAAAGCATTAAAAATGAAGGTACCTCTATAGTATCTAAACGCCAGCAGTATCTAAACTGGCTCAAAGTTTTTGAGTGGAAAATCGTCAGATTAATCATCTTAAGATTATCTAAACTGTAGATAAAGCCAGTAGTATCTAAACTGGAAAATTCGACCTCTCAGCGCAAAACTTTGGGTTGTCTCACATATTCTAAGAAATTCCTTGCATAAAGATATTTTACAACGACCGATATTCATGCCCCGAACTTTCTGGAAACATTTATGGCTAGTCCTTAGACAGTAATATCTCTCATGCAAGTACTTTTGGATCTTAGCAAACGTTGATCAACGTTGAGCGTTGTTTTTTTACGATCCAAGAGTTTAGTAAACATTAGACTTGCCCTAAGTCTATTTCCCGAAGTCCGTCTGATCGATCCTTTTCCCATAGTTCCCGAACAAATAAATTCACAAGAAATAAAGTAACATGGGTAATATCGAATACATAGCACTTGTGAAGTTGTGTATTGATTCTCAAATGTAGAATGAGTTTTATTACGAATTTTAAAACAAATAAGTGCAGACTGTAAATTGGATAAAAAGCAACAGATTTGATCAGGGCTAGCCATTCCAATTTAGCTCCAATCAATTCGCAATGCGTTTTAAATTAATCCTGAAGAGTTAACTTGTACGTAGATACTTTGCTGGTTGATATCTGTGCTTCCAACGTTGAAATATTAATCTTCAAAGTCTAAATTTGCCTTCACCCCCAAACCAGAGCTTTGCCGCTTTGGCCTAAGCAAATTATTGAAGCACAGCGAATAAATCAATAATAGCCTTGACAAAACTTGATCAAACATTAGATTATATTATACGGTATTTGCTGGAGCTCACCTATTATGCATTTCTTAATTTTTCTTTAATTTTGATTCTTAATTTCGCTGTGCTTGAGGAATTTGCTTAAGCCAAAACGCCAAAGCGCAGGTTTGGGGGTTGAGTCAAATTTGAACTTTAAAGAATAATATTTCAACTTTGGAAGCTATAATATCAATAAACAAGGTACGTATGTTCAAGTTAACTTTTCAGGATTGGCTTAACAATTATTGCGAATGGATTGGAGCTAAATTGGCATCACTAGGCCTGATCAGATATGTTACCTTTTATTTGGGACACCCGGTAGATCCTATCAATTTTTCAATGAAACAAGTAAATACAGAAATTAAGTAAAATAAAGAGAAATTAACTTACAGGAACACTCGGGAGACGGCCAAGCCTGAATCCATTTATTGTACCAAAATGACCTTTATGCCTGAGCATAAAATTACACACATTTGTTAGTGGATCTGATCATAGTCAGTGATTAGATTTTTCAAAATAATAATTATTTAAAAATACGATAACGTACTAGAATAGTGATTATCACTATTCTAGTATATAAATTGTCGTATCTTTAAATAATACTTATTTTACATATGCCTAACGACGTACTTCACGCAACGCAACACAAACATTGTTATTTATTAGATATTTCAGCTGAAGACACTAGCTACATTAACGCTATAAAACTTTGCTATCGCGATATTTTCAAGAAACCACACCTATGTGCTTTTTATGAAAATATTTAAGATATTCTCATGAAGAACACATAGGGAGCTTGTCTGGTTTCTTGAAAAATCCGCGATTCCATAATTAAAAAATGATCCGTTTGTCAATGGCATCAATGATATTTCAAGATGGGTCAAGCAGCTAAAAGACCGTTGCAGAACAAATAGCTACTTTTAAATGTTCGAGAGACACATGGACATCACAAAATCTAAACCAAAGTAAAAAACTGAAATAAAGAGACTAGAGACAAAAAAAACAAGCTGCTACCATCGATTGCAAATTACAAATAAATCACGTCCATTGAAAACATTATTGCATTGCTTACCAGATATGAAATGTGTTGTTAAACACATTGGTCTTTCGAAGTTTATCGAGCTGGGATTGAGCATATTGAAGTTGATTGTTGACGCTGGAAACAGAAAGGCATAGTATTTATTGTTAGTTGCAATGATAACTTGCTAAAGGAGATACGAAAGAAGAATATTAGAGAAAATATCGAGTGCTTAGTTCATTTTATCTTGCTTACTTTGTCTCCTCAGAGTATCCTGTAAGATACTCATTTACAACATATTTTTGGGTACAACGTTAGTCATTGGTCCCGGAAAAGTGTCAGCAAAGAAAAAACGTCTAGATTTACTCTTATTTTAACGGACCAGTTATTCGACCTCTTGGTGCTATTCCCTCGGCTATAACGAATTTAGTGACAAATCTCTGCACAACAAACAGCCTTTGTGGACCAAAGTAATCCAAACAAACGCACAATGTAGAAACATCAAGATGCTTACTTGAGTTAACTAAAGAACGAACCTGATTTGCTTATCTTCAAAGTCCGTCAACGCTTTCTTGTGCACACAATAATCTTTCCAATATCTTTCTTCCTCTTCTTTCAGTTTCTTTTCAGCTGCATCCAGCTTCTCATTTTCAGTCCGTATTTTCTCCCTTTCACTTTCAATTGATTCAAGTTGATTCAACAAATCTCTTTCCTCTTTCCGTAATTTGTCTAATTCTTTATCTAGTTCCTCTTCCTCCTCTTGACTTTCCTGGAATTTCTCAGACTCTTCTAAGAAATGTTTGTAGTCATGTAGTTCTTTCTCTGCTATATGCAACTGCTGGTCTAACTGGTTTAGTAATGAATCAGTACATTCTTCACATAATGGATGATCAACTTCCGACTGACCCGACATTATGTCAAATAACCTTGCAGAAACCTGAAGAACATAAAACAAAAAAAGAACTCTTTTAGATTTTCTACTTGTTATTGTATATATTAACAAGCAGTGATACCTTTGATTCAAATTAATAAGGGAGCTGCTACTTCATCAATCATTTTTCGAATAATTTGTATCTTTTTGCAATTTAAATTTCAAAGAAAATTGCCTGCTATTGTGAGCACCGAAATTGAGAAGATGACAAGAGCATGTTAGTCTAAATTATCCTTTCAGCTAAGCAAAGACGTTATGATAAACACATTACAATCAAATAATTCCATTGAAGACTGACAGTGCTCACAAAACTCCTTTTTGAATAAACAAGTTTAAGGCTAGAAAATGTACAAGTACAAGGGAGATCTGGGTTTAGTACTGTTACCAACAGTGAATTTGCCTTCTCTTGAAAGCGTACAAGATAGCTGATTGTAAAATATCAATACATGTCAGTGCCCCATTGAAGAACATATTTTAGTTCTGTAACCAATTCACAGAATTTTCACTGAGATAAGAACTGCACAACTTACTTTTAATTTATGACTAAGATTGTCAGTTTTTACATTATCTGAAGCATCTCCAAGAAGTGTAAAACCATTTCCTTCATTGGAATTTGACCTAGCAGAGAGAAAATAATAATAAGAAACTTTGACGTTCACAGTATATACATATTTCTTCCGCCAATTTCGTTCTTTGTCTAAAATTCCAGACATACAGTTGTTCTTTTCTGTGGTTCCACACTCCTTTCCAAACATAATTTATCAATAATTACATTGAGACAGTGCATTCTAGTAAGTTTAACATCAAACAGAAGCTATTCCATAATTACCCAGCTGATTTAAATTATCTCCAGTGCAAATTTAACTTTCATCCTATTTGTCGCAGAATAGGTTGTATCAGGGAAGTACTGTTTGATTAAGGGCATGTGTGCCCAGAGATACCCCCACTGTTAATGGCGAATTAACTATTTTATTTGATATTTCATATTTTGCTGCCAATAGACAAACGATAAAAACAACTGAGCAAACTAGGATAAAGATAAATAACAGGGAAAAGGATACCTTATTGCAGGAACATTCTTCACTACCACATTGGGGCTTTCTGAACTTTCCACTCCCTAAAAAAGAAAATTGCATACAGTATTGCATCAAAAAATTGTCATGAAAAGAAACATTTTGCAATTTGACATGCTAGGAGATTCCACAATGCAGTCTGCATATTTTGAAAATTATATCAAAGTTTGTAAAACTATCTGAGAACCAAACTAACTAACAGAACAGTTGCAAAATAAAACTGTCACACTTGAAAATTCTGAAAATTAGAGGCAGCATCATTGAAATTACATACAATATCTTTGTTTGCGGCTTCATCATTGTTGTCACTTTTCACACTGTCTGATGATCCAGATGAAGACAATGGGGCTAAAATGACAATGAATTCACTTGTGACTAATTTTAGATATAATACTGCACATACAGTAGTGGACATGTAGATACATGGAAGATGCAACGAATTAATGAAGTGCCGTGCACAGAGTCCCTGATTTCTATTGTTTTCTTGTTTTTTATTGGATCTACGTGCACAAGTGTGGTACACAAAAATGTAACTTTCCAAACAGGACTGTACTGATGGTACCATGAAGATGTGGCATTGATGCTTGAATTGGTGGATACACAGGTAATGATATGCACATTCTGTGATGGACTTCACTGTGTGTGAAAGTTACAAAAAGAACATCAATATAGACATCAATATAGACACCAATATCAATATAAACAATCAAGCATCAATAGAGACCATTTCTTATTTTTTTTGCACCGCCCAGATATTTTTCTTTCTACAAATGTTCTAGCCTGGGTGGATGAGACATGATTTTCTATCAAGAACAAGCAAATTGATGCTCAATTGTTTTGCTAATTTACATTTCATGTGTTCTCTTTATGGTAACAGATTGCATTTATATCCTTTTCTACGGTTTAAAAGTTCGCCCCCAGTTCTAGAAAGTGCCCTTCTGAGACGAGAGACCATCCCTGATGATAGCCTGCATCACATACCATAACGAGGGGGAGTTATGGTCTGTGTGATGGACTCTCACGTTTATCGTCCCAGTTTCACAGAGATCTTGTGAAATCTGTTATTCAAATAATGATATTGGCTTGTCTAGCTCTTTGTTTGTTTGTTTAATTTATGCTGAAGTCGTTGGGACAACAAAAGTGAGTCCATCACACAGACCATAACTCCCCCTTANCACGTTTATCGTCCCAGTTTCACAGAGATCTTGTGAAATCTGTTATTCAAATAATGATATTGGCTTGTCTAGCTCTTTGTTTGTTTGTTTAATTTATGCTGAAGTCGTTGGGACAACAAAAGTGAGTCCATCACACAGACCATAACTCCCCCTTATTATGGTCTGTAACGCAGGCTACCCTGGATTTGCCCAAGTCGTCTTGTAAGAAAGAAAGAGACGACTTGTGCCGAACAGCGCACAGCTGGATAGCCGGCCGTTTTTTGAGCCGGCAGGCGGTACCTTTGATCACAATTTTTGATCAATAGTAGAGAAGACGGTGATTTTCTCAAAAAGAAAATAACGGGGGCCAAAATGAATGTAATAGGACCCAACGCACTTGTGTATACAGTAGAGTAGGAGTACAAGAACAAGTAAACCCCTGGTTTTATTTTCTTGCGGTTGGGTCCTATTACAAATTTCTGGTTAAGTGAGGTCACGCAAGTGTCACGCACGGCCATGAATAATTAATGAGGAGCTGTTCGGCACGAGTCGTCACTTTCTTTCTTACAAGACGACTTGAGCAAGTCCAAGGCTACCCTGACGAGAGCCCACTTATATATATATATATATATATATATATAGCAAAAATAAAATGGTCCAGTGCAAAAAGTGCAAAAAGGTTGCAAGTACACTTGCTTGTGGATTTTGGTCATTCATCATCGGGAATTTAGAACATAAAAACACTGTGTTTATTATTCGTCTTCGAGGCTGCTGCATGCAACTATCTGGTGTCTGTTTTATGCGGATAGGCTAGGCCCTTTCTTTCTTTACATTTTTTTCTTTACATATTTTTTATTTAGGCCATATTTTAGTAGAGGCCTACAAATATTGAAGAAGAAAGATGATGCTTACCCGTCAATTCTTTTAAAGTTTCTGCATCAAATGAATTGAAGGAATGATCAAGTCGTAATGGCTGATAACATCTTTGGCAAACAAAGCTGACATGAGTTGTTGCACGCGATCCTCCAGCAGCAGTCGAGCCTTTGCTCTGCGCCATCTTGTTCCTTGTTGATTCGCCAGTGCTTCACTTTCTTGGATCCCTGTGGGCAACGAAACCTTCGGAGTCCCTCAAGCTTCGGGTTTTGGGCCATTACTTTCTTCCTTTTCACTTTCATAGAAATATCGCTTCAAGATTCCACCGCAGTGGTTACTAATGGCGAATTATAGGGGCCGATAGTTCTTCAATAACTTTTGCCTGTCTGTTTCTTTCCCTTGAAATACACATGACCTTCGTTTCAAAATTTTCTGATCCCTGATGATTGTGTCACCTCAAAAGTTTTCTGCTCCTTTTTCCTGACTTTCGAAAGTGCGAGAAGCTTGTTTATGGAACCAGGAACAATCCGTACATGTTACTATTACTGTGACAACCGGATAAGTTTAAAATAAATCAAGGCGCTTGCAAAAATAAAACCAAAGCAGAAATTGGATATTCAAGGGCGTAGTCATGAAAACAGATACATTATTAGCATGAAGGCCACATTTAAAAATGCAAAAACCAATGTTTCACTTAACGATATAAATTGAATATAATATATTGCATTGTTAGTCGTTAGTGATGCGAGGGAATTGGGCCAGTATTTTGAGAGCATCGAACACTATATTGTAAAGTTCTACTTCCAAGTGAGACAGAGTGGTACATAAACATTGCAGTGCCATTTTCTTATTTGTTCCCACCAACTTTTATGGCATTCATGCTTGAAAATTTCAAACGACGTAAGGGCAGGCCTTTCTTCCCGACATGCACGAATACCTTTATATGCTCCATATCTTCTTTTCTCATAGAATGTGTACTCAAAAGTCTGTTGAGGTTTCATAAAACTGATACCGCTAAAATACGTCCATACTTTTACAAACGTAAATCTAATTAAACAAAACTTCTTTCTCTTCTACTAAACATAAATTTTGCTATTATCTGTAATGGGTGAGTTGCAAAACAAGAATTCGCTATTTGAAGTGTCATAAGCTTATGAAGATCTATACATTTCACTGGTGTAAAATCTTTAGTGGATAGCAACACCAGTTAAAGTAATGGTATTAAGAAACAAATTAAACTGTCAGAGGATGTACAGAGGAGATCTACGAACCTTTTACCAGGACTAAAAGAACACACATATGAAGAGAGATTGCGTGAGCTAAATCTTCCCACACTAGTTTATCAGGGCGAGACGGGACATGAGAGAAGCTTACAAGATGCTCACTGGAAAATATGATACCAGTCTTCCAAGTTTCTTATGTTTGACTAGTCACAAACATGATAAAAGAGGTTATCCATTCAAACTGCAGCATAACTTCAGCAAATTGAATTTAAGGAAACATTTCTTTTCAAATCGCATCGCATTCGCATCACTGTGGAATAACTCACCAGAAAATGTGCTACAGGCACAAACAGTAAAAAATTCGAGAGGCAACTTGACTTGTTTTGGAAGGACCAGCCGTTTAAATTTGACTATTTAGCATGTTACGAACAATTATAAACAGCATGCGCGGATGGTTTGCGCTTGGTGCTAGCGTTTGGCAATTAGGTGAGGTCTGCCTGGACATATGGGGCCAAATACAGAAACCACCGTTACCTAGCCATCAAGCGTAAATCTCGTAAATTGAAATTTAACTGAACAGAATCGGATTTACATGACGTTGTGGCGATGCTAATGAAAATTGGCTAATCCCACAGTGATTTAAGTCTGTGGTTTACTGTCTGTGGGTTTGCAGGGGAGGGGGGGGGGGGACTCTGTCTGTGTGTTGGTTGCTGGCGGCGGGCGTGAATTGTCTGTGCGTGTTTGAGTAACCATCTATTTGATAATCGGGGAAATTGGAGGGACCACCTTTTTTTTAAATAACTTTGAAACGATAATTCTGATCACGATATTGTTTATAAACATATATGTTATATATATTTAATAGGAGCATCCAACTAGAGGCCTTGGCCTGCGGATGTAATGTTCAATGTAGTTCAATACTACGATCCATATCAAAGAGTGCATTCTTTCAAGGTTATTTTCATTCACTCGATATGTGAAATGCATCTCTTTCCAAACGATTATCATAATACTTTTGGAAAACATAGGAAGCGAGTCAAAAATTGTATCGATTGTTTTAAAATCATCTTGCAAAAAGCAACCATACAATTTCTAAAATTTCAAAACCAGGGTTTTATTGAGGCTACAAATAATCTTAATTTTAGGCGAGTCCTTCCTCCTCAAATAAAAAGTAGCTAAAAATCAGTTTCCAAAATTTGCACAAAAATAGCAAGAAACTCACTGCTCAATTTGATTCTAATTTCGGCACAACTAAGTTCATTTTCCTTTTTGTTACCTACCAAAGCTCGGACTGAATATTTACATTTCAATAGCCCCTCTGTCATTCGGAAACAACACCATGCGTTGCAAAGAACATTCGTCTGCCTCCTTTAAAATGGGAGAGCGAATTAAATTGGACCATTCACGAATATTTTTACTGAAATGTGCTGAAGATTATCTTAGGCAAACCAATTATCGGGAATTTATTAGCTTGAAAGCATAACAGCAAAGAAATAAATCATGCATAAATGCTTAAAGTTAAATTGAGCCTTAGTCAGGTATAGGAGCTGGAATTTTGCAAATCAGTTGGATGGCTTCTGCCCCATAATTTTTCAAACAGCATATACATTTTTGTAACTCCTCCAATATTTCTAATTGATTATTAAAACGGTTACAGTCGATTATTTCTCTTTATATTTCTCTATTTCATCTGCTATACGTGCCCACTTTGGGACTGTGTGATTGTCCTCTATATAAATTTTCCATTTCTGTTTTTTATTACTTGTATCACAACTTTTCATGAGCAAACTGTGACTATCCCCAATCACTCCAGCTTCGAGACATAGGCCGGTGCCATGGTGATAGATGTGCTTGTCCTACAACGAAAATATCAACGATTAAAACAGAGGTGTTGTGGCGCAGTGGTATCCTCTGAGTTTGCAGCCAGAACAGTTAGGGGGACAGGGTTCGATCCCAGGTAGAGTAGCCTGCGTGCAGTCTCAACACTCCTCAGCCAAAGAGTAGATCTACTCTTTGGCTGAGGAGTGTTGAGGCTGCACGCAGGCTAAGGTAGAGCCCCACCATTTGAGCGTCATGACAAGGTAGAGCCCCACCATTTGAGCGTCATGACAAGGGGCCGCGGACTCGATTAGGTCTTCTCTACTTCTGCGATCCCAGCGCTTGGCGCCAAAAAACGCAACTTCGCCTTCACCTTCACTTCAGGCTATCGAAAATGGCCTTATACACCCTTCAGCCAAGTGAACATGTTTTCACGAAGGGGTAGCTGAAGTAAAAATTATTAAAACAATTTGATATAATATTTGCAGATTCACTCAAACATATCAGATTTCTAAAAAACTTTTTAGAAATCACTCAGCTATGCTACAATTTCTGTGATTACAGGAAAGTCAAATCAATTTTTGATGTACAAGATGGATTATTGTGTTGCTCATCTCATTGAAATATTTCAACTAGCGACAATTTCGTCCGACTTTTTCGCAAGATAAATAAAAAAAAGAAGTTCAAGAATATTTTCATCGATGTTCTGCGAAAATTTTATCTGCAAATGTGTACGCCGTTGATACATCTAAAGGCTGATTTCCGGTATTCCACAGGGTTCGGTATTCCACAGGGCTCGTGCTTGGGGCCTCTCCTCTTCATCCTGTATGTTAATGACTTTGAGCAGTGCCTCAAAAAATGCACCTCAAACATGTACGCAGATGACACCAGTGTAACTTGCTCTGCTGAAGATGTTGATGAACTCTGCAATGATTTAAAAACTGAGGTTGACAATATTGCAGAGTGGTTACGACAGAACAAGCTTAGTTTGAACACTGATAAAACGGAATATATGGTTGTTGGTCACAAGCGACAAACTAACCGTATCCTTAGACCAATAGAGGTAACAATAAATGGAGGACCAATTAAACGGGTCCAAAAAGTTAAGTACCTAGGAGTTACCGTAGACGAAAACCTAACATGGAATGAGCAATATAAAAAGCTCAAGGGTAAGATGAAAAGTGCCCTCTCGTCCCTGCAGAAACTAAAAAACATACTCCCGCAATCAAAATTGAATCAAGTGTATAAGGCACTGCTTGAGAGTCACCTAAGATACTGTGATGAACTATGGGGCAGCTTGTCGAACACAAAGCTTGATCATCTTCAGCGTATACAAAATAGAGCACGAACGCTAATAGAGGGCTCTAGATTAAAGGATGGATGGAGCTGCAATTGGCTTTCAGTCTCAAACTTAATAAAATTTGACAGGGCAGTAATGATCTATAAAATAATGAATGGCCTCTGCCCGGACAACCTACGCGGAAGACTTATCACCAGATCTCAAATATCTAACTATCCAACAAGAAATCAGTTAGATCTAGACATCCCAAGGCAGAACCTAGAATTCTCCAAAAGAAGTTTTTTCTTTTCTGGTGCAAAAACGTGGAACGAAACCCCATTGGAAATTAGAAAGAGCCCCACGATCACCACTTTCAAAAGGAAACTGAAGGAATTCCTACAAAATTAGCATCCTTCCCGAAGCACGATCCCTAGGAAGACAAGCAAATCTTTAAGGTTTTAATTTGTACATATATATTTATAGCGATTATTTTTCTTTTAGTTTATTTAAAATAGCTGATAGGGTATTTGTGTTAAAATATGATTAAATAAAAATAAATAAGTCAGTTGAATTTTCCGAGCGGGCGGCCTTTTAAACAATCAAAAGTCATTCAACCTTAAATTTCTATTCAATTGCGAAGCGACATTTTTTGTCGTAAACAAAAGAATTTCCGCCCGCTCGGAAAATTCCACTGACTGGAAACTGGGCTTTACAAGCGGGTTGATTACTGAAATTAATTTTACATTAACACAATTACGTAAAACCAAAACAAACATGGATCCGACAAATAAACAACGAACTGAAACCAATAAACAAAACAGAAGACGAATTAACAGAGAACGACTATGAGCAAGAGAAGGCAAATGTACTGAACAAGACGGAATCAACCCACAGGAAGAAGAAGATAATTACCTTTCTTAACTCCCATTTTTGGTTTCCACCCATTTCATGACACTTTTCGATGTAAACATTTTTAAGATCGGCATAGCGCGCATCCAAACAATCTTCTTCCTTTTGCCTGAATTCGTACAAATCCGTCCAATGAAAGAACTGCAATAAATGATAATAATTTAAACATTTAAACAATAAAGATCTTCACTCAAAGAGGCTACCTCGCGGTGCAGTTTTTAGGCAGGCTATATCACACAGATTTCTCATTATTTTTTTTTTCAAAATGAAACCGATGAAAATTTTGAAGATAAATTCTTATATTATTCAGAGGAACACAACAAAACATTCATATTTTGTAAGATTGCAGAGATATACGCAGATTTCAAACAGTCACTTCTGAGAGGATCGGAATCAAATCTTTGCCCTTTGCTAAGGTAAGAACCCCCGTCCAGGCTCATTTTGATGGACCAATCAGATTGCGTAAATTTTATCAGAATAACAGCGATCCATCTTACCACTCTTAACAAAACGCAACAAGGACACTGGGTTACTTGAAACTTCCAGAAAATATTTGAAGAAACCTATTCTAAAGACGTTGGTTAATGCCTCGTATCTAAGAGAATTACATTTGAAACTTCAGCCCGTGCTGAGTTCAACACGGAGTGAATTTCAACTCGGTTGACGGTGTAAGCCTTCACACTGAATACATGAAGGAGGCAACGTTGAAACTCAGCCCGTGTTGAACTCAGCACGGGCTGAAATTTCTCATGTAAAGAACCTCTGAAAAATAGATCAATTCAACAAACCTGATTGCCACCTTGTCCATGGCACGGATAAAGAGCTATCACTTGGCCATCACTACGTCCTAATGAATCTAAACATGACCCAGTTGCAATGTTTCGTATCTGAGGAACAAAGAGGTTTATTGATTGACAACAATACAGGTGACATACGCTATCTCGAACTCTGACAGGAACTCTGACAGGAAATTTTGTTTCGAGATATCCAAAGTTCGAGAAAGCGAGCAGTCGAGACAGAGAATGTCAATTGCAATAATGAAGAATATTATAAGCGATAAGGACTTTCCCCAAACTACAATGATGTAGATAATGGCGAATCCTTCGATTGGAATACAAAGCATAATCAAAGCCATGCTATAGTCATGTTAAAGGGTCTGTTCCAACCAAGATGCATTGCACCTGCCATCTCTTGGTTTGTCTTTGTTGTCACCATTTTCATGGCCCATGAAAATGGCGACAACAAAGGCCAGCCAAGAGATTGCACGTGCAAGGCATGCTGGTTGAAACAGACCCTTTAAAGAACGTTTTGTTGAATAGATTTTGAGAACCAATAACTGAATGAAAGTTTCATAATAATAATTTGGGAAATTAGCTAATAGCATAACTACTTAAAAAAAATCATTCTACCTTCCTATTTTCGATATCTGCTAGTTCACAATTTTTATCCAAACATTTCATCGTGAATTATCACCACCCCAACAAATTAGGGCCGTTTGTCTATGTTCTGAAAAGTAAGGCTATGAGTCGCGAATTGATACAGTCAAATACATAAAGTTTGGAAAAAAGTTTAACATACCTCTCCATACCCTCGATCAGGCTCATATTTCGTCCTGACTGTGTCTTTGACAATATTTGCCAGATACCAAGCGAAGCTTTTGCATTTCAGCTTTTCTCGAATCTTCTTTCTGTCACTTATGTCACCTGGGTCTGCTGCACGAATTTCAGGTCGTCGTTGATATAAAAATTCTTTGAAATCATCCATCCAAACTTCTGCTACACGTCTAAAGTTTACGAGGACAGCATTTGGTTTGTCGTAAGTGTAGGGGACATTTCTTCTGTAAACATGGCCGACGCGAGAACATGGAACGTTTTCCATCTGACCACCACACATCCATAACTGGGAAGGCAAAAGACTTCTCATTAGTTGTTTTTATCTCACTACAGCATGGACGAAATGTGACGTGAAGAAGGATGGACGTTCCTGAGACTCCGTAGAAATTATCAAGGAAATAAAAACTAACTAAATAGAATTTCTAGCATGGCGAAAAGGAAGTCTACAAATTCAGATTAAAACAGCATATGAATTTATATACCTTAAATCAAAACATTTTTAGATTCTTCTTGGCTTCTTCCCTACTTCAAGGGATGTTCTTAGTATCGCCACTTGCCTATGCTTTACCACTTCTTAGCGATGTGACAGAACTAACAACCGATATTTTTTCTCTAAACAATTTTCACTGCCTTTCGCTTGAGACCGAAATCTCAATCAAAATTTTTGAAAATTTTTTGCCAATTTAGTTCGATTTTTTGTCCGCAACTTATAGTTCGAAATTTGTTCGGTTTCTGTTAATGCAAGCTCAACATGTTTCTCGACCTCTCACATCTATTGTAACACAAGATCACTAACCTTGAATGATAATTCATACTGCTCTCCTCCCCAAACATACATTCCTGGATCATACTTTCCAAGTTCTTCGAAAAATTTTCGACTTATAGCAAACAGGCCTCCAGCCATCACAGGTGACCTGTAAAAATGCAAATGGTCCTTAAATTCATTGCAACTTTTTCTTCAAAATGCAGAGTTCAAAGCCGGGCTCGAAACTGAAACAGGAATCTGAATCTGTTTATTTACGTTGGCCAAAAAGAAAAAGAGTCTGTGTATGTTCCCTAAAGGAAGAGTATTGCTATTCTTATCCGGTTCTTATCTTGAATTTCAACGCCAGGTAAAGAAAATAGCACGTACATTTTACTTGTATCGGCTCTCGATGTATCTTTGCCTTGCTACTTAAAGTTCATAAATTTTCTAGAAAATTTCAACATCTAGTACAAAAAGTTTTTTAAGGGGGCTCGGAATCTAGCTGTATCTCCATAACAGACGATTACGTAAAAGATGGCGTCGGGGGGACATTTGACCAAGATGCATTGTGTTCAACATCGTGTTCAAGATGCACTGTGTTCATTATTGTGTTCTATAATGGAATCAACGGCGATTCTATAGAAATTCGATCACTAAACGCAATGCATCTTGGTCAAATGCTCCTGACGCCATCTTTTCCGTAATAGTCTATTGTTGATGGTATGAAAATCTGATTACACTGGCAAATTCTAAAGAGAGATTCAAGCCTGTAGAATATATCTTCATTTGCAATGTACCTGCTGCTATTTGCCTGCATTAGGGAGAGAAAGTCATGGTTTTTGGAAGTTTAGGTTATACAGCCCCTTTAATTAGACAGGTTTCTTGACATCTAAAACGACAGTTGGTAACAAAAGAAGTTCACTAAGCTCGAAATATACTGTACGACTTAGTGAATATTACCTAAGAATATGTTCGCAACAACATCGGTGTCATAGAAGCATCATAGTACCCGCGTTTCTGAATATCTCTGTCAACATGGAATTAGTTGTCAACGAGGGTACTGTGCGAAAATTTCAAATCTATCAGCGTTGCCACTGACTCCAAGCTGCTCGATTCAGATAAAAACAGCTCTTATAATGATAGAACATAAACTCAATCAGATCAAAATCTTGAAATGATCTCTCGGGGATTTCATTCAAGAAAGTACAAGTTCAGCGTATACATAGCAGGTTGGCACATTTACCAGCAGACAGAATGAAGAATAGGGCACCTCGTCTGAGCGTTGTTGAAGAACATAGTTTATTACTTCTTCCCACAGCTGTTTCATAAATTTTACAAATATCTTGGCAAACAAACACTGAAATGTAACAGACTAAATCCAATTTCACTTGAAGTGACTGTTTTAGACCATGTGTTACTTGAATCGTCGATGCTATTTCCGTCAGTTATCATTAACAGGTTCCCTGTGCCCGAAGGAGCAATTGTTCATTAGAACTGATGGAATAGAGGGGTTATCAAAATATTTGCATGCATAAAGTGGAATTTTTCAGGGGGGGATGGGAGCAGGAGCGTCGAGAGGGGGGGTAGGGGGGTAAAAGGTCCGGGGCCCGTAAAGATTTCATACCATAAAATGTATTATTTCTATTTATAAAATCTCTTTACAGCGCATTTTTAAGACAATTTATCTGCCTTAAAAGTGCCATGACCATGCCCTCATTTGAAAGTGAGAATCAAATACTCTGACTAAAATAACGAAGTTTAACCTTGAAATCTTTGCACTGCTCTCATAATATTGTGTACCTTGCCTGGACAGCTGCATCTGTAGAGCGTTCTTTCAGCAAACTCAAGTTTATCAAAAACTTTATTGTGAAGTACAATGACTCAAGACAGGCTAACAGATCTTGCAGTGTTGAGCATTTGAGCATGGAGAGTGAAATTGCAAGAACAGTTGACTTTAAGATAAGGCCATTATAGATGACTTGGCACCCTTAAAGTATTGTTTTGAGTGTTACAAACCGTCGTATTGATATTCTTATTTTACTAACACAAAATGATGTCCTTGATTCATCAATACCATTTTTGCATAACCTTGACAAAGAATGTTTAAGCAATTTGTTTAACTATTATTCCTAAAAAGGCCGTTTCCCTCATTTTCCGAGAGTCTGAAGGGCGTGGTCACGGAAGATTTTCTTGGGGGCAAAGCCCCCAAAACCCCCCTTGGGGCCCAATCCCATAAATCACTCCAGGGCCTGAGCTGGCTCTCGACGGCCCTGGGTGGGAGAAGTACTCAATATACCACTTTGACGATTGGCTGCCATTATAGAAATTTGTCCAAATTGCATCACATAACATTTCTGACTCCAGATTCAGCACTCAAAATATAGTCTAGCTCAATGTTCCATGTTCCTAGTCCTTGTTTCATTGATTTTACGATGATAGAAAGTGTCTAATTTCATAGTAGATTTAACGGCAGAGAAAGCTCAGGGCTAAACTTTTACCCCAGATTCTTTTCCGTGGTCAAATCCCTCATGAAATCTAGAAGTTCTTATCAGTGTAAAATCAATATAACAAGGACTAAGAACACGAAACCTTACTGCTAAACTAAATTTTGAGTGCTGAATCCGAATTTATTGGACTCAAGAATTTCATATGATGAAATTTGGAACAATTCCACATACTAATGGCAGCTGTTTGTGGAAATGGCATATTCTGGAACTTTTCGCAGGGGGTCATGCACTTTTTGAAAAAAAACCTTTTTGGTGATGAGAAAAAAGTTAGCTCTCAGAAATAACATACTTGACAGGCTCTGTTTCATCCTTTCTCTGCTTCCTTTGCTCTTCTGTGATCCCCCTTTCTTTGTAATCAAATCTCCAATTGAATGTTCCCCTTATAAGAGGATCTACAGCTCGGTATGAAAACGTCAAGTGATCAATGACCTCAATAGTAGGGCATACAACGTTCCTGTGATCAGCTTGTATTCTGGCAAGAAGGGGTGGGAGCCATCCAACATTTACCTCGCAATGAGAATCGAGGAAAATGACAACATCTCCGGCTGAATGATCAGCACCAAATGCCCTTGCTCTGATTAAGCCCTCTCTTTGATTTGTTCTTACTAGTTTGACTTTCTTCAGAGTTGATACATAGTCGTCCAACTTTGTCTTTAGATGTTCTGAAAATTCAATATCAGTAATAAGAAAATAAAGTTTGAGAGAAAGTTATTTGATGCAGTTTTCAAAAGCTTGGTACTGTGCCAAGAGTTTCAGTTAGAAAATCGAACATACATTGCAGTGGGAAACCATTGAACTTAATTAAATGTGAAAGAAGCAGGAAAATGGTATTCATGGTAATCATCAAATTTGGGAGTTAAAAATTTGTTGAAAAATTACCGATATTCAAATAGCACAAAACATTCTTGGTCGATGATACAAAATTGTTTTCCTTTTTCAAGCTAGTAATTTTCAAATAAATCTCAACAAACCTTTGCTACTGAAATCATCACACAAGACTATATCTTCAAGAAGTTCAGGTGGAGATCTATCCAGGACAGTATGCACGGTCCTCAATAGTGTTGACCAACCTTCATTGTGAAAGATGATGATAACACTAGCTTTTGGCATCTTTGCGGGATATTTCTTAGTTTTACATCTGCAAGACAAGAGTGAATCTTTTCTGAATCAAATTCAAGGTTTAATGCAAAATTACGGAAAAGGGCCACATGATGACATACTGCATTCTATGGACATTTTCTCATGCAGGGGATATCATCTATCACATGAATTCCTTTGGTACCAGGAAGTATTAGATTCAGAGGTAAGATTTCTGCATAGATCTGTCAGTACTTTGTCAAATCATCTGATGCTATAGATATTTTTATACGGATTTCTTTTGTAATCCTAGACTTTCCTATGTACATGTTTTAGTCAGGACATATGGATTTAAAAAATTTCAACTAATTGTTCTTTGTATTTGTCCCCTATTCGTCAAGTTCCACTACAACATTATCTATCATACAAAAAGATAATAAAAAACCCCAAAGTTTTAAACAATTCAATGTCATGTTATCAGTAACTATGGAATATTGTGGTCTGAATGAGTCACTGACAAAAAAATGAAATCAAAATATTTTGGAATCTCTTTTGCATAGAATACTGGACCCAATGATTTATAGCACAAAAGATGCCATTTTCCTATTCAGCCAGTATTCAGTGTTTGATTTCTGTGCACCAGACAGAGTTTTACATGCTGTGTTATGGTGCCAGGGGATTAACAATTTTTAATTTGGCCTTCTAAAAATGGCGCTAGAATGCTAAAAGTTATGCTTTCATAGCGTAAAGTTTGCTTGTTGAAACATCTAGAAGTTTCAAAATGAGAATTTAATAGTGTACGTCGCTACAATCGTATCAGCATAGATTTACTTTTTCTGTTCCGATTTGTGTGCCATAAACTAATACTATGTGCCCGCATGTCCAGCACAATTTCATTCCCAACAAAGCTCTTCCAATCTTTCCACTTTCTTTGTTATACTTACAATGGTGACCTTGAATCTTTCAGAGATCTGTGAAATGATATTTTATCACTGACATATTGGTTAAATCCATATTCTGCATATGCCTTATTTTTTAGCAGTTCTTGTTCTGGCGCTGTTATTACTGCAACTCCACCTTCTCCAGGAGCACTAGGATTAAAAGGTCCATTCAAATCTGGCCACACTATCAAATCTTCATCTCCTTTTGGCAAATGATCTGCTTGTTGCACTTTTTGCAAATGGTCTTTTGTCTCTTGTACAGTTGGTTCGTCAATAAACTCTTGCCCAGCAGACTTGTCTGTTCTCTTTCCAAGGTCAGGAGCTAATTTACTAGTTCTATAATAATGCTGAATTCCAAATACCAGGAACATTATTACAACAGCTGCAAAAAATATGGGTCTTTTCCTGAATTTTATAATATTCGGCATTTTATTGTTGCTTTGTGTTTAATCTTGCCAGCTTCTTCGGGCTTGGGAATCTTCTACTTACTAATGAGTAGATTTGTAAGTGGATATCCTTAGGCCATCTCTTGCTCGACCTTGTCACCTTGTCTTGTGCACCATCAATTCAACAAGTCTCTGTCTTGTCGGTATCTGGAATCTGGTATTTGTGCAGCTAGCTAGGCCGCCGTTTTTCCAAATTTGAAGATCTCTTCAGCTAAAAGATATCTCTTGCTTGTACATAAAATTTCTTTGGTTTACACTCTATTTAGTACAGCTCTACAAATTCTTCAGTCCTCTTCTCTTTTCTGAATTTCTGCCACATCACGTTTTGTGGTAAATCAAATAATACGCCAATTTCAATTCTGTCTCCTGTCTCCGAAACATTTTTAAATCGCCTCGTTCTGATGCAGTTGTATGGAGTTCCATCTGTGATGTGACGTCACATCTTCGTTAGAAGAGAAAAGTTTTGACACTTCTGACTCATTTCCTCATTTCCTGCTTTTTGCAGAGTGAAAGTCCGCGCTTCTTGATAGATTCCATGCTTTAAGAAATTGAATTAAATGAAATAATTAATTTGATAAGAAACAGATCCTGAGAACTTTCAAAGATTTTGTTTTTTTCTTTTTATATTTGTGATATTTAGCAAATTGTTTGTTTAGTTTAAAGCTATCAAGAGTTCAATCAAATGGACGTAATCCAAGCACAAGGTTGTTGCAACCCACCTCAACCCCACATGAAAATAATAATGAGACTCAGTTTTCTTGTTTTCTTTTTGCAATTTTTGCAAAAACCGAAATCGGCGGGAGAATGGACAATAGATACTTGGACGCTGCGAAGGAAATTCCCCCGTGAACGAGGTGGTGATTTCTGATCACACTGGCGGGCATATTTCACGGCCTAACTTTTGATCCCTTCTCAAAGGTGGAGAGAAATCAGCAACCTCTGCTCATTTGAGAGTGTTACAACTGAAATCAACATTTACACCGAGAAAGTATTCGTACAATGGCTAAGAAAGGTAATAGTGATGGAATCAAAGAATACCATGGGGCATTCCCTGGTACATTTGCAAACAGAGGGCCTAACAAGAGGAGGGTGAAGCCGACGACTGAATCACAACTGATACAATTTAGCATGATTGCAAGTGACAGCGAGGATGATGAAGATTTCGTAGCGAATTCAGGAGATGACGATGATTATAGCTCAGGGCATAGTGAAGATGGAATGCAGCAAGACGAAGCTCAGTCCTCTGATTCTAGTGAGGAAGAAGGTGTGGAGAATGGAGGGCAAAGTGCAGTGACACTGAGCAGTCTGCTTTCAAAGATACAACCGGAATCAACCTCTGATAGCGAAGAAGAAGACGCTGATGTATCACATGAGCAAGACGTAGCCATCAAAACAGAGAAGGGGATAAAGCAAGAACTTGGTGCCAAAACTGAGAACTCTGCAAAACCGAAAAAGAGCAGTCTTCGACAAGTTTGTGGGATTTGCCTTGAATCCATAAGCACAGAGGAAGATGAGCTGGTAGGATGTGATGGATGTGGAATAACTGTCCATGAAGGATGCTACGGTGATGCCGAAGATTCAATTGAAGAAGACCAGAGTGACTCTGATGCAGATACCGAGCCATGGTTCTGTGATGCATGCAAAGCAAAGGCGGAAGGTTTTTGTGAGCTCTGCCCAGTCAAAGGTGGCATCCTCAAGCAGACAGACACAGGCAGCTGGGTGCATCTCGTTTGTGCGTTGTATGTTCCAGGTGTTGGTTTCAGAGACGTTGACAAACTGCAGACAGTCGTCTTGGATGATATTACATCAAGCAGATGGGGGTCAAGACAATGCAAATTATGTGAGGATCAGCGCTTCAGTAAAACAGGCATTTGCATTCAATGTGATGCAGGACTTTGCAAGACATACTTCCATGCATCTTGTGCTCAAATGAATGGATTGCTTACAGAGATACCACCAGCAGGACATCTGGATGACAATGATGCTGATCCGCTATACGCACATTGCAAGATGCACTCCGATAAGACAGTGGTTAAAGCAAGGATAAATAGCTGGCTTGCATTCCAGTCACATGTTAAGAATTTCAAGCTGTCAGATGACCCAGAAGAGAAAGCAAGAATTGAAAATGCTTTTCAGAAGGAAAGAGAAGAATACATTGAAACAAGACGAAATCAGTTCCCTGCTGTGATACAATCCTTTGAAGTGCCAAGACTGTTGTCTACATGCCCAGAAGTTTCTAGTAAGCTTTTGAAAAAAGCTGAGGTATTAGGATTTAGCTCTGCATCACAAGATATATTTGTAGCACCAAACAGTAGTGGTCCAGCATCCAAACCAGCTCTTTCCTGTGAGTTTGTCAATCATTTCTTCAAAAGAGAAACTCTAATCACTGAATTCACTGCAAATGAGGAACCTTTGAAGCAATGCATTGAAATGAATACAGTTGAACAGAAGCAACTTCAGGAAAACCTTGGTACATTGAAAAGAGATCTTGAGGTGCTGAAGGGAAGCAGGCAGGATGTGTTTTCCAAAGTGAGTTATCTACATGAATCACTTGAAAAGTTGGTTGGCAAGAAATTGCCTCTACCTGACATTTTAAAGCCAAAAAAGAAAGCTAGGAAGATATCAGAAACACTTTTAGAGACAATTATTCACATTTGTGCAACTTGCAATAGCACAGAAAATCAACACCTTATGGCACTTTGCGACACATGCCACAATCATTATCACATTGGCTGCTTGGATCCACCACTCACTAGTCTCCCAAGGAAAGGACACCGTTGGCTCTGGCAGTGCACAGAATGTGATGAGAGTGAGAGCAGTGATGAATCTATAGATGAAGATGGACCAGCCAAAAGAAAACGTAAGAGACAGCGTGCAGCTCCTCAAAAATTCACGCCAACTGAACCAACTGAAGAAACACAGAAAAAGAAAAGAAAATCACATCATGGTCATAAGGTAGGACGGCCAAGAAAGGCGAAAAAAGAAGAGATTATAGTCATAGATGATGATGACGATAGCAGAGATGCTGAAATTTTGGAAGTTGCCAAAAGAAGTCCTCCTGTTCGAAAGCCAAGACCAATGGGAAGGAAGAAGAAAGTTGGCGTTGAAGTGGCGTTGGATCCATGTCATGTTTGTTCAAAAGAAGGGGAAAGTAAGAACATGGTGCGTTGTGATGAGTGTTCCCAATGTTATCATTTTGATTGTTGTGAGCCAAAGCTTAAAGCAAACCCAAAGAGGCGAGGGTACTTGTGGATATGCAATGAGTGTGACGATTCAGGGGAAGACGAGGAAGAAGAGGAAGTGGATGGAGTTGCAGATGGTGACAACAAGGGTGAAAATACAACCACGGACAGTGCATCAGTGCTGCAAGAAGTATTAGAAACTTAGACAAAGAAAAACTGATAGAACTTGTTTATCAAATTCTTTTTGGTGTACAGTTTAGAATTCAACTTTACAAACATGTTTTCAAATGGTTCTTGTTTGTTGATTTAACATGGGCAGACTTTGTAGCAATAAAAGCTAATCTCCATTTGAGAGTGTTCAAGTGCATGGGCACTGCAACCAGAGTTTAGACAGTAGACTTGCACGTGGCACCTCCCAGTCTCTAGTCACTTGAAAGTTGCGCGACCAAAAGCGTGCAAATGGAGATTGGCCTACATAGCATCATTATCGTTTGACTGATATGCCAGTACACAGTGACTCATGGTGATTGCAAACAAACAGATTTCAAACCCATTCATGAAATCATAATGCCCATTCATCAAGCTTCAAATTAGGTAACTAAAGCAAATTTCAGAAGATGCCCTGAAACCTGAATGGCTAACTCACCCGTTCTGCATACAAAACATTTTGTTAAGAGAAAAGTATTCCAATACTAACTTTTTGCGAGGGTAATACGGAAAAATATCAAGCCTGGAGTCGAAAGTTTCCGTTTTGCCTGAAGCGAAAAGTTAGTATTTGGTTTATTACCTGATCTAGAGGAAACAAAAGAAAACAATCAATGCGGTGATACTCTAGAAGCAACGCAAGACTAAGACCCTGTTTATACTGTACCGGTGCAACTTTGGATCGGTACCAAAAGTGTAGCGGATCAGCCTACCGTTTACACTGTTCCTGCAAATCTGTATCACTTTTGTTCTTTCTATTTATAGAATAATTTTTCTCCGGAGCAGTGTAAACGCTTTTGAACTATAACAACTTTGTAACGGATCAAAACTGTACCAGTACAGTGTAAAACGAAGTCTTTTTGCCACTTTGTATCCCTTGACGACGGGCAATACGGAATAGTATTGCCCACTCCTCGACCAATCAAATTCGCTATCGTGTTGTCAGCCTTGAAGATCGGGTAATAAATGAGTATATATCAAAGTAAAAGGGGAAGAACTAGACATCTGCCTTGGGCATTTTATGCATGACTTTGTTTGCAATCGCTGAACATTCTTTGTGCTTGAATGCGCATAATGCAATGGATCGTATGGTTTGTGACAAAATCTGCCCTTGTTTTTTATTTATGAGACTGGGATGAAATAGATGCTTTTGAGATGGTACAAATTCCTCGTTTCTGCTGAATGTCCCGTTTAAGAGCAACAAGAACCTTTTTGTTTCAAATATTTCGGTTTGTCGATTCAGTTCCCGACATACTTGATCGTTCTCGTAAGATTAGGTTTTGTCATTACGTGAATAACTTGTTTAAACTTGAGCGACGTTTTGTGAGTACTTCTCCCACCGTCAGGCTTAGGAAATGGATACGAAAGTTCTTCAGCCTGATTCTTCCAAAAGTATCCCCTGAAAACTTCGAAACGTCTCCCAAGTTGAGACAAACTTACTTACGTGCTGATAAAACCTGCTCTTTCATATTAATCTAAGAACCATTGTTGTCAAGAATGTGGAAGGGTTGCTTGGTGTGACTTGATAAGACACGTAAGGTTTTAAATTAAATTTGTCACATAACTTTGATTTGAATATCCACAAGTTTAGAACTGCTACCATAATAGACATGTAATTGACTCCTATCAAAATCTACATAAATGCCCCCTCTAGAGAGCTTTCTAGGTAACACGTCCGTTTTTAGGCATGGTGATGTATATATCTAATTCATCCGTAGTTATACAGAATTAAAGGGAGTACAAAAACCAGCATGCTTTGCGCACAGTCAGCGACTTGCTCTGTACAGCTTCCAGAATAACTGACTGTACGAAATTCACAAAAACAAAAACAAACGATCGCAAAGGCTGCTGGTCTTTGTACTCCCTTTAAATAGATCTTGCCAAACAGAGATTGTTATGGACAAGGTTTTGGACATTCCGTTTGAAGCTTGAAGACACTTTGCTTTACTGGATCGTTGTTAGTGTTGGACCATTGTAGAATTGCGTTAAAACAGTTGTTTTCCCTTCAGTGCTTTTATATTTAGATGCAACCCAGTACTTATAGTTATATGCTATTATGAGAATGTTTGATGTTTTTCTTATTATCCGGTGCTAGCAACAACTTGAGTTTCTTTTCTGGGTGCTTTGTTTCGTTTTGGTAATTCACATTTTTTCTTTAATAAGAAACTTGGATCAGCCCATAAATAGCCTGCGTGCAGGACTCTAGGCTACCCATAAAGTGCTAAAAGTTTCTTTATCTCACGTGAAAATTACAGCGTTTGTCTATGTTTAAACCAGTTTTGAGGTCGTGACGTAATCAAGTTGCTATATCTTAAACCAACAAAGCTACTGATTTCTACTTACCACCATTTTATAGACCTTTATAAACTATGGTTTTCTTGAAGATTGTGCCGTTTTCCCTCAATTAATTTAGGATTTACGATGATTTTAATTTTTTCGAAGCTTTTCGTGAATTTTTTCAATAAAAAGAGAAACGCTGTAATTCCGAAAATAATCAAGATATCAAAGATTGCCAATAAGAAATTATAGCAAAGTACCTGAAGCTCCTTTCAAGCCATTAAATTTAGCGAAAGACGCATTAACCATTCCAGCAATCTTTTTTAAAGATTTGACACCTATGCTCGCAAATTCAAGCTAATTCTGCCCGTTTTTCAACCCCCTGCAAGACAACTTTCTGCAATGGGGACCTGCTATATTTTCTATATTCCAATGGCGTGGAAAACGTTTTTAGCTTATAAGACCACGGGCTGTAGGAAACTCTGAATTAAAATTGGATTTACGGATGATACATCAAGTTTGGCCTTGTTTATTATTTCATTCGTGATATATCGAGGCGACGCACGTGGCGGAGTGAAGCGTCTCCTGGGTCAACCGTCGAGTGGCTACTAAATAAGAGGAAGCCGCTGTGAAAACATCGCGGCTAATTTAATCTTGAAAACCGCAACCTATGACCACAAAATTTTCCAAAGACCAATCCAAATGTTTCCTACAGCCCGTGATAAAGAAAGTCAATTTTGTCTAGTTAAAAGGTAAAATAAGGTGCTGGACCGACCGAGAATAACATGAAAATAGTCAACAAACAGAAAGAGCGTCATTTCGATATAAAAAAAGATCCCACTAATATTTTTCATTTCTACGCATCTATAAATTACAAAATATACTATCAACAGCAATTCATTTTCATGAAATATATCTGGGATTGGATACGATTATTTAAGTTGACGCAATAACATAACTAAATTTTATTATGTACCCCAAAAACTGTAATTAATATAGTGAAGTCACAAATCGTATACAGAGTGCGACAAACAAAAGTATCCGCTTCTGAGAAGCAACGATGAATGATTTTGAAAATTGGTGATTTCATCTTTCGTTTAATTCCTAAATTATACTTGGCGACTTCTAGACGCTTTTTCGGCCGCCTAATTTTCAAGCAATAAATGATTGGCAGAGAATTATAAGTCTTGAAACAGCCTAAATCGATCGAAAAGCATCTATTAGATTTAACCACATTGGCACAGGGAAGGTTTTTCCCACTCACACAGCAAGAAATACAGGTTCTAGATTATACATACAGTATATAAACATAGAGAGGGTAAAGTGAGGTGAATTTTTAGCAATGAACTAGTCATGATCTGTTGCATGAGCGGTGTGCAACGCTTGCATGAGTTTACTTAACTTTTATCCAAAAAGACATTCTTCGGATCTTTCACCATTTGAATGAAATTTTCATTCATTAAAACATAAACATTCAAAACTGCCGAGCTTACGATTTGTCGTGACTTGTATAAATGTGGTTCCTTTTTTGCCGCACCAGGTAGACAGATCGTGCAAATTAAATTCGTTGCATAAAGTATAAGTGCATTTGATAGAGGAAGAAAACCAAGGAGAATGTCTGCAACAAACCATGAAAATGCAAAATGTGCCCCAAGAAAAATTTCTTTACGTTTGGAAACATTGGTTCAGTACAGATTTGATTTGAAAAGTTTAGTTATATATATCACATAATTTCTTATGCATTTTTGGGGAAATCACCATTAGTTGAAACATGTTCCTCTTATTCAGAATCATGCAATTTGTTAAATAAAAAGCAAAGTTAACGACATCAAAATTCTGAATCATGAACCATACTTCAACATCTCTTTTTCTCACAAGAGTGGAGAGAGTTTTGGAGACAATAACCTCGATAAACATCCACTGAGGAAAGAAGGAGTAGATTCCAAACTCCATGCAAACCACGGTTCCTTGGTTTCCTGCGTCTATTTGATACTGTACAAAATAACAATAATTCAGTAACAAAGACAAATTTACAAAAGAATTTTTAATTACTAATAATCAATAACCGACCAGCGAAATCTCTCTGTGTTTAAATCAAACTGAAAAAAAAGATCACGGGAGGGGGCATATATTGATGATACGGGAACGTGCCACTCAGATGTGGGGTTCTTTTGAAGCACATACGGGATGTTGAGTCAGTTTTCAGCTCGCAACTGATTTTACTTCTGAACCATTCCAACCTCGTTTTGTAAGAATGTATATGCAATGTCAGATTACTTTCAGAAATTATTGAAAAGAAAGAATGAAAACTTTTATCGAATACAGAAATCTCGGACCAAGGAGATGTTGGTCTGTCGAACAGTGCCTTCTTTTCGACCAACACAGCAACATAATTCCATTTTTTGCCCATTCTTTTGGGATGCGAAGCAGTTTGCTTTGCTTTTGACTAGCGAAGCAATCGAATCTACCATAGATACCACTAATTCGACAATCTTGCTTCGCGAAAAAAAATCGTTCTTTTCAAACTGTGTCAATTCAACATAACGAAGCAGAGTTGCAACAGAGAAAACTGTGTTGGTCCAAAAGAACGCATCAGAAATAGACCCCAACGAAAGGCCTAACTAATATAAACAAACAAACAAGCAACCTAACAAAACTATACCTCGAAAGATTACACGACAGAAGCTTGAGCTTACCGAAGCTTTGTTTGTCAGAGAACGTCAGTGTGCATAGCATACATTAATAACTGTTTCAAATATGCTTTCATTTCCTTTTCAACTGATAAACTGATTCCTTCTCGGTTCTTCTGGCATTTCCGTACTCAATTCTAAGATCCCATGGAGGCTAGAATGACCAGATTGTCTTGAACTGAATGAATATTTCAGTGCGATGAAAATGCTGATTCCCCATAGCAGAGCCGACAAAAAACCAAGTCCCTAGAAGCGAGGGAAAAAGTCGTTAATGGAATGTTGATTAGATGTTGGTTTGGGAAATGCAGCACAAGCTTGAAAAAGTCACCCATACTCATCTAAAATTTTCGAAAACTTCTACCAATTTTTTACATGAATTTATTAATATGTAGAATTGAGCTTCTAACAAATTTTGAAATTTATAGACTTGAGCATCTTTCATGCTAAGAATTTTACGAGATTTAAAGTGTACGAGATTTCTGGGGTGGTTATACGCCCCTCGTATCTGTTGTTACATGTTTAAACAAGTATAAAACTACTGTATACTTACTGCAGCGATGTAAAGTAACAGGAAGTCAGGAAAGTTCTTTTCGCAAATAAAACCCTTGGCACACTGACTGGGGCCATTGTAAACAAAGTTTATTTGTCCATCAACTGTCTTTTTGAGGTTAAACACATTATAAAGCCAAAGACCAGTTGTTGCTGCTCCAATCAAAGCCAGACTGCAACTAATGAAGCCATCCTGTCAACGACAAAATAGTTCATTTAGTCATTCACATGTATTACTCAAGAGGAAATCAGTCAAATCATTCTCTAGTTAAGGTCTTCCAAGTAGTGATTATTAATTTTTGTAGCATTTCATTTTCAATACATCTACCACTGGGCTCATTCATTAGTAGCGATTATTAATTTTTGTAGCATTTCATTTTCAATACATCTACCACTGGGCTCATTCATTAAATTTTGTATCTATACACATTTTTTCTGCTTATAAGAATCCCTCATAGGAAAATCAGGCTGAAATTTCACATAAAATTAATAATACTTTACGAACATCCTCAGCCTCAGAGGGTGCAGCAGAAAAATTGGCAAAGCAAAGCTTAAGAAATTGCCCCTAATTCATTGCAATACCAATTAATCAAATGAAACATGCTTCAAATCTAAAACAATGCTGGTTTCTTATACAAGAAAGTGCTTTGTAAG
>REGM01000055.1:535377-580833 GCA_004194415.1 Aurelia aurita | reverse complement strand
AAAAGTATACTCCAAAACGTAAAAAATACACAAAATACGCCTTTTGACAACCGGCTTTAGAAACATTTCCTTCTTTTGATACCCGGCTTTAGAAAAAAGAGGCGAAAACGACACCCGGAAAGGAGTGCACATCCCGTCAGCAAAATATACTAAGTACCCCCCCCCCGCCGGGAATCCTACCTAATGACAATCGTTGAGGTTAAATGTTAAAGTATAATAAGAATAAAAATAGTTAAGGATAAAAATTCGATGGAGTCGAATACGTTGTTCGTAGAAATCTATACAGACTTCGCAAGTTTTAGTTTCTTTTTGAATCGTAAGATGGAAATTTCATCGCGGATTGCCTTTTCAAGGCTTTTCAAGTATGCTGAAAATGCGAGCTCCCTGGAAGGCAAACGATTTTTTTCCGGTTTCGGTGCGCATTTTCGGTAAAACAAGACAAGAACCATTGTCTCTAGTGTTTATTTCGTGCTGATATCTTTTGAAATAGCCATTTGAGATGCCTATTGAGATGCCTTGAGATGTTATTCTAATCGCCAAACTCACTGGGAGCATCAATCCGTTCGTTCAACTATTTCAATGGAACACAAGATGAAAAGAGGAAAGCCTGAGTTTCGAAAGCCCACAGAACCAGAGAAAGACTCTTCTCGAGATTCTATGCAGAGCGGAATACAATCGTGTACTTGACGCTTCGCTTGGTTTATTGATCTCTTGAAAACAACTTTGAATCGAAGGAACTAAGATAAAATGGCTGCAAAACTCGCTGCAACGATGCCTGATGAAGATGGGTTCGGAAGCGACTTCAAGAGAGTCTGCGGTCACCTGCTTCCAACGGGTATAGCTGAAGCTAGCAACCTCGTGCATAGCAGTTTATTTCCTCGTAAAATCACTAAAGAAACATGGAAGGTTCCAGAAGAAGACTTTGGGAAAGCTTTGAAGAATGTAGAAACGCTCATCGAAAGAGAATGGTCTGTGGCTTTAGCAATGCCACTCGATGACGAACAAGCGAGGTTTGTTTTACAATTTAGACAGTATTGCCAGTTCAACCTGCAATTGCTATTTGCAGAGACCTTTGAACTATACTCTTCTCAGGGAATATGGTAAAGAGGTTCGGGTGCAAAAAAAAACGAGAAGATTTAGCACACTGAGGCCTTTCTGACTATGTCATCATCAGAGTGTGACGGTGTGACTTTAAAACAAAAATTAAATGAATTTTTTCTACGAATTTACTTATAGGCCACCTTATACATGGTTATAATCAGGTGACAGATGGATTAATTGGTTTCTTGAACAGCGATAGTGTTTTTATATTATTTTTTCCTTCTCAGGGAAAGGCTATAATCTCTTCAATGACGGGGCAGTTAAATTTTGAAGTTTCCTTTCTAGTCTTTCTTGGTACCATTACTGCTGCAATTTTTTTGCACTTGTTTGATTCTCTAGTGTTGAGAAAAAAAGTTTTCGTTGTCTCCAACGAGAAATGCATTACTTCTATTATTACACAGAATCTAGCGCTGCGCTAGCGACCTTATTCTTGCAGGAGGTGCCTTAAAATTGTAAGCATAATCGGGCAGAATCGAGAGTTTTTAAACCTTATTTCAGAACTCCTACAGCAAATTTAATTTGATTTCCAGGTATGCTAAGATATCAAAGACCATCCAGTTGGCAGCTCCACCACTGCGGCTTATCTGGTGGAGGACCCTGAAATATCTTGGCAGGACACCCAGGAGCAACGAAGGGTACACGATGACTCTTGAAGAAGCTGCTGACATCTGCAAACGGACGGGGAAGAGCTTCGCGTACTACTTCCTTTCCCATCGCTGGGAAACCAGGGAGCATCCAGACCCACATGGTACCAAAGGCAAAATCTGCAGTGTTTATGGGGAGGAAAGAACACGGACCTTCAACGAAGAAGTTTTCTTCTGGATCGATTATGCGTGCATCGACCAAGAAGGTATGGCACCATTCATAGCGGCGTTGCCTTTATATTGCTCGGGATCTCAACTAATAATGGTCCCTTATCATGAAGAATACGAAGAGCGAGGTTGGTGTCTGGTTGAGAGGCTAGCATATGCTGCATTGAATGGTCCATTGCAATTTGTTTGTAGCATGAAGTATGTTGATTATGCCAAGGAAAAAGACTGGAAACAGCTCCAAAGTTGTTTCACGTATTATTCAGACCCGTCTGGTCTGCACTACTCCTGGCTAAGACCCCTTGCAGACCCAGGCCTTGGCAAGATAGGATACGAGACAGATCGGCCGTTGATCAAGAATCTCACTGAAGTGTTGCTCCGTCAATGGGGTAAGACTTGGGTTGTTGGGACGACATGGCCACCAAAGGGGGCTTTCGACAGATGTTCAACAACAGGTCAACAAATGCCAGTCGAATGGGGGAAGACAACTATAAACGTTATTCTAATCAGCAAACAATGATATTAATGACGAAAAAAGAGTTTCAAGGAATTGTAAAAGCATTAATGGACCACTCAAGTACCACTATATCTATATTTATCATATAAGGGGCGGAATGTTCCGCCCTCAAACGTATACTTTTTCGGACATCTGGTCTAGCTAAAACGGTATCCTTTTTTGCAATTTTCGGTCCAGGCTTGGACTTGCTACAGGTCTCCCTCTGTTGTCAGCACAAAGACGTCGAATATACGATGCGAGCAAGCACAGCGAAGGAGAAGGAAGGCGTCTCTCTTCTCCCTCGTTTTGCTTGGTGTTCATCTGTCACGTCTTGTGCTGACAGAGAGAGACTTGTAGCAAGTCCATCCCAGGCTTGGGTGTACATTTTGAAAATTTTGGTCTAGGGAACGAATGTCAGAGTTTTATAATCTTGGTCCAAAGAAGGCTGACTATAGGCAATAACTGGTCTAGAAAATAATATGTCTTCGTTTCTTTGCTGCTGTTTCACTATCAAAAGGGTAGAAGAGTTTAAATATTAATATTTCCTTCAAATAATAGGGCGCCAGAAAGAAAGATTTGTTTTCAAACTGTTTCAATGTGATGAATTTCAAAAATTGGCTGCTTACATTTTTGCACGACTATTTTTTTAGCAGCGGGTAACTTTTTTCGTCTCAGCCGGTATGTGAAATCAGAGTCTGGATAACAGGCCGGTACGTGACAAGACCACTGAAACTGATTACGAGCCATGCGGGAGGCGGAATAAAGACAATTTCAACCATAAGTTGTTAACGTTATGAATAATTTGAACTAAAGTTACTGAAACGAAACTGTCATATCATACTCAAGTTTGTTTACATAATGCCGGCACATTTTGAAAACAGTGAAAAATGCGACGCTAGCTAGCGTTCACACAATACCGGCATAATTTGAATTCGATGCCAAAGAAATGTACCCACGCCTTAAGAATTGATCAGCCTCGTTTTGAAAGCATCGAAAAATGTTCCATTTTCATCGTTTTCGAGTGTTCACGCGATGCCGTTTTCAAAATCTACCGTTTTCAAGATCTGTCTTAGACGGCGTTCACACGATACCGGCACAATTTGAAAACGGTGAAAAATGCGACGGATAGGCATACAAAAACAGCACATTTTTTGGCGGCAGATTTTGAAAACGTTAGATTTGAAAATGGAACTCTAACCAACTGCATCGTGTGAACACTCGAAAACGATGAAAACGGAACATTGTTCGACACTTTCAAAACGAGGGTGATCAATTCTTAACGTGTACGTACATTTCTTTGGCATCAAATTCTTTGGGAGATTGCAACAAGTTTGTTACCGTCAAATTTCCTACCGTTTTCAAATTGTGCCGGTATCGTGTGAACACTAGCTACAATTTTGCTACCGTCAAATTTTTCCCCGTTTTCAAAATGTACCGGCTTCGTGTGAACGCTAGCTAAAATTTTGCTACCGTCACATTTTTACCGTTTTCAAAATGTACAGGCTTCGCGTGAACGTAGTTTTACTAAAAAGAGAAATCATCTCAAAGATAGCGATTAAGATCAAAGATTTCTGGACCTTGCAAAATCATTCTTTACGCTGTGTATCATTCTTCAGAACGTGGTACCACTGGTACATGATCAGATTACATACTTATACAACACAACTGTTTGGTAAAAACAACCGACTTGCAAAACAAACCAAGGGTTGTAGGGAGATAGAAATACCTTCCGTCCTTTGTCAGCTTTAAATCATCCCATATCGTCTTCTTTGTATCATCTTTATATTAAACCAAGTAAACTTGTTGTTATTCTCGCGTGATAACCTGCTCTCGTATTTCGTATCCTAACTGTCACAGCATAGCAAAGTACCTCCCGGCAGCCATTAAACTTTGGCCTAAATTCAGAATGGGCCCAAGTTTAATGGTTTCCGGGAGAGGTACTTTTCTGTGCTGTGACAGTTAGGATACGACAGCGGTTATCACGCGAGAATAACAACAAGTCTCCGTGGTTTAACATCAAGATGATATAAAAATGATGATATAAGGAATGTTTTAAAGCCAACAAAGGACTGAAGGTATGTTGATTAGTGGCTTTAAGCCTACACATTTCTATCTTCCTACAACCCTTAAACAAACCGAACAAAACGTGAGTCCATAGAAAGGAACAGAGGAAAATGTCCGGACTGCTTTACGACACATGTGTGAATCCTGCAAATAGCGAGGGCTCTCCCAAGCCCTCCAAGCTAGCTCTCCAAAGTATGAACTCTTTTGTTTAAAAGCAGCATGAAGATAGATCAGGTACTTTTCTTTAGAATTGCAATTTTAAAGGTGTGGTAAGACATTGCGTCTAGAAAAAACTCGCAGCTGTTTGCTAAACAATGTTCGCTCGAGGCAGTATCGTTGGAAACACAATTTAAACCTAAATCGGTGTTCTGTTCTAAAACAGTCTTGGGTGCAACAGATCGATTCTTGATTCATCATCCAGTCACTGCACCGGGAGGCACTTGGCCGCTTTCACTAGTTTCCACAATCTCCTTACAATCGTCATGATCACCCCTAAGAAGACCAGCTTTTTCCAGTTNATTTTAAAGGTGCGGTAAGACATTGCGTCTAGAAAAAACTCGCAGCTGTTTGCTAAACAATGTTCGCTCGAAGCAGTATCGTTGGAAACACAATTTTAACCTAAATCTGTGTTCTGTTCTAAAACAGTCTTGGGTGCAACAGATCGATTCTTGATTCATCATCCAGTCACTGCACCGGGAGGCACTTGGCCGCTTTCACTAGTTTCCACAATCTCCTTACAATAGTCATGATCACCCCTAAGAAGACCAGCTTTTTCCAGTTTCTGTTCATCATCTTCCAGCTTTTGTTCAACGCTGTCCAATATCTTGAAACTTTCGACCACCAGTGCATTGATCTTGTTTACATTGATATGGCACGTGACGTTGTCAACGTCGGCTCCATCACACGTGACACTGTCATTGTTAGCTACTCTATTGGGCTGTGGTGCGTTGCCGAGAAGTTCCCTGTCTTTTTCAATATCAACAACTTTAACAGAAAAATCAGTCTCCATCCCATGATTTCTGCCTTCTTTGCACGCCTCTTCAAGGCTACTACTTTTCTCCGGCGTCGTCATGCTTTCTTGTGTATCAAATCCCAACAGGTCTTGGTTAATATCAATGCCTTGCCAATCACCTAAACACTGATCGATCAAATTGGAATCAACAGTAGAGATCTCACCACTGTTGCATCGCAGCCTTTTGTTATATGGTAGACCTTCACAATCACTGATTTCATTATCACTAATCCCCAAGTCCACATCTGTTCCATTGAGTGCATTCCCAAAGAGACTATTGGTACCTGATAGCTTATCCTCTCCGAAGGCGATCTTCTTGTCTCCTGAGTGTAACTTCATGCCTCTCTTTGACCTTACGCCTCTTTTTGAACCTCCCTTTGTGCCTCGTTTTGTGAGCAGCTCCTTGCCTCCTTCTGGATCTAAGCATTCATATGGCACTTCAGTCGAATAGCACGTTTCAATATGTGATAAATCACACCCGTTTCCGCCAGCTGTGTAATTTTCAGTCACAGATATTTCTTTTCTTTTGTGAATCTTTTCATGCTTGATAAGTCCGGATTTCTTACTGAAGACCTTCCCACAGCTTGTACAAATATTCGTCGATGCATGTATTCGCTTGTGTTTCACATATACACATCTACTGTTAAAACCAAGCAACATTTCTGACAGTAATATGTATCGTTGATCCCAAAAGATTCTGTATGCCGATGCAGTGATTTTTCGCTAAGGAATCGTTCACCGCATTCACTGCACTGAAATTGTGAGTTTTCCTCGTGGATGATCACATGCCTTGCAAAAGTATGCCTAGTTCTAAATTTTTCATCACAGTGGCTGCATTTGTAAGGTCTTGATTCAGTATGAGTCAATTGATGGTCTATCAAGCCTGATTTCTGTCGAAATTCTTTTCCACATATTTCACACGTATAAGGCTTGATATCTAAATGTATTAACTTATGCCTCGTCAGACCACCACTTTGCGTGAATTTCTTTCCACAAGTTTCGCATTCGTGTTTACGATTTCCAGAATGGGTGACTGAATGGACCTTAACATTTGATGCTCTTAGAAATCTCTTTGAGCAAATTTCACATTGATAGGGTCTCAAATTTAAACAACTGCTTCTGTGTCGAGTAACGGCAGACTTTGTCTTGAAAGTCAGTTTACAAATTTCACATTCAAAAGGTCGTTCATCTGAATGTCCTGCTTCGTGTTTTACTAAGTAACATTTAAATTGAAACCGTTTGCCGCAGTAAGGACATTCGTGTTTCTTTTCAACTTCAACAGGACTGCCAGGACAAGCTATCTTTTCGAGCGTCACAACTTTCTCATCTGAGTCTTCACCATTCACAATATCTACGTTCTCCTTTGGCAGTATTTTTATTAACTTTTTCTTGGATTTGTCTTCATGGATCGGTTGCTCTGTATGCTCTATCGTCTGTTCTGTAGAAGTGATCGCTTGGCTTGTATACTCCATCGACTGTGTTGAAGAAGTGATCTCTTGGTTTGTATGCTCTATCGACTGTGTTGTAGAAGTGATCGCTTGGTTTATAAAGCAGTGATTAGCCCCGTGTGCTAAAGCATTCATCAATTGATTTGTATTCTTTGCCCCACTTGCCAAATCAGTGACTATTTGCTTTAGGTGTTTTGCCTCATGTGCTAAAGCATGTGCTTCAAATGGAAATACTTTGCTGCAGTACCTACATTTGTATTGCTTTGCCATGGGCTTCTTTGCGATGGGCTTCTTTGCTATGGGATTTTTGCGTGGCACTGAGGGTGAATAATTATAAACCATATAAATATTTGGGATTAAAGGTGCGGTATAGCTGTTCCCACCTTGGACGTTTACATTCATAGTAGTGATAGCCAGTTTTCCCAGTGCTTCAGGCCCAGGCAGACCTGGCATAGTCAATATGTTGCTGGCAAAATTTCCAACATATTTTTCATTGCTCCTTAATTTTCTTCGTCTGTAGGTTCTCTTTGTTTTATTTTCTGGTCGAGGAAGATCCTTTGGCAAAATGCTCTCACTGTTTGCTGGTTTAGGAAGAATTTTTGGCAAAGTCATGAGATGTTTCCTGACTTCTTCTGAAAGATTAGCATCATCATTTGGATCGGCAGAAATCATGCTTGGCCTCTCCTTCTGCATTTTGGGACGCTGCCTTGATTGCCCTTTAAACCGGAGAAAGCTCCGTCCATAATCAGTCACCACAGCAGCAGTATCTGGATTGCTAGCAGTTGTAGCCTTGCTCTTAAGTCTTCGCGGGTTTGTCCCTTTGCGATTAGCTTTCGTTGAGTTTGGCTGAGCTATTTTATCGACATTGCCTTCTCGCGAAAAATTTGAGTTTTTGAACCAGTGCACCATCAGATTACTCCCCAACTGCTCTGACTGGAGCTCAGCAAGCTGAAATGAAAATATAACTTCATTTCATTTTATTTAACTTTGTCATATTCTTACAGTGGATAAAGTAACTAATGCAATCTGTGTATACACTGGGTGAGTCAAAAAGACTTCTGTGTATTTGATCAACGATAAATCAATAACCTGTGAATAAATTGGGTTGATCAAAATTTCGGTGTAACTAAAAGAATGGATTAAAAATATATACATATAATTTTATGGATTGCTCAATTCCTTTGCTTGCAACAAAAGATCTTCTCAAAAATCTCACAGTTTGAAAGAAACAGAAAGTTGACCAAAAGCCCTGGATGAAATAGCAGCATTCTTATGACAGTTGTAAGGGCAAGATTCGTTCTTTATTTACAGTCAAAGCAGTAGAAGCGTACTACCTTTGTTTTTAATATTCAAAATAGAATCATATCTTAATTGGATTTTGTTTTTTTTGCATGAAAAAATCCTTGAATATTCGTATTCGTCGTGGCTTTCAGGGGGGAGGAACTCTTATTGTAAGCCACTAGATGCTCTGCCCAACGGAAGCAATATTCGAATAAAATGGAAGCATATAACAATGAAGCAATATTCGAATAGTCGCCCAATGATGAAAATTTATTTTCAAATAATTTTCGAATTTACATGGTACGCTTCTTCCGCTTTGACTGTAATAACTGAATTCTTTTGCCAAAAAATTCCAACCAAGAGGCCTTGGAAATTGCAATGGTTACCCTGTGTTTTTCAGTATTTTGCCTGCAGGAAAAGTAGTAGCACCTTTTATANGCAAATGGACAAAAATGTTTTTCTTTCAGAGGAGCAAAGTTGTGGAATAGCCTCTCAGCTGAGTCAAAGCAAGCATCCTCCCTAAATTCTTTTAAACAGTGTATTTAGGGTTGGAGTATTTCTTTTATTTGTAAATTTTTAATAGTATATAAATTGTAAATAGGATTTTTAAGCTTTAGGTTTTTAGGGTTCAATTTACTTTAGATTTATTTGTATTGTTTTTATGGGAGGGCCCCTTGAAAACCAGCACTTGTGCTGAAGGGCTACCCTCCCCTTAGATAAATATTGAAAATTGAAATTGAAAATTGAAATCAAGGGGAGCTGGAGTAGCCTGCGTGCAGACTCACTCTCACGAAAAATTTAAAGTAAGGGAAAAACTTACTTTCAATTTTTCGTGAGAGTCTGCACGCAGGAGCGGAGCATTGATCCGTTCGTTCAACTATTTCAATGTCTCAGGCTTTCGAAACTCAGGCGTTCCTCTTTTCATCTTATGTTCCAGAACACAAGATGAAAAGAGGAAAGCCTGAGTTTCGAAAGCCCACAGAACCAGAGAAAGACTCTTCTCGAGATTCTATGCAAAGCAGAATACAATCGTGTACTTGACGCTTCGTCTGGTTTATTGATTTCTTGAAAACAGCTTTGAATCGAAGGAACTAAGATAAAATGGCTGCAACACTCGCTGCAACGATACCTGATAAAGATGGGTTCGGAAGCGACTTCAAGAGAGTCTGCGGTCACCTGCTTCCAACGGATATAGCTGAAGCTAGCAACCTCGTGCATAGCAGTTTATTTCCTCGCAAAATCACTGAAGAGACATGGAAAGTTCCAGAAAAGGACTTTGGTAAAGCATTGAAGGATGTAGAAGAGCTCATTGAAAGAGAATGGGCTGTGGCTTTGGCAGTGCCTCTCGATGATGGCAAAGCCACGGGCCAAGCGAGGTTTGTTTCGCAGTTTGAATTTGAACACTGTACTATCATGACAGTTCAGTCTTCTTTTCCTGGACATTCCTAAAATAGCTTTATGCTCTACTGTTCATTCTTTATCGCTGAAATTATATTTGGTTTGGTTCTTGCAAATGAGAAATGCATTCGAATGTATTACCTATTTTATTGCACATAGATCCGCATAAATTGAGAGCTGGTCATCTTATTCTTACAGGTAGTGGCTCAAAAACTGATAGCATCTTACGTTTATTCTAAAATCGAATAAAAAATTGCATTAACCAGTTAACTGGGATCTTTTCACACGAAAACCCCGTTGCATCAACCCATGGGGGTACTCACTAATATTCACTGACATGTATGAGCCCCTCATAAGGGTTGGGTTTTGCGAGGGAAAATTCTTTAAAACATGTGTAATTTTGGCAAAATTTCTTTAAAAATAGGTCTAAACGCGAAATTTCTTGAAATTCTATTATTTAAAGGGGTAATACTTCATCATAAAAGTGAGTTGGTCAATTGCTGCATCATCATAGCAATGGGTTCGTCATGAAAAACTCAGGGGCACACCCCTGTACAAATGTGGGTCAAGTACCGCACCCTGAGCCTCAACTCTGACCTAACGAATAAGGATTGTCGAGTTTAGCAACCCTTTTAAACATTGCTTTCCTACAGTTTCTGTTTTGAAACCGAAAACGAAATGTTTTGAACTTTCAGATTGAACAGATTCCATAAAAATCTCACAAAAGTCAAATCCCAGCGGTGTAAAAAATGATGTTTTCTCGTAGGCCAGGGCATAGTCGAAAGGTTTAACACTACCTTCTTCAAAATGCCTGAACTTGATTTGAAAAGTTGTCTTATGGTACAGAACTAGAAAAACTCGCTGCGTAACGGAACAATTGTGACTCAATGTTCAAACTTTATTTGAATTTGTAGGTTCGCTAAAATATCAAAAACCATCCAGTTGCCAGCTCCACCACTGCGGCTTATCTGGTGGAGGACCCTGAAATATCTTGGCAGGACACCCAGAAGCAACGAAGGATATACAATGACTCTTGAAGAAGCTGCCAACATCTGCAAACGGACGGGGAAGAACTTCACTTACTACTTCCTTTCCCATCGCTGGGAAACCAGGGACCATCCAGACCCACATGGCACCAAAGGCAGACTCTGCAGCGCGTATGGGGAGGAACGAACACGGACTTTCAACGAAGAAGTCTTCTTCTGGATCGATTATGTGTCCGTCGACCAGGAAGGAATAGCACCATTCATAGCGGCGTTGCCTCTATATTGCTCGGGGTCTCAACTAATAATGGTCCCTTATCATGAAGAATACGAAGAGAGAAGCTGGTGTCTAGTTGAGAGGCTAGCATATGCTGCATTGAATGGCCCATTGCAATTTGTCTGTAGCATGAAGTATGTTGATTATGCCAGGGAAAAAGGCTGGAAACAGCTCCAAAGTTGTTTCACGTATCATTCAGACCCGTCTGGTCTGCACTACTCCTGGCTAAGACCCCTTGCAAACCCAGGCCTTGGCAAATTAGGATACGAGACAGATCGGCCGTTGATCAAGGATCTCACTGAAGTGTTGCTCCGTCAGTGGGGTAAGACTTGGGTTGTTGGGACGACGTGGCCACCAAAGGGGGCTTTCGACAGATGTTCAACAACAGGTCAACAAATGCCAGTCGAATGGGGGAAGACAACTATAAACGTTATTCTAATCAGCAAAGAATGACATTAATGACGAAAAAGAAGTTTAACGTAATTGCATATGCATTAATGGACTACTAGAATATCATATATCTAATACATTTCATATCAGAGGCAGTTAATCCACCTTCAATTGTATACTTTTCTGACATCTGGTCTAGCTAAAACGGTGAACTTTTGTACAATTTCGGTCCAGGCTTGGACTTGCTACAAGTCTCCCTCTCTTGTCAGCACAAGAAATCGAATATATTTTTCTTTATCGAATATATATCGAATATAGAAATCGAATATATTCTCGTAAAATTTACAATGACAAATAATTACAAAACGATACCAACAGGGAGGATAGAAATACATAACAACTCTGACGTGGAGTATTCAATGCGAGCAAGCGAAGTGAAGGAGAAGGAATGCCTCTTTCCTCTCCCTCGTTTGCGTTCATCTGTCACGTCTTGTGCTGACAGAGAAAGACTTGTAGCAAGTCCATTCAGGGCCGAAGCCAGTGGGGGGGGGGGCCGGGGGGCGGAGTTTGTCGGAAATTTCACTCTGTTTGTCGGATTTTTTCGTGATTTTAAAAGATTTTGTCGGAGAAATGATGCATTTAACACGAATTTGTTAACGATCGAGGATAAATGACGACATGAATTTTGAATCTGCAGCATCTTTTTGCTTCATCTTCACTACATTTGAAGGATTCAAGGTTGGATTGCAAAATAATTCCAAATTTTGGTTATTGAAGGAGTACGTCAGTCATTTAACGCATGATTTGAACGTATGTTCCTACAACTTGCATTGTTGCTGTTGTTGTTGCTGCTTTTGTGGTCGGAAAATTTTGGTTCTTTGCCCCCCTATGAATTCATGGCTGGTATCGGCCCTGAGTCCATTTCAGGCTGGATGTCCATTTTGGAAATTTTGGTCCAGGGAACGAATGTCAGAGTTTTATAATCTTGGTTCAAAGAAGGCTGACTTTAGGTCTAGAACTGGTCTAGAAAATAATGTGTCTTTGTTCAGTGTTCTTTGCTGCTGTTTCACTATCAAAACGGTAGGAGATTTGAAAAAATTAATCTTTCCTTCAAAAAATATGGCACCAAATAGAAAAATTTGTTTCAAACTGTTTCAATGTGGTGAATTTCAAAAATTGGCTGCTTACGTTTTTGCAGGACTATTTTTTAGCAGTGGATAATTTTTTTCGTCTCAGCCAGCATGTGACAAGACCACTGAAACTGATTACGAGCCATGTAGGAGGCGGAATAAAATACAATTTCAACAGTAAGTTTTCAATGTTATGAATCATCTTGACCAAAGTTACTGAAACGAAACTGTCATATCATACTCAAGTTTGTCCTCATAAACATAAGCGTCGACTTACTGAAAAGAGAAATTGCTTTTCTTCATTAATTTTTATTCGTGGCATCAGTTTCCAATCTACCTGCCGTTAGAAAATCAAGCTGCAGAATTGGTCCACTTGTTCTTTAAAGTTAAAGGGGCCTTTACAACCGGCATGCTTTGTGAGTACATCCTTGTGTGGTCTCTTTGTTGTCTCTATTTTAATGGTCTACGAAAATGGCCAGCAACAAAGAGATGAAACTTGCAAAGCATGCCGGTTGCAAATACCCCTCTAAAGGAACTTTTCTTACGCTGTGTATCATTCGTCAAAACGCGGTACATAATCAAGTTACGTACTTATACAGCACAACTGTTTGGTAAAAAAAACCGACTTGCAAAACAAACCAAGGGTTATAGGGAAATAGAAATACCTTCCAGCAAGCGAAGCATTATTTCGCCTCAAGATGAGTTCCAGATCACTTTCTGCAGGATTCCTTGTCTTCATTTCCTTATTGGCTGGTAAACAATCTGGAGATGCATTAATAAAATTGATCGATTCTGTACCACTCTCCGTCGCAGAGGCTGTTGTTTGCAAACGATCAGAACGTGAAGCTCCGAAGGAGCTCGATGCGCCTTCGGCGCGGATCCTTTCATCCGTCCTCCGGTAATACAGCCTCTGCGAAGGAGAGTGATTCTGTACAGGCAGGGTAAGTTTCTCTTTGTATCATCTTGATATTAAACCAAGTAAATTTGTTGTTATTCTCGTGTGATAACCTGCTCTCTTATTTCACATCCTAACTGTCACAGCACAGCAAAGTACCTCCCGGCAGCCATTAAACTTAGGCCCAAATTCACACATTCACCGCATTCTCTCGCTCTCTCCCCTTTTCTTCCTTTACGGAATGTTGGAATGGTGGATCTGGGAACTATGGGGGTAGTGATCGGCCAAAAACGGACTTCATGGAATAGACTCGGGACAAGAAATGCAAAAAATTAGCAAAAAAATGTTATAATTAACTAGAAAATTTCTCGAGTGCATGTGGTAAAGATTTTGTTCAGGAACCTTCTATGAACAATTTTATGGCCGTTTTAGAATGTGTTGTCATTTTATTGAAAACAATATGTAATCTTTCTGAAACCAGTATTGTGTTATGTTGACTAAATAACTATTATTATTAATGCCCTAAACTCATTTCAAATTAAAGACAAGTCAATCAACTGAATTTTAGAACTTCAGATTAATTGAAGAAATTGAAAATCAACATCAACAAAAATCTACAATGGCTGCAAAGTTACCGTGGTCAGTAGTATTAATTCTTGATTGGCTGACAAAATAGACACACCTCCACGAATTGGGCCAATCACGTTGTGTGAAAACAATAATAAATGCAAATTTAGGCCCATTTTCGTCGTTTTTGCCCTTCTTACGAATTTTTGGGTGCATTGCATTTACCCAGGTGCCACCAGAGCCTCCTGAGAGAGATGGGTAAACTGTACTGTGGGTCTGCCACCCAGGGTAAATGCAGCTAAAATCTAAAACTTGTACTCCAACCAAATTGCAATGCAACTCTGCTGTGAGGATTCAAATGTTCGTGATTGTGATGTTTTGCCTATTGAGATGTTCTAATTCACAAAACGCAAGGGAAGCATTGATCCATTCAAACATTTCAATGAAGAAAACAAGATGAAAGAGGAAAGTTTGACTTTCGAATGCCCACACAACAAAAGAAGGACAGTTAGAGAGCAGATGAGGCGTAACGGCTTTGTTCTAATGCCTCCAAAGCAAGAAGGTAATATGGAAGCACTTCTCTCAAGATTCTCTGAAGAGCAGAACAAAACACTCGTGTACTTGACGCTTCGTTTGGTTTATCGTTTGCTGATTTGGAACGTAGATCAAATGGCATCTTGTTGTATTGGGGTTTGCCGAAATCGAAAGGTTGGTAGCACCCCAATGGATGCAACGATGCCTGACGAAGATGGGTTCGGAAGCGACTTCAAGAGCGTCTCCAGTGACCGGATTCCAACGGATATAGTTGAAGCTAGCAACCTCGTGCATAGCAGTTTATTTCCTCGTGAAATCACTAAAGAAGCATGGAAGGTTCCCGAAGAAGACTTTGGGAAAGCTTTGAAGAATGTGGAAGAGCTTATTCAGAAAGAATGGTCTGTGGCTTTAGCAATGCCTCTCGATGATGGCCAAGCGAGGTAATTCGTTTTAAAATTTAGACAGTATTGCCAGCAATTGCAATTCTGTAGAGACCTTTGAACTATGCTGCTCAGGGTATAACAAGCATAAAGTTGGCCTATTACCTCGAGTTGTCTTGGACTGTTGATAGTGTGATAAGAAACGTGTGACTCGTAGTGAGGTTAACAACTGACTGATTATCAATTATCATAAACATAATTAGTGACCATATACAATTGAGACGTAAATGAGTAATAAGTGATTAACATAAATTATCATATAAACAGTAGTTTCCAGTCCTACTACAAGGGAAAGGGAATGGCTATGAAATCTTCAATTATGCACGCACGTCATGCCTTTGCCCAGGCGATGGTCGGGGAATTCCAAACAGAGGATAAGATTTGCCCAATGTATGAGGCCCTTGGTCATGTAAAGTCCCCGTTTAGCATCCGATACTATGGTTCCAGCGTGCTTCCCAATCAATGTTGCTGCTGTTGTCTCATCATGCGGCGACATCAATATCTCGGGGCCTGGGGCAACGTCTCCCGTAAAGTTGCTGAATTCTAACAGAATCACCCAACCATCCCCGACAACCCGTCTCCCGGGCAAGGGGAAGACACGTGCATTACGGGGCAGTTAAGTTTTTGAAGCTTCCTTTCTAGTCTTTCTTGGTACCATTACTGTTGAAATTTTGTTTACTGTTTTGATTCCCTGCTGTTGAAAAAAACGTTTTCGTTCTCTCAAACGAGAAATGCATTACTTTTATTATTGCACAAAAATCTAGTGCTGCGCTAGCCATCTTAGTACAGGAGGTTCCTCAAAGAACGCTGGTAAAAAACAGCATCCTTTGCGGTCGCGCTTTGGAGAGAATGTTGTCATATGCAAATGGCCGCCGCAGTCGAAAGGCAACCCGAAGGCAACAAGCGAAGCGCCCAAAGGATGCTGGTTGATTGGCGTTCTTTAAAATTGTAAGCATCATCGGGTAGAATCAAGAGTTTTTACACCTTATTTCAGAACTCTCCTACAGTAAGTTTAATTTGATTTCCAGGTATGCTAAGATATCAAAGACCATCCAGTTGGCAGCCCCACCACTGCGGCTTATCTGGTGGAGGACCCTGAAATATCTTGGCAGGACACCCAGAAGCAACGAAGGGTATACAATGACTCTTGAAGAAGCTGCTGACATCTGCAAACGGACGGGGAAGAGCTTTACTTACTACTTCCTTTCCCATCGCTGGGAAACCAGGGAACATCCAGACCCACATGGCACCAAAGGCAGAATCTGCAGTGTTTATGGGGAGGAAAGAACACGGACCTTCAACGAAGAAGTTTTCTTCTGGATCGATTATGCGTGCATCGACCAAGAAGGTATGGCACCATTCATAGCGGCGTTGCCTTTATATTGCTCAGGATCTCAACTAATAATGGTCCCATATCATGAAGAATACGAAGGGCGAGGTTGGTGTCTGGTTGAGAGGCTAGCATATGCTGCATTGAATGGTCCATTGCAATTCGTCTGTGGCATGAAGTATGTCGATTATGCAAAGAAAGAAGGCTGGGAGCAGCTCCAAAGTTGTTTCACATTTTATTCAGACCCCTCTGGTCTGCACTACTCCTGGTTAAGACCCCTTGCAGACCCAGGCCTTGGCAAGATAGGATACGAGACAGATCGGCCGTTGATCAAGAATCTCACTGAAGTGTTGCTCCGTCAATGGGGTAAGACTTGGGTTGTTGGGACAACATGGCCACCAAAGGGGGCTTTCGACAGCTGTTCAACAACAGGTCAACAAATGCCAGTCGAATGGGGGAAGACAACTATAAATGTTATTTTAATCAGCAAACAATGATATTAATGACGAAAAAAGAGTTTCAAGGAATTGTATAAAAGCAATAACGGACCACTCAAGTACCAATATATCTATATTTATCATATAAGGGGCGGAATGTTCCGCCCTCAAACGTATACTTTTTCGGACATCTGGTCTAGCTAAAACGGTATCCTTTTTTGCAATTTTCGGTCCAGGCTTGGACTTGCTACAGGTCTCTCTCTGTTGTCAGCACAAGACGTCGAATATACAATGCGAGCAAGCACAGTGAAGGAGAAGGAAGGCCTCTTTTCTCTCCATCGTTCTGCTTTGCGTTCATCTGTCACCTCCATCGTTCATCTGTCACCTCCATCGTTCATCTGACGTCCTGTGCTGATAGAGAGAGACTTGTAGGAAGTCCATTCCAGGCTTGGGTGTACATTTTGGAAATTTTGGTCCAGGGAACGAATGTCAGAGTTTTATAATCTTGGTCCAAAGAAGGCTGACTATAGGCAATAACTGGTCTAGAAAATAATATGTCTTCGTTTAGTGTTCTTTGTTGCTGTTTCACTACTATCAAAAGAGTAGAAAAAAACTTCAAATATTAATATTTCTTTGGATAAATATGGAGCCATTACGAAAGAATTGTTTTCAAACTGTTTCAACATGGTGAATTTCAAAAATTGGCTGCTTACATTTTTGCAGGACTATTTTTTAGCAGCGGATAATTTTTTTCGTCTCAACCGGTATGTGAAATCAGAGTCTGGATGACAGGCTGGTATGTGACAAGACCACTGAAACTGATTACGAGCCATGCGGGAGGCGGAATAAAGACAATTTCAACCATAAGTTGTTAACGTTATGAATAATTTGAACTAAAGTTACTGAAACGAAACTGTCATATCATACTCAAAGTTTGTGTACATAATGCCGGCACATTTTGAAAACAGTGAAAAAAGTGACGGTAGCAAAATTTTACCGGCATAATTTAAAAACGATAGGAAATTTTACGGTAACAAACTTGTTGCAATCTCCCCAAGAATTCGATGCCAAAAAAACCCAAAAAACCCACACCTTAAGAATTGATCAGCCTCGTTTTGAAAGCGTCGAAAAATGTTCCGTTTTCATCGTTTTCGAGTGTTCACGCGATGCCGTTTTCAAAATGTGCCGGTTAGAGTTCTGTTTTCAAAATCTACTGTTTTCAAGATCTGTCTTAGACTGCGTTCACACGATACTGGCACAATTTGAAAACGGCGAAAAATGTAACGGATAGGCACACGAAAACGGCAGGCCGTTCACACGAAAACGGCACATTTTTTGGGGGCAGATTTTGAAAACGTTAGAGTTTGAAAATGGAACTCTAACCGGCACATTTAGAAACAGCATCGTGTGAACACTCGAAAACGGAACATTTTTTGACGCTTTCAAAACGAGGCTAATCAATTCTTTTCTTTAGCATCAAATTCTTTGGGAGATTGCAACAAGTTTGTTAACGTCAAATTTCCTACCGTTTTCAAATTGTGCCGGTATCGTGTGAACACTAGCTAAAAATTTTGCTACCGTCACATTTTCACCGTTTTCAAAATGTACCGGCTTCGTGTGAACGTAGTTTTATTGAAAAGAGAAATCATCTCAAAGATAGCGATTAAGATCAAAGATTTCTGGACCTTGCAAAATCATTCTTTACGCTGTGTATCATTCTTCAGAACGTGGTACCACTGGTACATGATCAGATTACATACTATACAACACAACTGTTTGGTAAAAACAACCGACTAGCAAAACAAACCAAGGGTTGTAGCGAGATAGAAATACCTTCCGTCCTTTGTTGGCTTTAAATCATTCTATATCATCATTTTTATATCATCTTGATATTAAACCAAGTAAACTTGTTTTTATTCTCGCGTGATAACTTGCTCTCGTATTTCGTATCCTAACTGTCACAGCATAGCAAAGTACCTCCCGGCAGCCATTAAACTTTGGCCTAAATTCAGAATGGGCCTAAGTTTAATGGCTTCCGGGAGAGGTACTTTTCTGTGCTGTGACAGTTAGGATACGACAGCGGTTATCACGCGAGAATAACAACAAGTCTCCTTGGTTTAACATCAAGATGATATAAAAATGCTGATATAAAGAATGTTTTAAAGCCAACAAAGGACTGAAGGTATGTTGATTAGTGGGCTTTAAGCCCACACATTTCTATCTTCCTACAACCCTTAAACAAACCGAACAAAACGTGAGTCCATAGAAAGGAACAGAGGAAAATGTCCGCACTGCTTTACGACACATGTGTGAATCCTGCAAATAGCGAGGGCTCTCCCAAGCCCACCAAGCTAGCTCTCCAAAGTATGAACTCTTTTGTTTAACAGCAGCATGAAGATAGATCAGGTACTTTTCTTTAAAATTGCAATTTTAAAGGTGCGGTAAGACATTGCGTCTAGAAAAAACTCGCAGCTGTTTGCTAAACAATGTTCGCTCGAAGCAGTATCGTTGGAAACACAATTTTAACCTAAATCTGTGTTCTGTTCTAAAACAGTCTTGGGTGCAACAGATCGATTCTTGATTCATCATCCAGTCACTGCACCGGGAGGCACTTGGCCGCTTTCACTAGTTTCCACAATCTCCTTACAATAGTCATGATCACCCCTAAGAAGACCAGCTTTTTCCAGTTTCTGTTCATCATCTTCCAGCTTTTGTTCANATTTTAAAGGTGCGGTAAGACATTGCGTCTAGAAAAAACTCGCAGCTGTTTGCTAAACAATGTTCGCTCGAAGCAGTATCGTTGGAAACACAATTTTAACCTAAATCTGTGTTCTGTTCTAAAACAGTCTTGGGTGCAACAGATCGATTCTTGATTCATCATCCAGTCACTGCACCGGGAGGCACTTGGCCGCTTTCACTAGTTTCCACAATCTCCTTACAATAGTCATGATCACCCCTAAGAAGACCAGCTTTTTCCAGTTTCTGTTCATCATCTTCCAGCTTTTGTTCAACGCTGTCCAATATCTTGAAACTTTCGACCACCAGTGCATTGATCTTGTTTACATTGATATGGCACGTGACGTTGTCAACGTCGGCTCCATCACACGTGACACTGTCATTGTTAGCTACTCTATTGGGCTGTGGTGCGTTGCCGAGAAGTTCCCTGTCTTTTTCAATATCAACAACTTTAACAGAAAAATCAGTCTCCATCCCATGATTTCTGCCTTCTTTGCACGCCTCTTCAAGGCTACTACTTTTCTCCGGCGTCGTCATGCTTTCTTGTGTATCAAATCCCAACAGGTCTTGGTTAATATCAATGCCTTGCCAATCACCTAAACACTGATCGATCAAATTGGAATCAACAGTAGAGATCTCACCACTGTTGCATCGCAGCCTTTTGTTATATGGTAGACCTTCACAATCACTGATTTCATTATCACTAATCCCCAAGTCCACATCTGTTCCATTGAGTGCATTCCCAAAGAGACTATTGGTACCTGATAGCTTATCCTCTCCGAAGGCGATCTTCTTGTCTCCTGAGTGTAACTTCATGCCTCTCTTTGACCTTACGCCTCTTTTTGAACCTCCCTTTGTGCCTCGTTTTGTGAGCAGCTCCTTGCCTCCTTCTGGATCTAAGCATTCATATGGCACTTCAGTCGAATAGCACGTTTCAATATGTGATAAATCACACCCGTTTCCGCCAGCTGTGTAATTTTCAGTCACAGATATTTCTTTTCTTTTGTGAATCTTTTCATGCTTGATAAGTCCGGATTTCTTACTGAAGACCTTCCCACAGCTTGTACAAATATTCGTCGATGCATGTATTCGCTTGTGTTTCACATATACACATCTACTGTTAAAACCAAGCAACATTTCTGACAGTAATATGTATCGTTGATCCCAAAAGATTCTGTATGCCGATGCAGTGATTTTTCGCTAAGGAATCGTTCACCGCATTCACTGCACTGAAATTGTGAGTTTTCCTCGTGGATGATCACATGCCTTGCAAAAGTATGCCTAGTTCTAAATTTTTCATCACAGTGGCTGCATTTGTAAGGTCTTGATTCAGTATGAGTCAATTGATGGTCTATCAAGCCTGATTTCTGTCGAAATTCTTTTCCACATATTTCACACGTATAAGGCTTGATATCTAAATGTATTAACTTATGCCTCGTCAGACCACCACTTTGCGTGAATTTCTTTCCACAAGTTTCGCATTCGTGTTTACGATTTCCAGAATGGGTGACTGAATGGACCTTAACATTTGATGCTCTTAGAAATCTCTTTGAGCAAATTTCACATTGATAGGGTCTCAAATTTAAACAACTGCTTCTGTGTCGAGTAACGGCAGACTTTGTCTTGAAAGTCAGTTTACAAATTTCACATTCAAAAGGTCGTTCATCTGAATGTCCTGCTTCGTGTTTTACTAAGTAACATTTAAATTGAAACCGTTTGCCGCAGTAAGGACATTCGTGTTTCTTTTCAACTTCAACAGGACTGCCAGGACAAGCTATCTTTTCGAGCGTCACAACTTTCTCATCTGAGTCTTCACCATTCACAATATCTACGTTCTCCTTTGGCAGTATTTTTATTAACTTTTTCTTGGATTTGTCTTCATGGATCGGTTGCTCTGTATGCTCTATCGTCTGTTCTGTAGAAGTGATCGCTTGGCTTGTATACTCCATCGACTGTGTTGAAGAAGTGATCTCTTGGTTTGTATGCTCTATCGACTGTGTTGTAGAAGTGATCGCTTGGTTTATAAAGCAGTGATTAGCCCCGTGTGCTAAAGCATTCATCAATTGATTTGTATTCTTTGCCCCACTTGCCAAATCAGTGACTATTTGCTTTAGGTGTTTTGCCTCATGTGCTAAAGCATGTGCTTCAAATGGAAATACTTTGCTGCAGTACCTACATTTGTATTGCTTTGCCATGGGCTTCTTTGCGATGGGCTTCTTTGCTATGGGATTTTTGCGTGGCACTGAGGGTGAATAATTATAAACCATATAAATATTTGGGATTAAAGGTGCGGTATAGCTGTTCCCACCTTGGACGTTTACATTCATAGTAGTGATAGCCAGTTTTCCCAGTGCTTCAGGCCCAGGCAGACCTGGCATAGTCAATATGTTGCTGGCAAAATTTCCAACATATTTTTCATTGCTCCTTAATTTTCTTCGTCTGTAGGTTCTCTTTGTTTTATTTTCTGGTCGAGGAAGATCCTTTGGCAAAATGCTCTCACTGTTTGCTGGTTTAGGAAGAATTTTTGGCAAAGTCATGAGATGTTTCCTGACTTCTTCTGAAAGATTAGCATCATCATTTGGATCGGCAGAAATCATGCTTGGCCTCTCCTTCTGCATTTTGGGACGCTGCCTTGATTGCCCTTTAAACCGGAGAAAGCTCCGTCCATAATCAGTCACCACAGCAGCAGTATCTGGATTGCTAGCAGTTGTAGCCTTGCTCTTAAGTCTTCGCGGGTTTGTCCCTTTGCGATTAGCTTTCGTTGAGTTTGGCTGAGCTATTTTATCGACATTGCCTTCTCGCGAAAAATTTGAGTTTTTGAACCAGTGCACCATCAGATTACTCCCCAACTGCTCTGACTGGAGCTCAGCAAGCTGAAATGAAAATATAACTTCATTTCATTTTATTTAACTTTGTCATATTCTTACAGTGGATAAAGTAACTAATGCAATCTGTGTATACACTGGGTGAGTCAAAAAGACTTCTGTGTATTTGATCAACGATAAATCAATAACCTGTGAATAAATTGGGTTGATCAAAATTTCGGTGTAACTAAAAGAATGGATTAAAAATATATACATATAATTTTATGGATTGCTCAATTCCTTTGCTTGCAACAAAAGATCTTCTCAAAAATCTCACAGTTTGAAAGAAACAGAAAGTTGACCAAAAGCCCTGGATGAAATAGCAGCATTCTTATGACAGTTGTAAGGGCAAGATTCGTTCTTTATTTACAGTCAAAGCAGTAGAAGCGTACTACCTTTGTTTTTAATATTCAAAATAGAATCATATCTTAATTGGATTTTGTTTTTTTTGCATGAAAAAATCCTTGAATATTCGTATTCGTCGTGGCTTTCAGGGGGGAGGAACTCTTATTGTAAGCCACTAGATGCTCTGCCCAACGGAAGCAATATTCGAATAAAATGGAAGCATATAACAATGAAGCAATATTCGAATAGTCGCCCAATGATGAAAATTTATTTTCAAATAATTTTCGAATTTACATGGTACGCTTCTTCCGCTTTGACTGTAATAACTGAATTCTTTTGCCAAAAAATTCCAACCAAGAGGCCTTGGAAATTGCAATGGTTACCCTGTGTTTTTCAGTATTTTGCCTGCAGGAAAAGTAGTAGCACCTTTTATANTCCAAGGAACTGTCCCAAATTACAGGACAACAACCCCAACTTACCATTATATAAGAAAACCATGGTAACCTCAAACTGTTACAAAATCAGATAAAAATTCTGCAAAAGTCCTCTTCATACCCATATAGCGAAACGACATTTCTTTCTCTTCTATTTCCCGTAAAGTGGAACAAATTCTAGAAATGTGGCTGAATAGCCATGACCATTGACCTGATCTCCCAGTATACACCAAAACCCGGGTACACTTATCTATTTTTACAATGTCAGATAAAAATTCTGTAAAAGTCCTCTTTATACCCATATAGCAAAACGACACCCGTAAAGCGGAACAAATTCTAGGAATGTGGCTGAATAGCCTTGACCATTGTCCTGATCTCCCAGTATACACCAAAACCCAGGTACACTTATCTATTTTTACAATGTCAGATAAAAATTCTGTAAAAGTCCTCTTTATACCCATATAGCAAAACGACGTTTCTTTCTCTTTTTATTTCCCGTAAAGTGGAACAAATTCGATGAATGTACAACGCTACTTTTTTTAATTTCTGCTTGTCGATTATATCCAATACGCTTGCTTCAAACTCCTCCTCCTCTGCGTCAATATCAAGATGTGCAAATAAATTCTTCAGTGCAATTGGAGGAAGATCGACCTGCAATTGTAAATAAAAATAAACAGTTAAAATGTACAAATTTCTTCTCATCAATGAAAGGAATAACAAGAAACGTTTTGAGTCAAAATTTTTATGACAGTAAACAGCGCATTTTAGACTGTTTTTTGGGGCATATCTTGGAATATGGTTTTGACTAATTTCTTATTTCAGAGAGATCTAACGCATTTGAAATTAAGTTAAAAATAACAAAAAGTCAATTTAAAGCCCTAATGAGTCGACGAAGTTATTACACAATTTTTGCAACCTTTCTGCAGTACGATTCTTCAAGCAAAGGAAACACCTTTTTCTCGTCCGGTAGATGTTAGAATTATCGAATGTGAACAAAAGTGATAGAGGCTATAACGCCACTCAGTCGAACCTTTCGTACACAAATTTATAAAGATATCGCTCGATCCAGACTCTTTTGTAGAATAGCCAAAAGGTCTACTGGTCAACAAAATTTCAGAATGACTCAGACTCTGATTCTGAGTTCACTAGTCTCCATAAAATATTTGCTGAAAATGGGTTTTGAGAAAAGGCTTCAGTTTTGGTCGTTTGGTCGTCATACAAGCCTTACTGAGAAAATACAATTACACTAAATTAAATGCAATAGGTTTACAAAAATAATTTGCAACTTACCACGACAACTTCAACAGGTGTTTTCAAAAATGATTGTTGTATTGTGTTCGTTAGTTTGCTTTGACACTGGCTTTCGACCCTTCTTTTGATTGATTTGTCTTGAAGAATAAATGTCATGTTCATCAACTGTGCGTCTGTCACTTGCATTTGTGGTACGGATGCCACCTGAGAATGAACATTCACCTTTTTGTTAAAACGGACTTTCAAATTAGTTAGGGGTACAAGATCTACTCCACGGTAATGTTACTAGGACTGAGTTTTCCAAAACTGAGTGCCTACTGCCTACTTTCTCAAAGTCTAACTAAAAAATTGTCTTTATACTGTAAATAAGTAAGATACAATATGTTTACCTTGAGGACTACAGTAGGTACCGGCGAATAAAAACACTATAATCAATTTCAGCCTATTGTTTAAAAACAAAAAACCATTGTTTTTCCCATTGTCTTTTCAAAAATTGAGTATCTGAGTTTCTTAAATGTGTGTTTCTTATTCGTGGGTACCTCATTCGCCCTTGCAGTATAAACAGTATAAATGGATAGATGCACAAATCACTATAGACAATAAAGAGCCATTGTCACCCAGAGTCCTTTGCGGGCACACTGCAATTTTCGACTGTCTGAAAATCAAGTTTGGCCTCAGCGGAAAATATGGATCCACACTGCAGTAGTTGAACTGATAGAATTGTTTGACTAGTTGATTTTTCTATCATTTCAAACACTGCAGTGGGGATCCATATTTTCCGCTCAGGCCAAATTTGATTTTCAGACCGTCTGAAATTGCAGCGTGCCTGCAAAGGACGCTGGGTGACAATGGCTCTTTAACGAAAGAACCAAAGAAAAATCAGTATTCATGAGGAGACACCACACTCAAAGCTCCTCGTTCGCACTGCCGCATCTCGAAAAAGCTCAAAATCCAGCCAAAAGTAAAAAAAATCCAGCATAATAACAAATAATTTAGAATTCTATAACAAATACAATGTAGTTTCTTGAAAGAACGAGAGGCGATTTGGAAGAAAGTAAAAAATCTAGAAAATACTCGAAGAACCCAATGAAATCATAGTCATAAGAAGAAACTTTCTTATGACTATGATCAAATGGGGATCAAATCAGAAAACTTCTAGAAAAATGAAAATTTAGCAACAAGTTTGACGGATTTCAAAGCACAAAAATCTGGTGGGCAGTTTCAAGGGGTTTAAATGCCCCTCGAGTATTCACTTGCAAGGTGGGCGGTTAGAATCAACAAGGATACTCACTCTTTGCATTGAAAAGTCGACATCTTTAATTTCTGATCTTCCGGCTAGCTTGTTCAACAGGTATTCACACATCAGATTTCTTGATAGTCTTATTTCGTTGAACTTTTCTTTGTCTCTGCTTCTAACCTTTGAAGAAATTTCATTGGGAATGTATTCAGTAATACTACATCAATACTTCCGGAAAGCAAAATATGTCCAGATTCACAACTAGAATCTGGTATTCGAAAAACAAATGATATATTTGCCTCCGAGACAAACATCCCTATCGCAAACACCATCAATATATATGTTTTAGGCCCAAGGACTATGAAAAGAACAACTTATAAATTATATTTTCATGGAGTGATACACTAGCAAATTTCTCCTGAAATATCCAAAAGTAAAGGGTTTAATATTCTTACCCTGACATAGTCGACCTCTGAAGCTTTTAGCAAAACAAGATGATTGATCCCTGACTCTTTGCAAATATCTTGAAGCAGCTCAGGAGTGCAGTCTTGGTGTATATCGTAAGATGACAACATTGCCCTTATACCTACAAGATGAAAAAATGAACATACAGAGTAAGAAAATTTGTTCATCTGTCTGAAGAATAACACCGCAAAAATATTTCTTTGCTACAGGGTCTTTTCCTCTCAAAAGAAGAACTTGACTTCAGTTTTACTCGCCTGGCTTCGATTAAACGTAAGCCTGGGTGCCACGTGGTATTGACAAGAAGCACGTTAAAGTGTTAATAATTGATTTGAGAAAGAAATCAGAAAAATTGTTTCAAAGAAAATATCAAGCTGAAAGGTTCGTTTTATTTACTGTTGGAACAACCACCGAAAAGATTTTGCTGCTTATTCATTCTAGAGAGAACTAACGCACCCAATATTGTGAGTAGAATTTTGAAGATAACTTAAAGCATCAGTTGGACGACGGATTTTAAATTGCACAAACACACTACTTTTTTGTAGTATGATTTTCTGTATCAATTAATACGAACGTACAATTGATAACATATATCTACAAACCTTGCAGCCACAAATCCCTGACGACACTAAGTCGTTGTTCAGGTTGAGTGGATTCACCCATCACACCAACCAGAACATCACAATCACTCAAATGAGACAGAACAGTCTCATCGTCTTCAAGGTCTAACAAAAGTGCGTTCACAATCTTCTCAACAGCAATGCTAATGCCAACTCCATGGGGAGAATACTTTTGCTCGCCAGATCTTCGAAATGTTTCCAACAAATTGTCATATCGCCCTCCAGCCGCCAATATATCTACCCCATGCTTTTTCTTCCGCTTGCTCTCTGCAACTATCTGAAACACAATCCCTGAAAATATGTCTAAATTGTAGGCCAGACTCGTTTGCACGCAGATTGGCATTTCTAAACCAAATGATTGTGCATTTTTCACGAATGTGAGCAAATCACTCAAGCCTTGTTTTGCCAGTGACCCAACTAAACCTCTCGATTTTCTCAGACTTTGAAGATGCTCGCGAGCTTTATTTACAGGCCCTTCGATGTCTAAAGATGATAAAAGTTTAGCCAAGTTGTGTTCGGCAACTCCTTCCTCTGATAAATACTTCTTAATTTCATGGGTGCAATCTTTGCTGTCCTTCGAGGATTGCAGCATTTCATATACCTTGTTCACCTGTGCTTCATTCAAATTTGCTTGTAGTAATATAGCCTTTAAAAGGCTAGTATGGTTAATACGAACGTAAAAATGCCTGTGTTTTAGAAAGGCAAAATGCTTAATGATTTCCTCCACAGCGTAGAGAACCTCCGCATCTGGGATCATGGAATTCGTCGAATCACTGATGATATCAAATGAGCATTCTTTAATTTCCTTCGGATGTGTGCGATTTATTTTCGTGTCTCGATAAATATGGCAAGTGCTGTAACGTTTTACGTTTCTGATATTGTTACGAGACACGTATCTTGCGAGGCTGACCCTTGAATCGAACGGCAGTGATAATATAATACCTTCATGGTTCATTATGCTCGCAATCGAATCTTGCTTCTCGAAAATGCGACTTTTCGGCATCAGCAACGGAGTATCTAAATGAATCGCGCCGTGCCTCGTAAATATATTACGAAGTACTTGTTCGACATGCTCGTATGCGTGCGATGCTAATAAGATGCTCTCTTGGCGCTTCTCTAAATGCATGTCGTAAATTTGCTCTGTAACAGGGTCAGGGCGTTGGCTGAAAAGAGCCGCTGTGAGGCGTTTGTATCTCGTTGAGCTCGGTTGTTTCAGAGTCAAGGCTAGGAGTTCGTCAAAATGTTTATCCTCAAGCTTTGGAGGGACAAGTCCGCTTTCTAAAAGCTCGGCCGCAGTGGGTCTTTCTTCGGATATATGATTCAAAAGCCAGTACAATAATTTCTTTTCAATGGGTTGAGGTTTTTCTTCAAAGTCTTCAGGAAGAATGATCTTTTCCTGAATCGAGAAGAAGGTGAAGATAAAATGTGAGAAGACAGAAAGCATAACCTGCGAATCATTACAACAGATTTTAGGTTATTAAAGATAAGTCACCTCGAAATTAAAGGAATTACATACATAGTTATTAATTATAGCGAATTGACAAATATATCACAGACAAATTTCATCAAAATGCTTGGCCTGGTGTCAACAATTATCAGCAAAAGATAGGAAATTTTACTTTAATTTGTATTTGCTCATCCGCGTATATCACGATTTATCTTGCCTTATAGACAATAGAGAAAACTTCAATTTTAACTCAAAGATAGAATGGTTTGTTAAACTTGCAATTTACATCTCATCTGTTCACCCTTTGAGCTAAAGCTTGCAATTTTTAAGATCTAATGCTGACAACAAGAACAAGTAAGACAATGCGAGGGCTCGCTTTTTTAGATACGCTTGGCATCTCAAATAAATACCCAAAGCATTAAATTTCGGATGTTAAATGTAAAAATTGGTTATTCCTTTCTTCTAAATATTCTAGCTACAAAGGACTCAGAATTAGCAATCTCACGGAAAAAATTGCATTTTGAAAAGCATAAAATAGGAGGTATGGACAAAGGTTATACCGTGAACCCTCAAAAATCAAAGTATTGTAGACATGAAAGATACTTGAAAACTAAGAAAAACAAATATTCTACAAAGGAAACGTACGGTTCGTAGCAATCCAATAACCTTGACACGTTCCATTCCAGTCGGTAACGGTTTATAACACATCTCAAAGAAGATCACACCCAAGCTATACATATCAACTTTCTCTGAAATCTTCACTTTCTCGCCAACATTATCAATCTCCGGTGCAACATACAACGCTGTTCCAACCTTCCCTGTCATTCGATTGGACGAATCGGTTGACATTTTGCCATCTGACGCAATACTGAGTGAGAATAGGGAATGATCAATTTGATGACTGGTTGTATGAGATGTAGCCAATCCAAAGTCACCAATTTTGACCTGATCACGTGAATCCATGAAAATGTTGAATGGTTTCAGGTCACGATGGATGATTCCCTATGAATAAAGAAAAGTATATGAGGTAATATAATTGAGCTAATGTTCTGTCATGAAGTAGATACCGAAATTCCGTGGTAACACTTCTACTGGGTTCGCCAAAAAAGTCAGACGTTTGAAATTTCTAGCACTTAGAATACTGGATCGATTTGAATGATTCGAATACTACTTGATGGGTGGAAGACCGAAGCATGTCTGTGATTTTTCTTGTTTTTTAATGAGCACTGAAAATATAGGTATGAATATTATGAATATTAGAAAGCTTGAAAAGTGGAATCGTATTTTTAAATTCCCACAGGAAAAGGAGCTGTTCTACCTTTACCGCTTCAAAACGTTGGCAATGTTCATGACACCAGAACACGAATCGTAAGATAGTATGTCTGTCAAAAATGAAAAGTCTGCCAAAAATGAAGGGAATATTTTCAGAAAATTAACGTAAACAAATACCTGAGAGTGAACATGTGTTAGACCTTCCACAATCTCTCGAAACAGCCTCCACATTCGATCTGGAGATTTGTATAACCCTTCGTCAATGACATTCCTCAACGTGCTCTTCTCACAATATTCCATTTGAATGTAGAGATACTGCGCGATGGTAGCTTCAGAAGCAGTAGTTACGGATGTTTCCAGGCTTGGTAATGGCTCACTGTCAGATTCATCCTGGTAGTAAATAAAGACAGAAAATGAATTGCAGTCGCAAAACTACTTGCGAAAATAAGTGAGCTTTGACCAATAGTTCGTCATACTTTTCTGAAACAAAATAATGGCAGAAAAGTAGAGTCTAGTCTTTGAGCAGTAATAACCGACTTGTTACAACAAACTCTTCGTCTCATCGCCCTGCAGTGGTCTGTAGAGCCGAAGCGCCAACATCATTGTCAATGACAGCGAAAATAATAAAAAGAGCTATGTAGTCAGCCTATCATGCAACGTGATATCATGAATCTTTAGGCGGTCCGAGATGTTTGTTGTTTAGGTGGTAACAATTAAAAACTAGGACCAATGTCAGAAGGCAAACGTCATTCCTTAACTTTAACGGTAACGAAGAGGTACGTTCTTTTGGAGCAAAGCTTTCTGCGTTAGATTTTCGCTGTTTAGAGTCGACACAATGTGATCGAGCTGGTAGGCTCAATGATTCACTTGTTCGAGCAAAGCAAACAGAAAATCAAAATCGCTACGCTGTTAAAACAATGCACCTGTAATCTAAACCTGTTGCTGTGTTGGTCCAACCATAACGTATTCAGAGTCAGGCCATATCAATAGGATCACGGATCGAATTGTCATCGACCTTTGTAGATTCTCGCAAACTGGCGCCACAGAAAACGCTAAAATCCGGCTTAGATGGAATGAGAAACGCAGGGAAACAAGAGATTAATGCAATACATTCAATAAATTGATATTAACATACCTCCGTGTCTGATTCCCCTATTTGAAATATGGAATCATCCATAGCAAAAACAACGCCCTCTGATGACTCTGTAGTGTCTGCTTTCTTCTGTACAAACATACTTGCATGGCCATGACATTTACCACGATTGCAAGCACTATCATCATAATCATCATCCGAAGATGAATCACTATCTGAATGATTACTGATCTTGCTACTCTCCTCAACCTCGTCCTCACACCATGAAATCTCGTTTTCATCCAAGTCTTTCATCATACTTGGTGCTTCAAAATTGTTATATTTTAGTAGGCTATCTTCAGTGTTTTCCGGACAGTTTTTGTGACTGTTGCTCATCGTTCTTTTCCGGGAGGAGCCGGTCGTTTGGCTTTGAAATTCGGACGCCGAATTCTCTTCCTTGGTGATTTCTTCGGCCTCGATCCAGGAGCTGTAGTACCTGAAAGGGGTACAGATGTGTTACGTATATTTTCAATTATAGTAGTTTAAAATGCTGCTGGCTAAAGAAGAAAAACACACTCCATATAGTGAGACTTATTGACTTACCAAATAACGTGCAAAGACCACGAAAGAGAGCACACTCAAGAATATTAGAGAACTAAACAATGCTAACGTAGAAAAAAGTGGAGTCTGGATTCCAAAACTATAAGTTTCTTATGGAGGATTCTGACACTCTTCTATGTTCACTCATAGTAGAGACGTTCATATAGTTCTCTTGAAGTTGAAATAAAAAAAGTACATATTCTGTTCAATTGATTCTAAATTCTACGTCGGTTTAAAACTGGTGTAAATTTTACATAGCCTACGACTTCCTAAAACAATAACTTTTTTGGCTCTAGTCCAGTTAATTTGCCAAACATTGTCTATTACTCGATGCAACTTATAATTACTTTAGGGAATACTTTCATAAAAAATTCATACCTCACAACATTTTCGTGATTCAATCTCGATAACAATTTCACTTCTCTGATGATCCTTTTCTTCAACTGTGCACTCTTTGGGTTCAAGTTGATTCTTTTGATGGCGTAAAGCAGGCCGTCTAGTTTCTTCCTTACCTAAGATGGAGGTGTTGAAACATGAAAGAATCACTTCAATCGAATGACAGAGTAAACGCCAGAAAAGCCTGCTTCAATTAAGTTTCACAGATATCACTAGTCTTCAGAAGCAAATATGGATATTTTAACATGGAGCAATGCGGACACCTTTATTTTGAATTAATTTTTTATCCGCGGCTACTACCTTAACCTCTTCGGAGGAGCGCTATAAAGGTGTCCGCATTACTCCATGATTTTAACTGATCAAATGAACTAATCTGATATTTTCTATCCCTTTTACATTATGTTGACAGGAATTCTTCTGGGTAGTCTATGGTAGATTGATAGATTGATAGATTGATTTGATTTATTTAAGGAGGGTTGTCCTTCAGCAGAAGCTGTTTTTCAAGGGGCCCTCCGATAAAAACATTAATTACATGATGTAGGAAGTCCTTGTGAATCCTTCCTCGCAGAAGTCTTGCAGGTCCTTTCACATACAACATGCCTAGACAAAAACATTTCACACACACAAATATCAGTTAATAAGATTCAAAAGGTTCAAAGGTTAATTTGACACCAATCTCTTGTCAGAGGGCAAAACGACAGAAAATACGAAAGATCATATGGAAAATTCCAGAAATCGTGATAAATCAAAATTAAGTCACACGGGCAGTTCCAAGTGGTTAGGTAATGCAATTGAAAAAGGTTTGTAAATTTGTTTATAGTATATTGTCGTACCTTGATTACATCGCCAAATCCTCCTTGTCCTAAAGACTCCAAGACCTCGAAATCAGTCATCAATCTGGTTTTGCTTGTAATATTCAGCTGACCAAGTGTGCGCAGAATAATCTCATCATCCGTCTCTTTTTCAGCCTCTGCGGGGTCAATGGCTTGATCAATTGCATAAACACTGTTGCTGTTACTGGCAGGGCTTGAAATGATTAGAAATGGATGTTTTGTAAGCTGAGCCGATGTCCATCTTTCTTTCTCGTCAATATTCAAGCATCTGGAAACAAATATCATTAAAAAGTCTTCGAGTGGTATAAAACTTGGATATAGCGCTGAAAAGCGGAATGATTTGTTTTATACTGGTCACAGAAAACCATCGGAAAGGATCCGAAAAGGACCAAAGTTGAATATAAACATATACGACGATATCGATAAAAGATAAAATTTATAGCCTGGACTATTACAATTAGACGTTTCAGGCATAACCCTTCATCAGTAATAACGAAGTAGAGTAAATAATAATGATAAAGTAGTTAGAGTAGAAAAAGAAGAAGAAGTAATATTCTGAATATAAACAGCTCACTTTTTAAATTAGCATCCAAGAAAGCCTAATAAAATGTTGGTATGGTTAATGAAAGAGTGCTTACCGGAGCAAGAAGTCTTGAAGATCATCTGGTAGCCCAGCAGGTATTTCCACAGGGTAGCCTGTTGCCATTCTACCTTGCAATAACGATAATATTACCAAACCCTGAGAAAAAATAAAGAAACTTCACATAATTCTGGCTAGGACATTGTAAGGGTTTGGGGTGGCAAATGCTAGTTTCATTTATAGCGAAGTATACTGACACCAATATAGTAAACTGTGAAAAAATCAGCATTTTAAGAAGCTTTAGAGGATGAAATTTGCCTCCACTTTCAGTCTTAATATCCTCAAAAACATCAAAAATTCAAATTCACCTTTTGACAAAATGAATCTCACCGTCCTGCCATGCCAGCAGTTTTGTCTAAAGTATTACTAGCGAAGTGACTCAAATTCTTCAGTTGACCTTTTATGATTTTAAAATAAAAAGTATAGCACCACCATGCATAAAACCTTTGCTAACTTTAGAAGGGGTTTCTACAGTACTGTGTAAATAGGGCATCATGCATAATTCTTCCGATCAGGCAGTGACGCCTTTTAAAAATGAAAATAACTTTTTCGCACACCTAGTTCTTACCAACATGAATTATGAAATAGAATTTTACCAAATTGAAAATGTCTCCTTTCTTTCCAGGTTTGACTAGCTTACGGTAATCAGCAAACTCATCTTGCTCTGTAGTTTCTTCTTGTAGTAGGTTGTAGAGGTCGGATAGCCTGAGATAAAAATCAGCAAAAATGGTCTAGCTTCTATGCCTTTGAGATGCAAAATTGTGAATATCAAGGAGACAACTGTCACGAAAAATATCGAAAAGGATTTCTTGCAAATGATCTCTATTTCTTTTAATTGTTCTATTAACATTAGGAAAATCGATAGTGTCAAGGGAAGCAGTTGCAAAATTGACAAGGATAAGAACAGTATCTCATTAAATTGCATTTTCATTAATGATTCACTTTAGCTTCGCCTCTGTTTAGAAATTGTTTTTCTCCAAATAAATCATAGCCTCAGAGCGGTGAATTTAGCCGGAAAGTTAGTTAAACTATTGTGATGCCGATCGTCTTATCGTTCATTGCATCGTCGAACAAGGTAGCATGTCAAGAGTTCTGAATAACAAAACAACGTACCTTCTAAGGACAGCATAGCCACTCACTTTTACGTTGCATCGTTTGGTTACAAATATATTGCACGGCTTCAAGAGGGAAACATATGAGTAAATATTACTAGTCAATAAAATAATAGCACAAAAGCATCATCTGAAACCATGTTTTCTTCGTAGCTGAGTTATCGGACGAATTTAGAGAGTAAACAACTGCGATGTTCAGTTTAGTAAAATTACTTTGATTATTGATACAGATATGCAAGCGAAACTTTAATGATAATCATCTCCAAAATTGAATATTTTGGTGATCTCTCAAACGTGAAGAAAACTTTTGAGTTTTTTGCATCACAGGTCATTATCGGTATGGTAAGTACAAATTGAATTGAAATATACAACTAATTATAGTTTTAAAACTACAAAAAAATGTTTCGAATCTATTGTACATACCTGTAAATCCCGATGGACAACTGATTTGTTATGAAGATGATTTAGTACACTGACCAACTGCTTTGCAAAATCTTTCACGATCTCAATCGATAGCCCCGGTAGATGTAGGCATTCTGTTAGGCTATAACCATTGATGTCATCCATCAAGACCTTAACAAAGATTGAATAAGTACTTCGTTAACGACCCATGGCTAAACAAGATCTTTTGCGGCCCCAAAGTCGACTTTCGTATGATATGAAAGTCGTTTCTGGCCTAGGTTCTTTATTTTGCTTTTCAATCGGCGCGCAAAGGATCACGGTTAGCAATGGGTCTTCAAACTTTCATTCGACATATTTGAAGACTGAGGTGAGATTGTATGAAACAGTCCAAAGACGAGGTTTCTGGAATCCATGCAAATAATATGAAAAATCAAATAGCTGAGAGGTCTTTTAAAGACAGCGCTATGATTATTTTCATTTCTTCTTTTTCAGATTTTATTTGACGATTTTCTATGACAGAATGAGACGAAAACACTTTAACAAATTATTCTGTATCTCAAAGCGATTTACAATGTGCAACGTTTACTGCAAAGAAAGAAGCGAGTGAATGACAAATTCATTGAAAGAAGACTTACGCGAATATGGAGGGTTTCATTCTGTTCTTGTATGGATATTGAGTGGTAATGAATAAGATTTGGATGTTGCAACTTTGATGATAAATATGACAATTCCTGCTCCATGCTCAGTACCTGAATGGAAGGATAACATCATGTTAAATCGGGTGCGTCAACAAAGTTCAAAAGAGTCTTCTACCTGGAAGACGAAATGCATTTAAATGGAGTTAAAAAGAAGATAAACTTTTGACTGTTAAAATGTAAGAACTAAATGATCCATAAAAAACGAGAAAACAAATACCTGCTTTGTCACATTTTCAAATTCAAGATTTCCAGTGGTCGCTAAAGATGATCTTTTTCTTCCTTTCTTACTTCTCAGTAGCCATTCACACACAGTGACGATGTCTCCACTTCCGACGTCTAAACTGGTTCGCATGCAAGCACCCTGAAAGCTATGCCCTGAAGAAACAACATTGTGATTGTGATGATATCAGTGATTTGACCAACCTCGTTCCCAAGNATTTGACGATTTTCTATGACAGAATGAGACGAAAACACTTTAACAAATTGTTCTGTATCTCAAAGCGATTTACAATGTGCAACGTTTACTGCAAAGAAAGAAGCGAGTGAATGACAAATTCATTGAAAGAAGACTTACGCGAATATGGAGGGTTTCATTCTGTTCTTGTATGGATATTGAGTGGTAATGAATAAGATTTGGATGTTGCAACTTTGATGATAAATATGACAATTCCTGCTCCATGCTCAGTACCTGAATGGAAGGATAACATCATGTTAAATCGGGTGCGTCAACAAAGTTCAAAAGAGTCTTTCTACCAGGAAGACGAAATGCATTTAAATGGAGTTAAAAAGAAGATAAACTTTTGACTGTTAAAATGCAAAAACTAAATGATCCATAAAAAATGAGAAAACAAATACCTGCTTTGTCACATTTTCAAATTCAAGATTTCCAGTGGTCGCTAAAGATGATCTTTTCCTCCCTTTCTTACTTCTCAGTAGCCATTCACACACTGTGACGATGTCTCCACTTCCGACGTCTAAACTGGTTCGCATGCAAGCACCCTGAAAGCTATGCCCTGAAGAAGCAACATTGTCATGATATCAGTGATTTGACTAAAGCGGAAATTTCCTACCAGACGAAACTTTAGCCATTTAGACGTTCAGTTCAGAATGTCTTGCGAATAGGCTATTAAAGGGAATCGACATAGTTAAAAGCTGGCCCGGGCAAAGTTAAAAATATAGTCTATTGTATTTGATACTGTTGGCACGTGCCGCTTCATTGTGTAGCTGAAGAAACAATGGGTGCGTGGGCGTTTTCGTAGCCTATCTATAGCGACCACTCAATATAATAGCCATGTCTATTCCCTTTAACCTAACTGGTGGTTTTTAAATGTGAGTTTGTTACTGTATTGCAATGAAAATTCAACGAAATTTGTTTTAAAAGCAATCTCTCTGACTGAAAGTTAGCTGTAAATTGTAAAAATTTAGATTGAAAATTGTGTGAAAGAAATTTCAGAAAAGATCTATGACGCGATCGTTATCAATTCCTATCTTGCGAAAATTAAAAAACTCCTGGGCTCTAGTTAGTTCTCTTTGTTCAGCTTTTGTTCTCTCTACAAATCGCAAAATGAAAGATTCCCTTAAGACTGTCCCTCATGAGTTTTAGAGATTACCTAAGCTATAAAATCATATTTTTTGTTCAGTTTTTGTTCCCTTAGCAAATCATAACAGAGAAAAAATATCTTTTAACTAAATATAAAGTTCTTACCTATACATTTGCCACAATGGATCGATCTGTCATCCCCTTTGGTAGAAAAGTTAACTACTTCGACAACCTGCTTTATACGACTGCAAATAAAACTTCCACTCCTTCCTCGATGCCTTGATTCAGTATCGATATCCTCATTTGATTCACTGTTCTCCGTGTTACGTCTTTTTCTACCACTGTTCGGTGGACTGGCACCGAGGACCACGCCATTCTCTGATTCAACAGAATCTGTTCGCTGAGAAAGGGAAAATTTGTCAATTACCGAAACTCAAAGCCTCAGCGAGACGAAGGATTCACAATTTTACACACTTGTTGAATGAATTTCCCCGTACCATGTTTTACAAAGGGTATACATTTTTAACTCATCCTAAGAAACACAAAAGTTTGGTCTTATACGTCCAAGGACGTTCTGTGAGAAAGGATAGCTTTCTGTGCGGCCCCTTCCTCGATTTAGACCGTGTACTGGGCTGTAAAAGGTATTGGAACTAACCGATTATAAAAACAATATCTGTTCACTGCTATAGCGCAGGAATATGTTTCGCATAATGATAAGGACACTAAGCTTCGTATGATGAGAAAAGCAGAAATAATTCATGCATCCAACGACATCAAAATTTCTCACGTTTTCTTCTGTTTGCTGCCGTCGTTTCCTTTCTCCTCTTAATGCTTCCTCTCGTTCTTGTAACGCAACTTGGACCATCTTGTTCTGTCAAAAAAACATCGAAATGATGGTCCTCGATTTAGATGTCTCACTGGCTTGGAAGATAACATTATATTACTCATCATTGGCGGAGATGAGCATGTGTCATTCTCGCAGATTAGACTGATTATTTCCGTCCTAGTTATCGCTACTGCTACGTTAATAATTACCTGGGAGGCAGTGCAATGGTTAAGGTAGTATTAGCGATAACTAGGACGAAAATAGTCAGTCTAACTGACATATCACAGTGATAACTTGAACCCTGAACAAATAATCGAGCTGCTGAGTATTGCCACTTTTCACACTAACACACAACAAGCCTAAATATTTTGATCAAATTTGCTAACCTTTTAGCCTGAAGATCATGAAATATGGGAGAAAAGTTACGAAGCATGCTTTTATCTGTCAAGACTATAACAGGTTTCAGCACAGTTTAATCGTGATTACTGCAAGGTTCATGTGTTGGAAAATTTTATCACCAGTTTAGCGCTGTTTTGAAAAAGATTTTGAGACATTTTCATAAATTGGATGAAACATACGAATGAAAAGATTGAGTACGAGACCTAAGTTTTTGGATCAAATTTTGAGAGTTAGCTTCACAGCGAGAATAAATTCGACAAAGTCTGATGAAATTTACACAACTGAAGGCTCACCAGCGTCCAAACTTTTCTAACTGATTCAGTATAAAAACTTGTGAAATACATATACAATGTGTGAAACTATGAAAATAAACTAACCACGTCATCGTCAAACTCTTTCGCCTGTGCTTTATCTTTAGCAAGTCGTTTTTGTTTTTCCAAATCTTTGATTTCTTTTTGTTTCTGCATATTCTTAAGCANTTAGCAGCCATTGTAGATTTGCAGTCGACTTCGATTCCAAGCAATACAATAACATTGTGATGATTGTTGCTTGGTGACTAAATCATATTGTTATTATTAGAATAATTGGGAAGTTTTCAAGAAATAATGCATGTTTGCTATTGTTTTCGAATAGCCAATCAAATTGCAGAACCGCCACTTGTATCCCAGATTAGAGGTAGAGAAACAAACTCACTCTGGGGACGAGATTGTGATTTGACTACGGAGGAGATTTCCTATCAAACAAAAACTTTAGCCATTTAGACGTTTAGTTCAGAATGTTTTGCCAATAGGCTATTAACCTAACTGGTGGTTTTAACAAGTGATTTTTTTTACTGTATTGCAATGAGAATTCGACTAAATTTGTGTTGAAAGCAACCTCTCTGACTGAAGCTAGCCATAGATTGTAAAAAATTAGATCAAAAATTGTGCATAAGAATCACTAGGAAACATCTACGACGTGATCGCTATCCAAATCTATCATGCGAAAAATTAAAAACACCCGGGCTCTAGCTGCTTTTCTTTGTTCAGCTTCTGTTCTCTCTACAAATCGCAAAATGAAAGATTCCCTTAAGACTGTCCCTCGTGAGTTTTAGTGGTTACCTAAGCTATAAAATCTATATTTTTTGTTCAGCTTTTGTTCCCTTAGCCAGTCATAACAGAGAAACATTAACATCTAACTAAACATAAAGTTCTTACCTATGCATTTGCCACAATGGATCGATCTGTCATCCCCTTTGGTAGAAAAGTTAACTACTTCGACAACCTGCTTTATACGACTGCAAATAAAACTTCCACTCCTTCCTCGATGCCTTGATTCAGTATCGATATCCTCGTTTGATTCACTGTTCTCCGTGTTACGTCTTTTTCTACCACTGTTCGGTGGACTGGCACTAAGGACCACGCCATTCTCTGATTCAACAGAATCTGTTCGCTGAGAAAGGGAAAATGTATCAATTACCGAAATTCCAAGCCTCAGCGAGACGAAGGATTCACAATTTTACACACTTGTTGAATGAATATCCCCGTACCATGTTTTACAAAGGGTATACATTTTTAACTCATCTTTTACAAAGGGTATCAAGTTTGGTCTTATACATCCAAGGACGTTCTGTGAGAAAGGATAGCTTTCTGTGCGGCCCCTTCCTGGATTTAGACCGTGTACTGGGCTGTAAAAGGTATTGGAACTAACCGATTATAAAAACAATATCTGTTCATTGCTACAGCGCAGGAATATGTTTCGTATGATGATAAGGACAATAAGTTTCGTATGACGAGATATGCAGAAATAATTAATGCATCCAACGACATCAAAATTTCTTACGTTTTCTTCTGTTTGCTGCCGTCGTTTCCTTTCTCCTCTTAATGCTTCCTCTCGTTCTTGTAATGCAACTTGGACCATCTTGTTCTGTCAAAAAAAAACATCAAAATGATGGTCCTCAACTTAGACATCTCACTGGTTTGGAAAATAACACTGTATCATTCATCATTGGCGGAGATATGCAAGCGTCGTTCTTGCAGATTAGACTGATTATTTTCGTCCTAGTTATCCGTACTACTACTTTAACAATTACCTGGGAGGGAGGTAGAGGCTAAGGTAGTAGCAGCGATAACTAGGACGAAGATAGTCAGTCTAACTGACAGCCACAGTGATAACTTGAACTTTGAACAAATACTTGAGCTGCTGAGATATAAGTATTGCCACTTTTCACACTAACACACAAAACACCTAAATTTTTTGATCAAATTGTGAAGACTATAACAGGTTTCAGCAGACTATAATCATGATCACTGCAAGATTGATATGTTCGAAAATTTTATTACCGGTTTAGGGCTGTTTTGAAGGACATGTTGAGACATTTTCATAAATTGGATGAAACATACGAATGAAAAGATTGATTACGAGACCCTAAGTTTTTGGATCAAACTTTGAGAGTTAGCTTCACAACGAGAATAAATTCGAAAAAGTCTGATGAAATTTACACAACTACAGGCTCACCAGCATCAGAACTTTTTCTAACTGATCCAGTATAAAAACTTGTGAAATACATATACAATGTGTGAAACTATGAAAATAAACTAACCACGTCATCGTCAAACTCTTTCGCCTGTGCTTTATCTTTAGCAAGTCGTTTTTGTCTTTCCAAATCTTTGATTTCCTTTTGTTTCTGCATATTCTTANTTTTCATAAATTGGATGAAACATACGAATGAAAAGATTGATTACGAGACCCTAAGTTTTTGGATCAAACTTTGAGAGTTAGCTTCACAACGAGAATAAATTCGAAAAAGTCTGATGAAATTTACACAACTACAGGCTCACCAGCATCAGAACTTTTTCTAACTGATCCAGTATAAAAACTTGTGAAATACATATACAATGTGTGAAACTATGAAAATAAACTAACCACGTCATCGTCAAACTCTTTCGCCTGTGCTTTATCTTTAGCAAGTCGTTTTTGTCTTTCCAAATCTTTGATTTCCTTTTGTTTCTGCATATTCTTAAGCATTTGTTCGTGAAATGACAATGTTGGGACATTATGCTTGTGAAGGAAAGTCTGCACTGATTGAGCAAGTTGAAGTACCATTACCTGTATGAAGATGAAGAAGTTTATTTTAAATGTGACAAGGTCTTTTTGGTTATGCCCATGTTTAGAAATTCCTATTGGGTGCGCCAAAAAAGTTCCCACTTTTGACAGGCTATGATAAATCGTACACCAGGCCGATTTCAAAGATTGATAATGGAATCTATCGTCAAAATCCTAAATAATCCTCAGTTTTTTTTTCTTGAATTGTTGACCGCCTACTTCATGCTACAAGCGATTTCTTGAAAATTCTTAGCTTGGAAACAGCCTAAATCGATCGAAAAACAGTGATCAAATTCTCTGAAGACTGACCGAGACAAGGCAACGGAAAAACTCTTGGAAACGACTTGGGAATTTTAAGAAGTGGATTAGTTATGATCAGTTGCATGAGCAGTTGCTCGATTCTTGCACAAAATTTCATTCTTTTAAAAAGGGTTGCACTTCAACGATTATAGTATTACTTTTACCAATTCATAAACCTTGGATTTCCTATAATTTCAATAAAGTCTTTGTGTAATTAAAAGTATATATAGCTTTCTATTTGTCCTTTGCAGCTCATTCTTTACGAAATTTGATCGATGTTTTTCGATCGATTTAGGATGTTTCTAAAGCAATAATTTTCAAGAAATTACTTGAAACTCGGGAAGCAGCCAACTGAAAAGCAACAAAGAATTGCGAATTTAGAAAATATAAAAAAGGTTTTGGTTTTGGTCATAGACTGTATCAAAATTATATCTGTCCATTAAAATAAGATTGATCATCTACCTCTCCAGCTAAGTCCTTTGCCTGGGCATCAAGATCTTTCTTCAAACTGCCAAGCTGCTCATTTGAGAGGCCTTTTGAGCCTTCTAAACGTAAAGTTGGTGGGCTGTAAAAGAAGAAATACATTTGATCAAGCACCAAGAGTTTTGTTGCTACTGTATGTACCATGATAAAAAAGATATGGCCTTTGCTAAAATATACATCACGAATTACAAATCAATATTTATAAAACATATGGACTTAAGTTGTTCTATGCATTCTTGTGGAGGTTGCATCTTGTTGGGGATACTGTCTGGCATGGTATTATGCCATTCCTTCACACAATGGAAGCCCCCGTTTCTCATCATTCAATTTTGCGCAGTAAGTCATCCATGCTAAGTGCCCCTGCTTTGCCAGGGTTTTCACCTTCTGTGGTGCTTCCATTGTTTTGTCTGGACTTAAAGACTTAAAGAAAGATAGCATGCTTTACGTACACTCCAACAACAATGAGCTAATCAGAGTTTACTTGAATCTATTCTTTCTTTGTTCTTGACGATAGGGGGATCTCGCAGTATCCTCAACAACATGACAAGGATGAAGTAAACAAATTATTGGACGACTTACTCATTTGGATATCTTGTCGTGTACCTCACCAGAAGATCCACTTTTGCATGCACATCTTTTTGAATAATACTTTGCAGTGGTGTTAGCTTTAAACGAACAACTGGTGGGCTTCCAGACTAAAACGAAAGACCATAAATAAGATCTGAATTTACGTTTTATGTCACTAAAATCACAATTGTGCCTGAAAACCTTAAGAGAGAGAAAGCATGATTTCATTAACCAATCCAAGCGCCTGTTGACACTATAATGGATGGCTACAGTACTACTTAAGAATTCTTAAGAAAATTTTCAATTCTTGCAATCTATGCCTTTCAAGAAGTCTAAATGTGTAGAATTCTTGACAAAATCCTAAAAAAAATACTTGTGATGTTGATGTATATACTGTAATGATTCTGTATTGTATATTACATTTTCACATCAATTCCTGCTTTTGACAGCATCTTTAGATGTTCCAGAACATGGGTTTTTGAAAATCTTCTGCTTTGAGCCTCTACATTTTTGCAACTGCAACTATGTAAGGCTTCAGTTTTTTGCCAAACCTACTCTCAAAAGTCTTATGTTTCTCCCCCAGTAATTACATGGCTATCAACAAGCCAAACAATAGTCAGTCAATAGTCAGGGTTTGTGTTTCTTGTCGGAGCATTATCGAGTGGGCATCTGTCGGGGGAACTCAAAGAACAGGGTTTGTTTTCGGACTCTGCTCTTTGGGGTCTTTCGGCTGGTTGGTGGTGCTTTTGTAGGGAGTGTGGACTTTGGGGCTGGTGAAATTGTTGTCCATCTTGTTTTTGGGAGTACTTTAGCCCATATTGATATAGTAAATTTGCTTCATTCCTTGCAAATTTTATTATCAATCCTTGGATATTTAAACAAATTAGTTTATCTATTGAGAGCAGTGGCAGAGCCACGGGGGGATGGGGGAGGACAAGACCACCCCACTTTTCTCTGAGGTCAGATTTCTAATTCGTCTAAATTCGTCGAGAAAATATCTAAGGAGGGGTACGGTAGTTATCTCTAGAGTTTAATATAGCAAAACTGAAAGACTGACTAGTCAATTAAAAAGATAAAAGAAGTCATTTGCAGCATGTTCATCAAATGACCAAAGAGTAACTACCTCTACTTGCTGCTGAGTTCTCAAATCTTCAAATTCATTCATATAAATTGCCTGCAAAACTTGCAGCTCTTCTTCTTGTCTTTCATGGTTGCTCTGGTCCATTTCAGGCCACATATAATGCTAATTTGTGAAGCCTTCAGTGTACCTCATGGCTCTATATAAAATGAAATGAAAGAATTCATCAAGTTCTACATACAGGCCTTAGACAACAACAGTACATTGCATTTTTGTCTTGCCTGCGGGAGAAATTCTGTGCACACTTAAAGTATTGAGGCATACCAACTCTATTTCAAGGAATTTCATACATGCATTTTTGGTTAAGATTTGAAATTTAGCAAACAATTAAGTACCTAGCAAACATTTAAGCTATTAATAAACAGCTTCGAGAGCTCGTCCATGTGTGTGTTTATTGTTTGGAAAAGAACTTCCAAGCTATGCACACTTTGTTTGCAAAGTTAGCAGTCTGGCCTATCTACCTGCTGTTTAAATATTCCTACATTCTTTGAAACCTCTCGCTCAAGCATTCTTTTTCAAAGGATCCTAAGAAAATCCGTAATACAGAAACAGATTTGAGGCTACCTATGAAGAAAACATCAACCGGCCAAAAATCTATTTCCTACAGAGGAGTGAAGTGTTGGAATAGCCTCTCAGCTGAGTCTAAGCAGGCACCCTCAAGTTGTTTCAAACAGACAATTTAGGCTGTATTTTCTTTTGTAAATTTTTGAACATTGTAAATAGGATTTGAAACTGATTGTAAATAGGTTCTTAATAATAGTTTTAATTTTGTTAGTATTAAACCCAATTTTTACTTTATGGGAGGGCCCCTTGAAAACCAGCACTTGTGCTGAAGGGCACCCTCCCCGTAGTTAAACAAATGAAATGAAAAAAAAAATGAAATTAAAAGCCCAGAATGCTTGACAGTTCTTATTATGTTTTTGATAAAAGGCCTAAAAAAGCCAATCTTGCACATTTTTATGACAAGTCAAGAGCATGCATGATGCACTTCAAACAAAATCTAAGTTTATTTGATACCTTCTCTGTATTCTCTCATGTATGACTGTAACATCGAGCAATAAGTAGTGGGTGAAAGGCATCATTTACTTGATTTAGCTTGATTTATCTTCAAAACTGACACGCGGCAAAAAGCAACAACATCATACTCGCTATTTTTTTTATCATACCATTTTGAAACAGCCTCTCTTTGATATTTCTATTGTTATATTTCCTTTGTTGTCGCAAAGCATTATGGTACTACAACGCGATTTTGGCGACAGCAAAAGGGAACTGGCGTAGGCGTGAAGCGAAGTTGAGCTGGGGAAGAAGTTTGCCTTCAGATTTTTATCGATTTTTCGCAATGGGTAAGACTTTCGTTACTTCATTTCCATGCATACTTTAGAGGACCATATACTGTAGCTACAGAACATCTTCGGGATTTTTAGAATATTGATGAGGACAACAAACGGAGTTCTGTTAGGCCCAGTTTAGTCCCAGTTTCCACCTACGCATTTTTTGTGCTTCGACAGAATCCCATTTTTGCATCCATCATGGCGCAGAGCGCCAGAATATGGAGAAGCCAGAGCGGAGAGAAATGCTCTTTCAGCCAGAATATGGAGAAATCCTATAGACAGCCATTCCATCATAGAAATGACACATCTTGATGAAAAAAATTAGTTTGGAATTTGAAGATGAAAAATTGCTTTTTGAGTAGTAGAATACCTTGCTTATGCAAATTTACAAAAAAATGTCTCAAAAATGGCCGACAATGGGCGTAGTCATGGCTACAATAGTCTCTACTATTGTTAGATATCATTGACAAACTTTGTACCATTTTACAAAAATAGCTCTCATTTTTTAATTAAATAGTATTTTGTATTGTTTTTTATGTTATTAACTTGATATTATAACAGAGAATGTTATTGCAGCAAAAAAAGTTTTGTCAAGAAACAAATAACTATGTAATGCCACACTGAAAACACCCTCAGTGAAAGGTCACGCGAGTCACATTTTTCATAATAAAAGTATTCTCATTCGTAACCCTTTAATTTTTTTTTTCATCATTAGACCTTAGTTTGGTCTTCATACAAATGTCCATGCTGACACTTAAATTGAAATTGATCACCT